>CM065640.1:57489713-57954713 GCA_033220585.1 Dipteronia sinensis | reverse complement strand
AATGCTGGGACTATTACTCGATTTTGCACTACAGTTGGAAGCATGCAACTGAATTCAATCAGCAAGTATAAAAAAGGGGGAGGGGGTTTCTTCATTGATCAAATCAGGGAGCCCAACCCTTATTTTAGGCTACATATAAGAAACAAGAAAGAAACGTAACAGCAAAATAAATTAGAAGCTCAAACATGCCAGCTTGCTCTTCGACTTCCTGCCTACTTTCCTGACCTGCTCGCCTGGCAACACCTATCTTAACCAAGACAGATGTCGACGACACTACCGCGTATCCTGGAGGTAGGAACAGAGGCTGTGTTGGAGTCATCAAGTACAGGAGGGGTAGAAAGATAACCTTCGAACCCTTCACATTCAAGATGCAACCAGATACGAAGTTGCAGCTTGCCTAGGTAACGTCTACACCATTGGCAAGGGTGCAGCACCATGAGCCACCATTTCTCTTGATCCAAGGAATCACAACCAAGTCTATCTCGCGCCACTCTTTCCACAATACCAAGCATCCTGCCAATCAGATAAATCACGTCTCCTCCCCTCACAGTGTTAACCATCACGGTGATCATCGGTCGATTCGCTGAGATTAGTTACTTCATAGCAGAACGAAGGAATAATGTGAAAGAAATTGCTATGCAGATCGGGATATTTATAGAAGGGAAAGGTAAATCTCGGGAATGGAAGGATAAGATCATTAATAAGGCATGACACGGTGAATGTGGGGAAGGATAGCTTCGTAAATCGTGCACCTCTGAAGTAACGTCTGAAACAAACAAGCCTATCCTGGATTGACACGTGGAAGAACAATTAAATGTAGTGTCTGAACAAAAGATTCCCACACAAGAATGCTAGAAAGGAAGTTCCACCATAATAACCCCAAACAGGATGTATACCATGACTACCTCGATTGCTAGGTACCACGATCCCGGTTTGGCTGATGCCCCGGTGTCCTTTTAGGACCAATCACATCAATGGCTACGTTTCATCGGGGTTCAATGGAAAGTGGATCACCAAGTCTACACCTAGGTACCAGGATTCCGTTGAAGACAAATATCCTTGGTACCTGAATTCTTTCATCTATTATTTTCTACCTAAGTACCAGGACCCTCAGAACGAGAATACCTGGTACACTGTCTTCTCCCCAAGTGGGACCAACCGCTAAGTCCCAGGAGACCCTCGCATCTGCATTAAACTACACTATAAATTTGATCTCGATGAGTTTCAGAACTTCTTCAGTTTCCAAGGATTTGTAAAATCAAGTTTACATTGGGGACTCTTCTTTAAGTCAAGGCAGGATTCAACCAAGAAGTCAATAAACTACACACGCTTAGAGATGAAGAAAGCAAAGAAGTATTTTAATTACTAAAATTGGGGAGCCCATCCCCTGATCATGGGCTACAAAGCTAGAGAAAAATAAAACTAACTAGGTAAATAATCAAGCTTGATCATGTGTCCTTCTACTCCTGGTGGGCCCCTTCTCTCCAGCTCCTACGGTCTGAGGCTCGTCTCCAGATCCAACTAGGAGCTCACCAGTTAATTGCACCACCACCTCAGCCGGAGTTTCGCTTCCTATCTGAACTCCTACTATCACTGGGATCTCCACTTGAGCAGGTCCAGCCTGGACCTCCTTTATCACCATACTAGATGATCCTCCACCTTCTTGTAGGGACCCAATAAGGAGATTGGCTCATCAGACCCTCCATCCTTAGTAGTAGGCTGGTCCCCTACCTCCTTGATGGACTTGGGTGAAGAGACTAGTGGATCGGAAGCCCCACCTTCAACTTGAGCTGCTCAATCTTCAGAAGCCTTCAGATTATGATCTACTCTAACATTTCTTGGTAGAGGAAGGGAGATAGGTCTCTAGCCTTCCCCGTCTACCATTCCACTTGCTCCGACAACCCGAGAAGATCCAGCTACATTGAAGGGAGCAACCCCAGCCTGTTCGGCGGCTTTAGCCATAATTGCCTCCCTGATCCATCCCTCGATGATCCTTAGGTCCAATGGATGAGGGAAAGCCAAAGCCACCTGATAGCCAGCGAAGAAGTAGCCATCCCCAAATGCAGTGTCTACTTAAGCATCCAAGTTTGCCATACTATCACGAAGAGATCGAACTTCTTTCTCCAGCTCCGTTACTTTTCTCTTCGCGATCTCCCTCTTCTCCCTACGGCGGAGGGATTTGAGCAGCTCGGTATCCAAAGCATGCTGCATCCACTCCCTATCAACCTTTGCTTAATATGCTTCCTTCATGGCGTTGTTCAGAGACTAGTTCAGAACTACCACGCCCCTAGTAGCCTTAGCAAGCTCCTCCTTGGCTTTTACTAGCTCGACGTTGGCCTCCTTGACTTGGTTCTAGAGGAAGCTAACCTGATGATGCATAGCTACATTGAATTTGAAGGCCTGCCAAGCACAACACATGAGTATGGATATTACCAGTTATGAGATCGAGATAGAAGACTAAACAAAATAGCATACGGAGATTAGATAGTCGACAGGCATGGAAGTCATGGCCTCCAAACCCCCATCTGGGCAGGAATCTGCAAACTTGGCCAAGACTTCATCCTGGCAATTATCTTTCTACCTCGACCGCGGCTTATCACGAAGCATAACCCAGTTAGTAGCCGTAGGATCAGAACCTCCCTCAACCTGGGTAGATCGATCAGTTACCACAGCCGGAGAGGCAGAGCGAGCTGGTTGATCAGTAGCAACAGGGGCAGTAACTGGACTGATAGGTAGCACGTCTTGCACCCGAAGAGGAACACCTCGGTACCTCCCTACTCTAGAAGTAAAAGCTTCTTGAGATCTAGCTAGGAGAGGAGTTAAAGCCTCAGGTACCTCGATAGAGGTACTACTAGGTCCTGCAGGAGTACCTACCCATCTATCGAGGTCAGAACCAGCTGAAACAGAAGGCCTGATAGGGGGAAGTCAGTGACGAATCATTTATACCACCTGTGGGGTTGAGCTCTACCTCTGGCACCAATGGAGGTACTGTAGAGACTATCGAGATAGAAAAAAGTTAATATCTACAGAGTTAACAAAGCAATACTGTGAAAACAAAGTCAGATTGCCCCTTTAGGCTAGGAGAATTGGCAGCAATCTGGAACACGTATCCAAGCTCGTCTGGCCCAGACTCCCGGTCGATACCATCTCTCTCGCACTACTCTCTTCACAGTTCCAAGAACCCCACCAAGTGCCTCTATGAAAAGTAGGGTGGAAATGTAGCCTGACCCTACTATCGAAAGCCGCCGTATGAATCAGAAGCTCACCAGGATTGGGAGTATAAACGCCATACCCATGAGGGGGCATGGTCATTATGATATCTTTAGGGACCTTGAAATCCCTCTGTAAGCGCTTGATGGTATGCGGGGTGCTAGTCGAATCGAGGATGCATCTATACTCATAGGGAAGAGCGAGTGTTGGAACCCCGTTCACTGGTAACGCAGTGGAAATAGGTTTTAAAATTTTTAAACAGATCAGAAACGATCTGGGACCAGTGAACTTAGGATCGCAATTCTTTTTCCAAAATACAATATGTAAACACAGAAAATTGTAATCAATATATTAAAAAGAAATTTAGAACCTTACCAATGTTTGGAGGCTCCTATACTTCACGATATGCTCCTGGTCTATACCACTGATCTTCCTAGCTATTCCCGGAACTGGTAACTGCGTGTGGGCGCGTCACGTACTCAGGAACTTAGGAGGATATAGAGAGAATGAAGAAGAAACAATTTCTTCCAAGAGAAAAATACCTAGAACAATTCTAGGATGTTCAAAGAAAAATATATTATATTTTTTTTATCCTTTAACTAGTGCACCCAGCACAATTTATTTTATTTTTTTTTGATCTCACGCACCCCTGCGCATTTTTCACTTTTTGTTTCTCTTTTAAAAAAAAATCACCCGCACACTATCTCTCTTGTTTCTCCTTTTTGTGTTACACACAGTATGAGTTTGTATCATATACAAACACTTGTGTATATCCTTTGTGTGCTATATTTTTGTTATCAATATATATCATATATATATATATTATAACTAAAACTCTTTAATTGATATCTCTTTAGATTTTAAAAGATAATTAAATATTTATTTTGAATTTAAACATTTTAAATTCAATTTCAAATATTTAATTTAATAAAATAAAATAATCATATTATCTTATTCTATTTAAAATCAAATATCAACTAACATCCTCCATTTAGTGATTAATAACAGAATTAAATAATCTTATTATTTAATTTATTTAATCACCATTATTCATTAATTAAATAATCTCATTATTCAATTATTTCCCGAATAAATACCTGTCACTTTCGTAACACAATTAACTGGACAATCCAATTAATTAACCGTGACCCTTGTTACCTAAATCGATCGGGCTAGCAAGGGGACATAATGGACCTACAGTATTTTGAGCTCCAATAATCCTCGGAATCATTAATTAAACTCTTTAATTAATATTCTTTGATTATTAACTCCGGTGTTATTCCACTAAAAACCCGAAGCTACACTCTCTCAACTGCAGACGTTTTTACACAGACCGATACAACTCGGTGTCCATCGATATAGTTATTACACATGGTGTGATCCTCTACAGTAGTTCATAATTAGAGCTGGGTCATAATGTCGGTTATACCCCTCTAATTACATATATCCTTTAAGTACCATTGATTCTCTAATGAACAATAAATCCTATTTCCTCACGGAATTAGAAGAGCGCTCATATTGTCCAAGCCCCGAATCAACCCTTAAGGGAACTACCATCTACTTCTCACAAGAAGGAGTGGATTCCACTATTGTGTACATACCTTCCCAGCCACAAGCCAAACCGCAATCCCAACATACGGAGTATATTGATCAGGAATTGCATCTGACCTCACCCACGGTATATCAAAGACCACGATCTAACCTGAAGGAGTCGATAAGATACTCAAGATTAAGATCACCCACATATAGCCATCATTAGTTGATATATATGAATCTCATCTGTAAACGGATCTTGGTGAGAGATTCATATAGATCATGGCCCAGTCCTATATGACCACATCATACAAGGTGCCTTCATTCCCATATCTCATATGAATGATTCAGGATAGAATCACCGTACATTACGGAATGGACCGCAGTTATAGATTAACCACAAATAAAGTACCCAGCTTTATTTGTTATCTATGGACTCTTTAGATTGCAAGTCTCTTACTGTATTCATCTGTATATGACACTCATATATACAGTTCGAGATTACATCCGGTAATCTAGGATGTTAATATATGCACAAGTTATAAAATAAACAACACAACACGAATGAATTGAATTTTTCTTTTTATTTATTTCATAAATCCATTTACAAAATACATCTTTAGGGCATAAACCCCAACAATCTCCCACTTGCACTAAAGCATGTGAGGCATGTCTCGTAACCCTAGACCATCTAGGTGACCCGAAAACACTTTAGCCGGTAAGGTCTTCGTAAATGGATCAGCATGATTGTCTTGTAAGGCTATCTTGGTGACGATCACATCTCCTCTCTGCACTATCTCTCTAATGAGATGATACTTTCTCTCTCTATATGCTTCCCTCTCTTGTGGCTTCTTGGTTCTTTAGAATTAGCCACAGCACCACTGTTATCACAATAAAGTGTGATGGGCTTATCCAGATCGAATTAGCCACATCACCACTGTTATCACAATAAAGTGTGATGGGCTTATCCAGATCTGGAACAACTTCCAGATCACTCAAGAACTTACGGAGCCAAACAGCCTCTTTAGCAGCTTCACAAGTGGCTACATATTCGGCTTCCATGGTGGAGTCAGCAATGCAAGATTGCTTTATACTTCTCCACACAATGGCTCCACCACCTAGGGTGAATACTAATCCAGACGTGGATTTTCTAGAATCTCTGTCTGATTGAAAATCAGAATCTGTGTATCCTAACGGGATCAAATCCTGTCCGGAAGACACTAGCATATAGTTTCTCGTTCTCAGAAGATACTTGAGAATAGTCTTGACAGCAACCCAATGATCTAATCCTAGGTTGGACTGGTACCTCCTGACTACTCCCACTACATAGCAGATGTCCGGTCTCGTGCATAACATAGCATACATGAGACTACCTACTGCTGATGCATATGGCACACGTCTCATATCCTCAACTTCTTGAGGTGTCTTAGGACACTGTTCCTTAGACAAGTGAACCCCATGTCTAGAAGGTAAATTACCTTTCTTGGAGTTCTGCATCGAAAATCGCACAAGAATCTTGTCGATATATGATGCCTGAGACAATGCTATGAGTTTGTTCTTACGATCCCTTATAAGTTGGATCCCTAGAACATAACTTGCCTCTCCCAAATCTTTCATTTGGAATTGGCTAGCCAGCCAGCCCTTTACATCAAATAACACTCCCACTTCATTCCCAATGAGTAGGATGTCGTCCACGTATAGGACCAAGAAAACTACCTTTCTGTCAATGATGCGCTTGTAGACACAAGGCTCATCGACGTTCTACTCAAAGCAATAGGTTTTGATCACATCATCAAACCTGATGTTCCAAGATCTAGATACTTGCTTAAGTCCATAGATGGACCTTTGCAACTTGCAAACTTTTTGCTCTTGATCTGGAGACACGAATCTAGATGCTCTCGTCAAGTCCATAGGTTTCATCATATAGATGCTCTCGTAAAGATTGCCATTCAAGAATGCAGTCTTGACGTCCATTTACCAAATTTCATAATCAAAATAGGCAGCAATGGATAAGAGAATCCTAATAGACTTAAACATGGCTATTGGCGAGAAGGTCTCTTCATAATCAACCACCTCTTTCTGGGTATAACCCTTAGCCACTAGCCTTGCTTTGAAGGTCTCTACCTTCCCGTCTGCTCCTCTCAATCCACTTACATCCTATGGGTTTTACCCCATCCGGTAAGTCTACAAGATCCCAGACTGAGTTAGAGTACATGGACTCCATCTCGAGATTCATGGATTTAAGCCATTCCTCTTTATCAGGATCTTCCATTGCATTCTTAAATGTCAATGGATCATCCACACTATCAGTAGAGACAACACTTTGTCCCTCACCTATACCTAAATAGCGTTCAGGTAGTCTTACAACCCTCCCACTACGTCTAGGTGATAGTGTATCCTGATCAGGAACCATCTGACTCTCAGATATTTGTGGATCAATAACTCTTGTTGATGAAGCAATAGTCTCACCAGGCTCCAACTCATTCAATACAATCTTAGAACGAGGTTTATGGTCACTAATATAATTGTCCTCAAGAAACATTGCATTTGTTGATACAAATACTTTGTTATCTTCGGGACTATAGAAGTGTCCACCTCTGGTCTCCTTGGAGTATCCTACAAACATGCAGACCACAGACTTGGAGTCTAACTTTCCACTTCTGTCTTTCAGCAAGTGTGCTGGACATCCCCATACGTGAAAATGTCACAAACTAGCTTTACGACCATTCCACAACTCTAGGGGAGTCTTAGGAACAGATTTGGATGGCACTGCATTCAAAATGTATGCCGCTGTTTGTAAGGCATATCCCCAGAAGGAATTTGGTAATTATGAGAAACTAATCATAGATCTCACCATTTCCATCAGGGTTCTATTTCTTCTCTCCGCTACACCATTTTGCTGAGGTGTACCAGGAGCTGTGAGTTGGGAAACTATCCCATGCTCGACCATGAAGTCTTCAAACTCTTGGTCAAGGTACTCACCTCCACGATCTGATCGTAGTAACTTGATAGTCCTACCTAATTGATTCTCAACTTCAGCTCGGAATTCTTTGAACTTTTCAAATGTTTCCGACTTTTGTTGCATTAGGTAGACATATCTGTATCTTGAGTAGTCATCTATAAAGGTGACATAATACTCATAGCCGCCCCTAGCTCTAACATTCATCGGTCCGCAGACGTCTGTATGTATAAGTTCTATTGGCTCTATAGCTCTAAGCCTTTTTTCCAGTAAAAGGTCTCTTAGTCATCTTACCTTCTAAACAGGATTCGCAGACAGGTAAGATGCCAACCTTTAACTCACTTAAAGGTCCACTTTTTACTAGTCTATCTATCCGATCAAGGTTGATATGACCAAGCCTTAGATGCCAAAGATACTTGGCATTATCTAGAGAAATCTTATGTCGTTTAGTTTTAGGTTTTTCAGCCTTAAACATTTCGGTGTTAAGCAGTGTAGTATGTATTAACGGTCTTAACACATACAAATTGTTTTCATTAATTCCTGAACAAATATTCAGACCATTCTTTCCAATAATAACAAACTTATTATTAAAAGAAACAGAATACAATTGTTCTAACAACTTAGAAACGGAAATCAAATTCCGTGTAAATCCAAGAATATAAAAAACATTGTTCAATAATAAAAAACTATTATTATTACAAAATTGCAATCTTATTGCTCCCACTGCTTTGGCCGACACGACATCCCCCGACCCCACACGCATGGAGAAGGCTCCCTCCTCTAGCTGTGTCCAAGAGTCAGTCCACTGCAAAGAAGAACAAACATGGTTAGTGGCCCCCGAATCAACAATCCAAGGTGAAGAATCATCTTCCACTAAACAAGATTCAAGAACAAGTAAATCATATTTACCTTTCTTCAACTTCTTGGCTACCTCCTACAGGTACTGAGGACCGTTTCTCTTCCAGTGCCCGACCTTGTTACAATGGAAACATTTTCCTTTGTCTTGGTCGGTGGAGGTGCCCTTCTTTTTGGTTTGGGCCTTCTTGGGTTTGGGCTTACCCTTCGCCTTTCCAGCAGACCTTTTCCTCTTCTTATTATTGGAGGAAGATGGTTCGGCAACATTTGCCTCACCTGTCTTACTTTTGCTATCCTTGGTCAAGGACTTAAAAGTAGCGAGCTCATTGAGCAACTGTGTGAGACTAAACCTTAACTTGTTCATCCCGTAGTTGTTCTTAAACTGATCGAAACTCTTCGGAAGAGTCGTCAGTATGATGCTCACTTGATAGGGTTAGTCAATGGCCCCGCCATTGACTTCTTTTGTGTTAAAGTAGGACATCATGCTCAGGACATGTTCCCGAACTGATGTACCTTCCTTCATGCGAGCGAGCATAGCGGAACGAACAGCTTCGTGTCGCTTTTGCTCGGAGGGCTGCCCGAACATAGCTTGTAATGACTCCATAATTTTGAATGCTGTATTCATTGCTTCGTGCTTTGTGACAAGCACGTCTGTCATAGAAGCTAACAGATATGTTCTGGCCTTCTCATCAGATGAGACCCATCGCTGGTATGCCTCACGAACAGTTCGTGTGGCATTAGCAGTAGGCACCGGAGGACATTCCTCCGTAAGCACAAACTTGAGGTCTTTGGTGACCAGTATTGCATTAATATTAAGTTTCCACTTAGTGTAGTTATCACTAGTTAATTTTTCGTTTGCGAGAATTTGAATTAATGCAGAAGACATAATTGCTGAAATAAATAAAACATTCATTCAGTCATTTATTAAAACAAGTGCGAGTGCTTTGGCATAAATTTAAACATGATGCGTGAACATGTTTAACGAACTAGAAATACCCAAAAAACAGTTACTATACCACAACAATCTAACATACCACAAAGAAGTGCCGCCTTAGGGTCGGTCAAGTCCTTGCATGTTGGACCGAGACATTCTCAATCAAATGATATTCTAGAATAACTCTTATTCCATATCATTCAACCATCGTTTATTCATTCAGGTTTTTAATTAACAAAACTTAATCAAAACCTTCGTGAGTGTAACCCACCATTTCAGATCTCATGAGCTTAACTCGAGAATTGCCGCCTTAGGGTCGGTCAATCCCGAAATAGCCTCAGAAATCCTATCCGTTTGGAAGTCAACCTTGGTATTGATTTTTGTGGAAATCCTCCTTAGGGAGGACGAAAGCAAAGCCGTCACGAGGCCCCACTCGGATCTCACAGTGTTGAACTAATAATGGAGACTGTGGGATATATATGTAATATATCCCTCTCCCACTCATTATTTAAATATTAAGGTTTTCTATTATACGTTAATGCACCTAGACTCTATAGGATCAAACGGCTAATTTTAATCAAGTTATCTAGCGCATTAACAAATTCATTATTAGAAATAAATTCTAATTTAACTAATAAATTATTAATGATTTTTAACAATTAATAATCTAATCTGTTAGTGAATAATCTAAATCTTTGTAAACTTTTTACTAAGGTCAGATTATTATGTAAGCGTTTACCAAGTTTTAACTATAAAAACTCTAACACTTTATGCGGTCCATTTATTATTAGGTTTTTAATCATATTAATCCTAATTACAATAAATGACCGTATTAATCTAACTTATTAAACACTTTAATAACCAGATTAATATTAATGACAATTAACAAGTTTTCTAACAATTAAAAAACTAATCTCATTTTCATAGCCAATAATGTATTTACTGATTTTAATCATATTAAAAAAAATAATACATATAAATTAGGCGATGATGCATGTATGACATATCAAATATATTTGTGTAGGCACATCTAATCTAAATGATATACGTATGCATGGCAATGCTTTTATCATCACATAATATAAAGCATACATGAATTGATCGAGTACTGTGGATTATTTAACCTAAAAAAAATTGCAATCTAAAATTACAAAAATACGCCCAAGGCATTCCTTGGTCTTCTTGTAATTTCCGAGTCTTCTAGTCTCTTCAGGTCACTCTGATTCATCTCATGAATCCGAAATAGGAAATCCGCACGGAACGCACTAGGCAACACTTGCCAACGGAACCGTGCAAGACGACATGAACAATGCCCGACATGAACAGTACCACGCATGAACAGTACTCGCATGAATAGTACCCGAATGAACAGTACCACACATGAACAGTATCGTGAACAATCATGAACAGTACCCGTCACGCGTATTTCCGATTTCGCCCTTCCGACTTCACGATTTTTCCAGGTCTTCAATATAGGTTACATTTTTTTTTTGACATTACAATAACAGAAAAAAAAAATAAAAAAAATAAAAAATATAATACAACCCATAAACCCTAAATCCACAGTACCATATAATTAACGATCAATCATGTTTTTGTAAATTAACAAATTCAATATACATACAAAAACAACATATAGTCAATTTAAATAGTGCCTACACAATCATACATACAGGAGCATCGAAAACAATTTCCTGTTCCGAAAAACAAAAACAAAAATTGGCTCTGATACCAATTGTTGAAACTCCGTTCACTGGTAACGCAGCGGAAATAGGTTTTAAAATTTTTATACAGATCATAAACGATCTGGGACCAGTGAACTTAGGATCGCAATTCTTTTTCCAGAACTAATACATACAATATGTAAACACAGAAAATTGTAATCAATATATTAAAAAAAAATTTAGAACCTTACCAACGTTTGGAGGCTCCTTCACTTCACAATATGCTCCTGGTCTATACCACTGATCTTTTTAGCTATTTCCGGAACTGGTAACTGCGTGTGGGTGCGTCACGTACTCAGGAACTTAAAAGGATATAGAGAGAATGAAGAAGAAACAATTTCTTCCAAGAGAAAAATACCTAGAACAATTCTAGGATGTTCAAAGAAAAATATATTATATTTTTTTATCCTTTAACTAGTGCACCCATCACAAATTTTTTTTTTTCTTTTTTGATCTCACGCACCCCTGTGCGTTTTTCACTTTTTGTTTCTCTTTTAAAAAAAATTACCCGCACACTATCTCTCTTGTTTCTCCTTTTTGTGTTACACACAATATGAGTTTGTATCATATACAAAAACTTGTGTATATCCTTTGTGTGCTTTATTTTTGTTATCAATATATATCATATATATATATTATTATAACTAAAACTCTTTAATTGATATCTCTTTAGATTTTAAAAGATAATTAAATATTTATTTTGAATTTAAACATTTTAAATTCAATTTCAAATATTTAATTTAATAAAGTAAAATAATCATATTATCTTATTCTATTTAAAATCAAATATCAACTAACATCCTCCATTTTGTGATTAATAACAGAATTAAATAATCTTATTATTTAATTTATTTAATCACCATTATTCATTAATTAAATAATCTCATTATTCAATTATTTCCCGAATAAATACGTGTCACTTTCGTAACACAATTAATTGGACAATCCAATTAATTAACCGTGACCCTTGTTACCTAAATCGATCGGGCTAGCAAGGGGACCTAATGGACCTACAGTATTTTGAGCTCCAATAATCCTCGGAATTATTAATTAAACTCTTTAATTAATATTCTTTGATTATTAACTCCGGTGTTATTCCACTAAAAACCCGAAGCTACACTCTCTCAACTGCAGACGTTTTTACACAGACCGATACAACTCGGTGTCCATCGATATAGCTATTACACATGGTGTGATCCTCCACAGTAGTTCATAATTAGAGCTGGGTCATAATGTCCGTTATACCCCTCTAATTACATATATCCTTTAAGTACCATTGATTCTCTAATGAACAATAAATCCTATTTCCTCACGGAATTAGGAGAGCGCTTATATTGTCCAATCCCCGAATCAACCCTTAAGAGAACTACCATCTACTTCTCACAAGAAGGAGTGGATTCCACTATTGTGTACATACCTTCCCATCCACAAGCCAAACCGCAATACCAACATACGGAGTATATTGATCAGGAATTGCATCTGACCTCACCCATGGTATATCAAAGACCACGATCAAACCTGAAGGAGTCGATAAGAAACTCAAGATTAAGATCACCCACATATAGCCATCATTAGTTGATATATATGAATCTCATCTGTAAACGGATCTTGGTGAGAGATTCATATAGATCATGGCCCAGTCCTATATGATCACATCATACAAGGTGCCTTCATTCCCATATCTCATATGAATGATTCAGGATAGAATAACCGTACATTACGGAATGGACCGCAGCTATAGATTAACCACAAATAAAGTACCCAGCTTTATTTGTTATCTATGGACTCTTTAGGTTGCACGTCTCTTACTGTATCCATCCGTATATGACACTCATATACAAAGTTCGAGATTACATCCGGCAATCTAGGATGTTAATATATGCACAAGTTATAAAATAAACAACACAACAAGAATGAATTGAACTTTTCTTTTTATTTATTTCATAAATCCATTTACAAAATACATCTTTAGGGCATAAACCCCAACAGCGAGTACCCTCCCCATAGTGTCTGTAACCTCGCCAGCCTGATTCTCCACTCGAGTCCTTATCAACATCAACCGCACTAGCAGTAGCAGGGTCATTCGAGAAACCGGTCCCGATAGCAATAGTTCTGTTGGAGCGGTGGCTTTGAAAAATATGGGCGTCGTCCCCGCTATCACTGTCGACGCGACCCCTTTTTCTAGGGGCAGGGTTCCTGCTAGCAGTCGCATCACCATCAAATAGTTGCTCGATGCTATCATCAGCAGGGGAAGACATAATCACAGGGTCGAAGTCTCTATTTTTTTTGGGAAATAAAAGAAAATTAGGGTTTATACAGATACAAGAATTTGGGGAAATTTGCTTGAAAGAGAGGTGAGTACGCCATGGAGAAGCAAGGTTTAAATAGGAATTGAAGTGGTTGCTCGTAACCGGTAGAGAAGGCCATTAATGTCGCAGGATAATCGGTAACTTGGGGAAAAAGGTTTCGAGAAATGCACGCCTCGGGAATATTTCCAATTTTAAATTTGGCCTCCCCAACCGGCCATATGGAAGGTCCCTCTAAGTCAGCGTGCAAGAGGAAGATTCCATTCCATGAGACGTTTACAGAAAATTCTCCATGTGTACTAAATCCTAACTCCAACCCTCAACCCGATACCAGTGTTCAAGTCAGGGGGGACTTCTGTTAACAGAGTTTTTTGGCAAGGGTTCAAAGGAGAATGTTCCACCAAGTATCTACCTGGTATGGACTAATACCAATCCCTAGGTACCTAGCAGGGTTGGTACCACAACCCTGATAAAAGCAACACCTGGTAAGATCAGGACCTGAACTAACTATCTACCTAGATGAAGTGTGAGAGATATTCAACCCGAAAGAGTAGGTACCTAGTTGAACATCCATGTTAACATCTGACGGGAGGGGTATCACGATATCATACATCCAGTACCTCGCAGGTACCCTATACTCCCCGCCAGACATCCCGGTACCACTACGTGCACCCGATATCCCAGGGCACTTCGGCATCAACCCTGATTCCAATCAAGACAGGCATCATACCGGCCCAGCAAAACCGACATCACTACAAGGTTGCCATTATGAATAAAACAAGCGCCATAACAACAATTCAGACCAGCATGCCAGTATACCTCGCCATGAGATCAGTATTCTCCTCTAATTAACGCCAGCAGAAATAGTTGACTCCCTAGCCATTTAAAGCACAATAAATGAGACAAAACGGTCAACCAAATCAAAGCTTAAATACGACAGTGATTAAGGAGATCAAATCTCGCGCCTTTAGTCTCACTCAACTCCTTTCAACGCCTAAAATAGGACTCTAAATAATCCTCATCAAAACTATCGGATTCTGAGGGATATTAGAGGCCTATATATATGGCTTTGAAGGATAAAGGGAGGGGACTTTTCAGAGATAGTGATATTGTTTTTAATCGCCAAAGAAAGATCTTCATATCCAGGGAGACTTCTCTAAGTTTCTTTGAAGCCATTGAGAGTCTAAAAACAATCACTGGGAGGGAATAGCCACTTATCGACATAAACAGAATTCTCTGTCTCCATTTTGTATTAGAAAGATTAAAGAGAGAGAGTGTTGTAACCTTTACACAACTGCTTATTTAATGAAACAATGTTATTGATATCATGTTGGTTCCTTCAGATTAGATCATAATAATCTCCATCATAAAAAGGAACCCCGGTACCAAAGGTACCTATCCCGCTATCGCATGCCGGTAGGGGACGAGGGTGTTAATTGAAATTTCACACCCCGAGCAGATTTTTTCCCTGAACAATACTATTTTCTCTCTTTTCTCTTTTTTTTACACAAGATGATGGTGGAGAGTACATTTATGTCGATAGGTGGCTATTATTCTCCCAGTGATTGTCTCAAACTCTCACTGGCTTCCCAGAATTCAGAAGATTCTTTGGGGTTCAATGTCTCTTTTTTTGGTGATCAAAGGTATGATCCCTCACTTTGTCCTTCATGGCTGTATATATAGACCTTCAATATCTCTCAGAATCTGGTCGTATTAATGAGGATTATTTGGAGTCCTATTTTGGGCTTTGAAAGGAGTTGAGTGAGGCTAAAGGTGTGGGATTTGATCCCGTTAATCACTGTCGTATTTAAACTCTAATTTGGTTGACCGTTTGATGTCATTTATGGCGCTTTAAATGGCGACGGAGTCAACTTTTCCTGCTTGCATTGCTTGGAGGAGAATATTGATTCTACGTCCTGGTGGTGTGATATACTGGTGTGTTGATCTGACTTACTAGTATGGTGCTTATTTTTGTAGGGAAAAATTGCTTAAAACCGCAGCGAAAGGCGAAAAATAATTTTCGTATAGTTTAAAATTTTTCTAAAGATTTGAACCTTAACCCTTTAATTAATTAAACTCAAATATACGGTTAGAGTTAAATACCTCTTGTCGCTTGATCCGATTGACTTACGTCGATGGTAATCCAGATCTTCAATCCTAGCACGTAAGTGAATCACCTAGGAGCGTGGTCTCCCTTTTTCTTTGAATTGCTTACCTTAGAATGGATGTATGGAATTTCTGATCTTGATCTTCAATATTAAAACACCAAGAGCCTAAAAAATAGTTTCGGTCACTTTTGAATTCACAATCAATATGATTGGAACTCGCGTAACCCTAAATCGAAAGTGTGCACAAAACCTTTTGATGTTAAAGGCTTGTAAGTGCACTATCGAATGAGAACTTATTTTCTTTTTTCTTTCTTGGCCGAAAATTCATAACCTTATATTTATAGGTTGGCCGAATTTTCTCCTTCACCAAGTAGGGTTGGCAGAATTCATTGAATAGGAAATCTAGGGTTGGTTAATTTCCTTACTTGAAAAGGAATTGTCCTTTTCCCTAATTCCTATCAATTCAAGAATCCTAACCCTTGTAGAACTAGTGGTGGCCGAATTCTTTGTATAATAAGGAGTGTATGTGGACTTAATCCTTACCACATTAGGACTCCTATCACTTAAAAGAATTCTAACCCTAATCCAACACATAGTATTTAATTTACTGATCAGGAAAAGATTTTGATTTAAACTATTAATTAATTAAATAATTAATTAATTCCCATTTAATCAAAACAATAAAATAAATTAATATCTTGGGCTATTTTATTTAGCCTTGCCGCCCACACCATGTATATATGGGCCCAATATTATTTTTCTTATTTTATTTAATCCATTAGACTTTAAATAAAAGCCCACATGTGAACCAGATTTATTCTTACTAAAAGAAACAAGCCTACATGTCTCCTTTTAATATATTAATATAATAGTGCAGCCCATTAAATAAATAATAGACATATTATATTCTTAATATATTAAATGCAATTCTAGATGGACCCATAAATTGGTCCGGTAGAATATATCAAGTGATCCATGGAAGTACGTGTGGATTGTGGATCTTGGCTGGCTATCTAAATTTAAGTTTCAATAGACATAACCTAATCACAATCAACAAATGATTCACTTAGGTCCGATCTATTAATTTTAACTCATTCCACTAAAGAGCTAAAATTGAACTCTTAAATAAACATAGAATAAGGAGATGTTTCTCATTCATACCCTAGACAATCTTATAGGAGATGGTGTATCCTCGTGAATAATATCAGTAATCGCCAAGAGCTCATAGACCGCCTATAGCTCTCCAAGTTACCATATTTCCTCATATGACCACATTTTGAACTTGGATATTTTGACTTGTCCAGAAGCCATGTCTTCAATAATCATTATTGAAAACTCAACGTTGAGATTTAGTATCCAATACCTCAAAACATCCATATGATGATATTATACTCTCATTTAATAAATGGAGCCACGATGTCCATATCTATAAATGAAGTCCTCTATCGATTAACAAATGAATACCACCAAACTATCGAGGATAGACTATGCTATATAATCGTACTCATTGATAGCTCAAATGATAACACTTGCAACCATAAGTCCATCATTTATCTCAAGATTTAGATAGACTCTCTGATTGTCCAGATAATGAAAAGACTTATATCTAGTGACGGTTCTAGATAAAGTATTTCATTGTGATCCAGTTCAATGCACCCAGTGCACTAGATTCTTTTACTCGAAAACCTTTCGATGATTTTAGACTCATCATAACTCATTTGATCCCACTCAAATGCTAGTAAAAGAATTCTACAACTTTATCAAGATAGAGGTGCCCAACCTTTAACTTAAGTTGTGAACGTTATTCAAGACTAACTAAAGAATTGTGTCTACCTCATACATATTCGGATGTACAAACAATTCTTCATATCTCATAGTCTTTTGACCTTATGATTATTTACCTTGACAATTATAATTATAAATGCTATAAGATTTTGCAGAATCAGAAATCACTTTATTTATATGAAAAGATTGTCAATTACAATATTACACTCTTGCGATTGAGCATAATCCTAACAATCTCCCATTTGCGCTATAGCAAATGTGTCATATCTCTCATTCCCATGTTCTATAGGTGCCCATCAAAACTCTTCTAAGGTAGAGCCTTTGTGAAGGGATCTGCTAGATTTTCTGCCGACGCGCTTTTGGTAATCGTCACGTCTCCCCTATGAACAATCTCCCTTAAAAGATGATACTTTCTTTCAATGTGTTTTCCTCTCTTATGACTTCTTGCTTCTTTCGAATTAGCCACTGCTCCACTGTTGTCACAGTAGATAGTAATCTGCTTATTCGCACTAGGAACTACTTCTAAGTCAATCAAGAATTGGCGAAGCCAAACAGCCTTTTTGGCAGCTTCGCATGCAGCTACATACTCTGCCTCCATGGTGGAGTCAGCAATACAAGATTGCTTGATACTCCTCCAAATGACTGCTCCTCCTCCAAGAGTGAACACAGATCCTGATGTGGATTTTCTAGAGTCAGAATCCGATTGGAAATCAAAATCTGTATACCCAACGGGGATTAAATCAGGCTTCATGTGCATTCCTTGTTGTTTGGATTAGCTTGTGTTGGTTCTCATCAACCGCACACAAGATTGCATGCATTGCCTGTTGGGGTTTTTGCCCTAAAGCTTGTAATTTGTAAATGTGAAATGAACATAAATAAAAAAAGTAGTTTATTCATTCAAATTGTCTCATGCATTTATATATAACATGTATACTTAACATCCAAGATTGCCGGATGTAATTTCAAACTGAGTACAATTGTTACAACTATGCACAATTGTTGTGCTTGTGTGTGTTGCGCACAATTATTGTGTGCATGTGCAACATGCTGCAGCTATGCACAATTGTTGTGTATGTGTGTAGCAAGAGCGCGCGGAGTGCAGCAGTCAATCAGGTTTGGGCCAAATTTTTTTTTGGAAAATCTTGGGCCTCCTAAAAGTGTTAGAGTAACACTTGGGCTATAGGGATTTAGTCCATGTGGTGGATCCAATGAAATAAATCAAGTTGGACTTGATTTTGGGCCCGGAAGACACAAAAGATATTACAAATGGACTTGAAGATTTTTCAAATTACAAGAAGACCAAGGAATGCCTTTGATATTATTGTAATTAGAAAATTTTTAAGTTAGATAAACCCATCGTACTCGGTCAATTCATGTATGCTTTTATTATGTTATAATTAAAGCATTGCCATGCATATACATATCATTTAGATTAGGTGTGCCTACACATATATATGTTGATATGACATACATGCGTTATAGCCTTCTATATTATGTGTTTAATTTTAATTTGATTAAAATGGGTAATTCTCATAATTGGCTATAAGTTAATGGGATTAGTTTTTAGGAGTAAAAACTTGGTAATTCTCATTAATTACTAATCTATTTATTAAAGTGTTTAATTACTTAGATTAGTAGGGTCCATTATAAATATTAGGTTTAATTCGATTAAGTCTCTAATTATAATTAGACCTGATAATGTGTTTAGTTTTATTTGTTAAAACTTGGTAATTACACATTTAATAATTCTGATATTAGTAAATAGTTTACATAGATTAGAATTATCACTAATAAACTAGATTTTTAAGAGTTAAAAATCATAATAGTTTATTAGTTATTGGAATAGGATTCTAATCATTTGTGATTAATGCACTAGACGTTTAGATTGAAATTAGCCGTTTAATCTTGTTTAATCTAGATGCATTAATATATAAAACCCTAATTATAAAATAGTGAGTGGGAGAGGGATATATGACATTATATCCCGCGGTCTCCATCATTAGTTCAACACTGTGAGATTCGAGTGAGGCTTCGTGACGGCTTTGCTTTCGTCCTCCCTAAGGAGGGTTTCCACAAGAATCAATACCAAGGTTGACTTCCTAACGGATAGGGGAGATGAAAGGCAGAATAGGGGAGCCTTGCATCCCTCCCAGTGGATGCGCGTGGCCTCCACAGGAAGGGCAACCTTCTGCCCCCTTGGAGGTTACACACCTCCATAAAAAAGCAGAGTTGGCTGCCCCCTATTGGTTGGTTGAAATCCCTCTCTATCGCTCTCCTTTAAATACTACTTTCCCTATCATTTTCAAATAAGTTTTTGGTGTGGAAAAATTGTGCAGAATTTTCTCTCAAATTTTTCTTATCTTCCAAACACCATAACTCTCTCAAATCAACTCCGATTTTAGATTTTCAAAAGCTGAAATTGTTGGTCTTGAAGAGAGAAACAAATCCCAAGAACTTTCAAAGTCAAACAATGCTCATATGTTTTGTGATAATCTGATTTCAGTTCGTGAGTCATTGTTAGTAAGTGAATCAATTCTCTTTCATTTTTCTTTCATGATCTTCTTAATTATTCTTCTTATATGAGTTGAAAGAAATGTTTAGAATGATTTTGATTCTAACATTAGGATTTGTTTGATTTACTTTCAAGATTAGTTCATGTGTTTTGATTGAATATCATTTTTGCTAATCTTGAAGAACATGAGTTTGAATCTAGAATCTCTGTGTGTATTTGATCTTGATTGTTGATTTATAGATTTAATCACATGTTTAGAACTAGAGCTTGTTGATTGTGATTTAGATTATTCAAAACCTAGTTCTTATTTTTGCTTTTGTTTGTTGAATATGTTGAATACTTCAAGTGTTAACTTGTTCACTTGATTTCAAAGTCAGTTGTGTGATTTTCATTGAAAACTTGTTGTACTAGCTTTGATTAACATGTTTAGGTTTCTAGATATCTTTGTGAATGTTCTTTGAATGCTTAATCTAGATTTCCTATCACATGTTTGATGGGACGATTCTCGTGTGTCATTTTAAAAGATCAATCTGCCAACAATATATGTAAAAACCTCACGAAGCCTAAATTGGTTTGAAAAACATAAGTATGGTGGCAAGTGGGGTGTTGTCCACAGGGAGCGGAGCTAGCTAAGGTTAGCTATTGCAAAAGTAATGTTAATGTATATATATAATAAACGAAACATAAAATGATGAAGATGTAGATGGTGACTTATCCTATGAGTAACACTAAATTAATTATGCAAACTAGAGGAAGGGGAAATGGGATGAAGGATATATAGATGATGGAAACTAAGGAGTTAACGGATACGAAAGTAAAAACTGGGCAATGCAGCAAACTTGTCAATAGGCACGTCTATTCAAAGGTAACTGACCTAGGATGTATAGAGTCGGTTATTTATCCCTAGAAAGTGGCCCACCTAGGATGTATAGTGAAGACCACCTATTTGGGATTAATCCATCGTAAACCACCAGCCTAGGATGTATAGTGTTGGTTATTTACGGATTCTGGAAATGTAGATCGTCTACCTATCAATGGCTCAACCGATTGTAAACGTAGTCAACCTAGGATGTATAGTGATGACTTCTAATCCTCTCACGGGCTCCGACCTAGGATGTATAGTGCTAGAAACTCGATCGAGGTTAGATTAAGACCACGGTTCAAGAGTCCGAATTCATGGCGTTCCGTCCATTCATTAGAGCAAGGGACAACTAAATAGGATGTATATCTAGATGCAATACTCATACATAATCCGAAGAGATCTTGCTAAGAGGATGTATCTAAACAAGAAATCAATGGCAACCATTCAAAGTAAGAATAGATCAATGAAAGATAGACATGAATATAAATATAACATCAAGTTTATGTACAAGCCCAATATCCAACTGACTACTGATCAACCCCTTAGAGGGGATTTAGCTACTCATTACAACTAGGAAATTAAGAGAAAGGAAATAGAAAGAACCCTTGGAGAACATCTCCTTCCTTGAAGTTGCTTCAATCTCCTACCTTCCTTGAAGTTGAGTAGAGAATGTAAGTATGTGAGAGAGAGAGAGAGAGATTCTAGATCTAAAGTGTGTAAAACCTCTAAAAAACAGAGTCAAAGGCTATCTAAAACATTTCCATCAATTTCTATTTATACATCATACAAAAATAGGTCACTTAAACTTCAAAAATCAATCTGGTGCGCGTGGAGTGCGGGTGGAGTGCGGGTGAATTACATGTACTGTACCCGCACTGTATGGGTTGTCTTCATCTTCAGTTCTCGGATTTGGAAATAGTGCGGGTGGAGTGTTGTTGGATTACCCGCACTTGACTCGCACTTGACCCTCACTAGATTCGCACTTTACTTGCACTTTACTGTCAGGTGCAAAATCCACTCCTTTGTCTTGAGCAATAGTGCGGGTGGAATGCGGTTGGATAAACCGCACTGTACCCGCACTCTAATGTAAGGTGAAAATCCACTATTCTGTCTTGAGCAATAGTGTGGGTGGAGTGCGGTTGGATGACCTGCACTGTACTCGCACTCTAATGTCAGGTGCAAATCAGCTTCTCTGGTTTGGCAACAGTGCGGGTGAAGTGCGGTTAGATGACCCGCACTGTACCCTTACTTTAATTCTTCTCCTGTATCAGGTCTCGGCTATGAGCATGAGTGCGGTTGGAGTGCGGTTGCGACCCGCACTTGACCTGCACTTGACCCGCATTGTAGAGCTGCTTATGATCCTTTGTCTTTCCTTTTTCCCCTTTTCTGCCGGAATCACCGCAACGTGCTTCCAAACCCATCTTTGCACCATTTCCTACAATTACGTACATAACAACCCATTAGCGGTACCAAAACGCACTGTTAATAGCCAAAATTGGCTAGGGACCAGAGGGATATTTTCCACCCTCTAAACCTGGCTCATGCCCGAGGTCATCCACCAGGAGACCATGTTACCCGAAGCCGAGCTACGATACTACCCCACAGAAATAAGGGTGGGCTCCAGAAACACTAGGAGTAGAGCCCGCATCACCGAGCCTGAAACTAGGAAATCCCCCCAAAGTCGGGATTACCTCGCAACCTCTCCATAAGCTCGCCTATACCTCGCTGACATAGTGGGGTGTTCGTAGGAGGCCGTACCTAGCTCCAAAAGATCAAGGGAAGTAAGACCTAGATCCTGGCTAGACTAAACTCCTGAATATCGGGGCTAAGACACTGATCGACCTCACTATCTGATGTACCTCACCATAATATACACCATATTCAACGGCCCCTATGGTGGATCATGCTAACAAAACCTAAAGAGACACTGGATCATATCTTAAGACGTTACATACGTATAGAACAAGTAATAGAGTCCAAGCAGGAAACAAATTGATCTCTACCAGGATATTCTCAACTCAGCAATTAAACGCAAGGTCAAGGACATTTAAATATAAAATCCCGTCCGATAAGGAGGGAAGGGATTGAGAAAATCAAGGAGAGAATCAGTTAGTTTAACCTATGAAGACAATGTATAAAAGAATGACTTCGGCCTTCAGAAAGAGGAGACTACTTTTCGACAGGCATACGACAAGTACCCGACTACACCCTAGAGAAAATTGAGAGCAATTTGAGAGAGATTTGTATATCACACACTATTAATAAACAAAGTATTTTTTGATTCTTTTGGGTGGATAATAGTACCAATATTCCTTGTCATTTTACTAGGCACTGTCACACATACGTTCAACCTTGGCCACCACCTACGTGGTAGTGGTCTCGAGGGTGTTAACTGAGATTTCTCGCCCTGAGCAAAATTTCTGTTAACACTTTCTAGCGCCGTCTGTGGGAAGACCCTACACCTAGTTAATCAAGCCAACTATTTGTATTTGCATTTTCATTGTTTTACATGAACCATGATGCTCCGCTCCTCCCAAGGACAACATGGAGTTTCGGAAAAACCTTCGGGAAGGCCTACGCTAAAGGCCCCAAGGAAGGGTAAGAAGTCTCAGTATAGCAATCAAGCTCTAATCCAAACAACTAATGCGCGGGCTTCTGGCCACCCTATAATAAGCCAGACCGTGCTCGACCAACAAGCGGTACCCTTCGTGGAAACAGTCCACATCCGCCTGCTCACCGAAGGCATCACAGTCTAACCAACGAACCTGAATTATCAGGGAGAACCAAACAGGTTCGAGGCTAGGCAGCCTGTTTCGACCGCCTGGGGCCTCCTCTTCCAGAGCCAGCTCGAGACAGGACTAGGCCCCAACTTTCGATCCAGGATAGGCTAGGACCCATGCCCCCAGTTCCGAAAAGACCTTCACAATATCAGCCTAGGCAAGTTAAGTCTGCCGCAGATGTTTTTACCCGGGAGCAACGAGAGGTACATCACCCAACGGCATCGAGAAGGAACGCCCGGGCCCAAGAGGAAGAGAATTGACAAACTTCCCGAGTGGACCCTATCCATGAAAGAGATTGGGTAGAGGTCGCCAGTTCATCGGAGGGACTCGACAGAGAAGAGTCTGAGGTCAATTCAAAAAAACATGAGAACAATTGACTGAGGAATCAGCTGGCAAAGCTATAGAATGAGGTCTAGCATATAAGAAAAGGAAAGAACAAGGAGGATAAAAAGGATCCATTAAGCGAGATGAACGCTCCTTTCACTAGAAGGATCCGGGAAGCCGAGCTCCCACAAAAATTTAAAATGCCAACAGATAAGTTCTCCGGAACAGAAGACCCTCTAAGCCACCTGCAGAGCTTCGTCCAACAGATGGAGGTCCAGAACACTACTAAAGCAGCTATGTGTAGATGTTTCCAACGACCCTAATCGACTACACGAAAACTTGGTTCAGGAAGCTGCCTGCTGATAGCGTGGATTCTTTCACGAAGTTATCAACAAATTTTTGCTTGCAGTTCCAAGGGGTCAAACCTCATTTGAAGGATCCCACACACCTCTAATATGTGATTCAGGAATGGAGTGAGACACTTCGATCGTACGTGCAACGTTTTCACAAAGAAGTCATACAAATGGGAGTTTTCACCGAGAAAGAGACTCTCACCAATTTCAGGCAGAACCTGTGGGCGGAAAAGCTTTTCCATTCCTTCCCCAAGAGATCTCCCGAGACATACCAGGAGGCCTATGATCGAGCTCTTAAGCAGGTTGAGATCGACGAGCAACAAGAAGTCAAGATGGAACACGGCGATATAAGAACAGTGAAGCGTCAGAAAAGAGAAGCCCCCAAATCTGAGCCAGCTCAAAAAACTCAGAATAAACCTCCCAATAGGTCGACCTATCGCTTCCCCGCTCCTCAGCACAGGCAAGAAAAATATCCAGCAAGACGAACCCCTCCTCGGGCTTCGCCACCTCCCAGGACCGTAACCCCCGTAATGCGAGGGGAGAAAGGGTATGACTACTATACTCCCCTGAACGCTTCAAGGGAAACGGTCTACCTTGCTATACGAGAAAAGGGGCTACTCCAAAAGCCTGCTCCCATGAAAGCTCTAGTAGACAGGAGGAACCGGTACAAGTACTGTGACTTCCATAAAGACGTGGGCCACAACACTTCAGAGTGTTATAATTTGCTCAACCAGATTGAAGCCTTGAAAAGGGGGGGATGCTTGGTTGAGTTCTTACAGCAGATCAGAGATAACATTTGAACTGGAAGGGAGGTATAAGCCGAGATCCACGAGGATGCGGAAAAGAGAAAAGGGGAACAGACTGATTTAATGCAATAAATCCAGGTGATACACACCATCAGCGGAGGGCCCACACTGGCTGGCACCTCCAATAATTCTTGAAAAAACCACGCAAGGAAGATCCCCCATGTAGAAAAAGCCGTTGAGTCTTCAAGGTTAGCCAAAGCCCGATGGAGCCCTCCTAGTAAGCACAGTTCATTTTCTCTGAAGCAGATGTCTTCAACACCGTGCATCCTCATGATTATCCCATGGTAATCACGATACAAATTGCCAACTGCCTGGTCCATCGCGTGCTCGTAGATACGGGCAGCAGTGTAGATATCCTTTTCAAGGATACTTTGGAAAAATTAAATCTAAAGGAATGGTGTTACAATAGCTGTATAACTCCACTTTATGGGTTCACCGGGGATTCGATCATACCGGTGGGATCGAAGATACTCCCAATAATCGTCGAAACCGCACCTCTCCAACAGAATGTCATGACGGACTTTGTTGTGGTTGACACCCCATCGGCCTACAACGCCATCCTAGGAAGACCATTCATGTCCTCCTTGAAGGGAGTCTTGTCTATATACCACAATGTCCTGAAGTTCCAGGTGGGAACCAAGGTGTGAGAGGTACGCGGAGACCAGCAAGCAGCTAGGAAGTGCTACGTAGTGTCTTCCAATCCTACAGCTTTAGCAAAACAGTGTGTACAGGTCGCAATAATCCAGGAAGATATGGAAACTGTTAGGATTATGCTCAATGGCAGAAGTGTAATATTGTAATTGACAATCTTCTCATATTAATAAAGTGAATTCTGATTCTTACAATTACTTATAGCATTTATTCTTATAATTGTCAAGGTAAATAATCATAAGTTCAAAAGACTATGAGACATGAAGAATTGTTCATACATCCGGATATGTATGAGGTAGACACAATTCTTTAGTTAGTCTTGAATAACGTTCACAACTTAAGTTAAAGGTTGGGCACCTCTATCTTGTTAAAGTTGTAGAATTCTTTTACTAGTATTTGAGTGGGATCAAATGAATATGATGAGTCTAAAATCATCGAAAGGTTTTTGAGTAAAAGAATCTAGTGCACTAGGTGCATTGAACTGGATCACAATGAAATACTTTATCTAGAACCGTCACTAGATATAAGTCTTTTCATTAAAGAGGACAATCGGAGAGTCTATCTTAATCCTGAGATAAATGATGGACTTATGGTTGCAAGTGTTATCATTAGAGCTATCAATGAGTACGATTATATAGCATAGTCTATCCTCGATAGTTTGGTGGTATACATTTGTTAATCGATAGAGGACTTCATTTATAGATATGGACATCGTGGCTCCATTTATTAAATGAGAGTATAATATCATCATATGGATGTTTTGAGGTATTGGATATTAAATCTCAACGTTGAGTTTTCAATAATGATTATTGAAAACATGGCTTCTGGACAAGTCAAAGTATCCAAGTTCGAAATGTGGTCATATGAGGAAATATGGTAACTTGGAGAGCTATAGGCGGTCTATGAGCTCTTGGCGATTACTGATATTATTCACGAGGATACACCATCTCCTATAAGATTGTCTAGGGTATGAATGAGAAACATCTCCTTATTCTATCTTTATTTAAGAGTTCAATTTTAGCTCTTTAGTGGAATGAGTTAAAATTAATAGATTGGACCTAGGTGAATCATTTGTTGATTGTGATTAGGTTGTATCTATTGAAGCTTAAATTTAGATAGCCCGCCAAGATCCCCAATCCACATGTATTTGCATGGATCACTTGATATATTCTACCGGGCCGATTTAAGGGTTCATCTAGAATTGTTTTTAATATATCAAGAATATAATATGTCTATGATTTAATTAATGGGCTGCACTATTATATTAATATATTAAAAGGAGACATGTGGGCTTATTTCTTTTAGTAAGAATGGGTCTGGTTCACATGTGGGCTTTTATTTAAAGTCCAATGGATTAAATGAAATAAGAAAATAATATATGGCCCATTTATATATTAGTGGGGCGGGAAGGTGTATATATTAACCTAATATATTATTTTGTTTCATTGTTTTAATTAAATAAGAATTAGTTAATTTATTAATTAATTTTTTAATTAAGAAACAAATCTTTTTCTGATCAGGAAATATATTTCCTAAAATTATACTATTGGTACTAGTATATTAAAAGTAAAAGACTTGTTTGATAAGAAAATAAATAGTTAATTTTATTTATTTAATCAAATAAGAAGTCTTTTTATTTAGTCAATAAAAGAATAAAAATATCTATGAGTTGGATTAGGTTTCGAAGTCAAAAGGTTGATGGAAAATAGGGTGCAACACAAACTCTTTTTGGTATGTGATTTGCGGCAACCCTAGTCTATTTAGAGGAAGATTTCGACAATCCTAAATAGAAGACGAAGCAAAATTTCGGCCACCTATATAATTCCACATATAGAATTCGGTCACGATAGTTGATTGAATGATTCAATTTTTCTTCTTCTTCTCAATTCATAGAAAAGGATAATTTTTATTCTACTAAACATAAAAGAGAGAAGAGATTATTCTTTGATAGTACATTGATTGCTTGTTCATCAATAAGCTTGTGTGTACAACATCGAATTAGGTTCACGCGAGTTTCGATCATTAGATTGAGAACTCAAAAGTGACCGAAATAATTTTTATCTTCTTTTGATTGTTTTGTGACTAACAAAAGAAAAAGAAAACTTTGTTCATCCATTCTCAGGTTTGCAATTCAAAGAAAAAGGGAGACCACGCTCCTAGGTGATTCACATACGTGTTCGGATTGGAAGATCTCGCGCGTACTGTTCACGATCACTGTTCACGGCGGGGGTACTGTTCACGATCACTGTTCACGCGGGTACTGTTCACGGGCATCGGAAAAGATTTTGCGGATTACCAATCGACGTAAGTCAATCGGATCACGCGTCAAGAGGTATTTAACTCTAACCGTATATATTTGAGTTTAATTAATTAAAAGGTTAAGGTTCAACTTTGGGAAAAATTTTAAAACCATACGAAATCTATTTTTCGTTTCTTCCGCTGCGTTTTATATCGATTTTTCCCGTACAGAAACATCCCAGATAATCCAGGAAGAAATGGAGCCCTCGGAGCATCCAGAGAGTGAACCCATAATGCCTTATGAGGAGGAACAGAGCAAGGAGTGGGCCAGAGGGTAACCCGTAGATAGACTAGAGGAGATACCCATCAGAAATGATGATCCCTTCAAGGTCATCAAGGTCAGGGCTACCCTCGAGCCAGAAGTGAAAGAAGGCTTAATTGATCTTCTCAAAGAATTCAGCGACATCTTCGCTTTGAGCCATGATGAAATGCCTGGGATCCCGGTATCATTAGCCACCCATCGACTAGCGGTAGATCCAACGGTCAAGCCCGTCAAACAGAAGAGGCATCACTTTAACGCTGAGAGGAACGCTGATGTGCAGGAAGAAGTAGATAAATTGATCAAGGCAGGGTTTATCAGAGAAGTGTGATATCACAAGTGGATCGCCAATGTGGTCATGGTTATGAAGGCGAATGGGAAGTGGCGTATGTGTTTCGATAACACCGACCTCAACCGGACATGTCCAAAAGACAGTTTTCCTTTACCAAAGATCGACCAGATGGTTGACTCAATGTCCGAAAATAAACTTCTGAGTTTTATGGACGCGTTCTCAGGATACAACCAAATTAAGATGCACCCAGCTGACCAAGACAAGACCAGTTTCATTACTGGGCAGGGCTTGTACTGCTACAAGGTGATGCCATTTAGTTTGAAGAATGCAGGGGCTACATACCAACGGCTGGTTAACAAGTTGTTCAAG
Source organism: Dipteronia sinensis (assembly GCA_033220585.1). Lineage (NCBI taxonomy): Eukaryota > Viridiplantae > Streptophyta > Magnoliopsida > Sapindales > Sapindaceae > Dipteronia > Dipteronia sinensis. The sequence goes on along the minus strand of CM065640.1, from coordinate 57,925,793 downwards.
CCCGAGATCGGAAGGACGATGGAGGTATACATCGACGACATGATCACAAAATCACCAACCGCAGAAGGACATCGGGAAGACCTTCGCAAGACCTTTCTTATACTGAGAGAAAACCAGAAGCGGTTGAACCCCTCCAAGTGTGCCTTTGGGGTAACAGCGGGGAAGTTTCTAGGTTTCATGGTTATAAGAGAAGCATAGAGTCCAACCCAGAAAAAAACAAAGCTATCTTGGACCTGGAATCCCCCACATCACTCAAACAGGTACAAATTCTGACTGGACGTGTAGCGGCGCTCAACAGGTTTATCTCTCGCTCCACCGATAAACGCCTCCCTTTCTTCAAAGCCATCAAACAAGGGAAAAACATGAAATGGAGCCAGGAGAGTAAGCAAGCTTTCCAAGCTTTGAAAAAATACCTAACAAGCCCACCGTTGTTAGTCAATCCAGTTCCCGGAGAAGAGCTGCAGATCTACCTGGCCGTCTCAGAAATTGTAGTAAGCGGAGCTTTGGCCAAGGAATGTGGCGACGGAGTTCAGAGGCCCATATACTATGTGATTCATGCTTTAACCAATTCTTACAAAGACCAAATGTATCTGGAAGGCTAGTCTTATGGGCCCTAGAGCTCACTCAGTTCCATTTAAAATATAAGCCCCGAACCACGATTAAGACACAGGCTTTGGCAGACTTCGTGGCAGAGTTTTCAGCCCTCCCAGGTCAAGAGAATCCCGCAACACCAAATGAGATCCCTGAAAATACCTCCGAGATCAAAAATTGGCCGGAAGGTTGCAAGTCCTGGACCCTCTATACAGATGGAGCATTCGGGCAAGCTGGGGGAGGAGCTAACATAGTTTTAATAGACCCGGAGGGGACTGAATTATGTCACTGTTTCAGATTCGAGTTTAAAGCCACAAATAATGAAGCAGAGTATGAAGCCCTCCTAGCTGGGATTAAGGCAGCCATCGAACTAGAGGCCGATTACCTACAAATCAAGAGCGACTCATTGCTTGTTGTCAATCAGGTGTCTAGGGTGTATCAGGCAAAGGGAGATAACATGGCTGCCTACCTAAAGCTAGCTCAATTGCTTAAAAATAAGTTTAAGGGGTTCAAGATCGATCAGGTGCCTCGACACCAAAACCACCGCGCAGATGTTCTAGCTAAGATAGCTGCAAATGGAGGCCAATCCTTACCATGGGGAATTCCCCTCCAAGTGATCTCCCAACCAAGCATAGCCGCAAATAAGGAAATCTGCTCCCTGGATCGTTAGCCTCGCTGGATGGACCTGATCATTGCCTACCTCCTAGAGGGAGAGCTTCCCGAGGAGCCCAACCAAGCCTGAAGAATTAAAAGACTCTCAGTCCGATATTGCCTTGTAGACGGGTACCTCTACAGAAGGGGTAGATCCCTCCCCTTACTTAGATGTTTACATCTTGACGATGCTAAATGGGCACTAAGAGAGATTCACTCTGGGGACTGCGGGAACCATATCGGTGGAGAGGCTCTAGCATATCAAGTGATTCGAATGGGGTACTAATGGCCGACCATCCACCAAGACGTAAAAAGCTTTGTACAATCTTGCGAGCCATGTCAAAGGACTTCAAACTTGAACCACCAGCCACCTGAGCGCATGTCGTCTCTCAGTTCACCCTACCCATTTGCCATGTGGGGTATCGACCTAATTGGACCACTTCTTACCACTCCCGGACAAGTGAAATATGCTATCGTGGCTATCGACTATTTCACAAAATGGGTCGATGCAGGGCCTCTTTCTCGGCTATCAGAAAATAATATGACCAAGTTCATCAAAACCAATGTCGTATGTAGATTGGGGACCCCTCCCATCATTATAGCCGATCTGGGCAAGCAGTTCGACAACGCCCGATTCAAAGATTTTAGCAAAGGATTTGGGATCAACCTCAGGCTCACTTCAGTAGCCCATCCCCAGACTAACGGGCTGGTGGAGTCCACCAACAAGACTATCAAGAAGCTTCTGAAGAAGAAACTACAGCAAAAAAAAGACAAATGGGCCGAAAAGCTGCCAGAAGTCCACAGGGCATACCGGACTCCAAAGAGAACAGCTACCGGAGAGACACCTTACTCCCTGGCTTTCGGAGTTGAAGCGGTCCTCCCCATCGAGCAAAAATTAACCTCATTCAGGGTGCAATATTTTGAACCCAAAAGTAATGAGGTCAAGCTCCAGGCTAATCTGGACCTCCTAGAAGAGAAACAAGACCGGATAGCGGAGAAAGTGGCAATCTACCAGAGCAAGATCGCAAGACATTTCAACCGAAAGGTCAGAGCCCGAAATTTCAAAGAAGGAGATCTGGTGCTTAGGAAAGTTACCATGAATACTCGGAAAAGGTTAGATGGAGTCCTAAGCCCCAATTAGGAAGGGCCATATTTGATAAAGTGAGTTGCTTGCAATGGAGCCTACAAACTCGAAGACATGGATAGATGACCCATCAACCAAACTTGGAACGCAGATCACTTGAGGAAATTCCACCCTTGAGTAGGGAGTTTTCAAGCAGATTACCTCCATTTGGGTTTCATTAGAATCCTTAATAAAGAGCTACATCTCGATCATCAATAAAGTCTTTTTTTTTCTCTTTATCTCCGACTATGTTAAACATTAGCATCTACATATTCGACTGGGAAATTCAACATAGACACCACAAGACCAGTGACTAGCCAGGGAAGCCCCCTCGCTGTCCCTGATGCCTTGGTCGGGCTACCACCCCCAAGAAGGGTCTGAGTGTAAGAGCATAGTTACCATCCAGATCTCGAGACCAGGAAATAGCTAAATAGCCCTCCTAATGCCTTGGTCAGGCTACCACCCCCAAGAAGGGTCTGAGTGTAAGAGCATAGTTGCCATCCGGATCCCGAGACCAGGAAATAGCTAAACAGCCCTCCTGATGCCTTGGTCGGGATACCACCCTCAAGAAGGGTCTGAGTGTAAGAGCATAGTTGCCATCCGGATCTCGAGACCAAGAAATAGCTAAACAGCCCTCCTGATGACTTAGTCGGGCTACCACCCCCAAGAAGGGTCTGAGTGTAAGAGTATAGTTGCCATCTGGATCTCTAGACCAGGACATAACTAAACATCCCTCTTGATGCCTTGGTCGGGCTACCACCCCTAAAAAGGGTCTGAGTGTAAGAACATAGTTGCCATCCGGACCTTGAGACTAGAAAATAGCTAAACAGCCCTCATGATGCCTCGATCGGGCTACCTCTCCTGAAACGGATTTAAATATAAATATTTGTTTTCGTTTGTAGGATCAAGATCATCCTGATAAGAATTCCCTACAAAAGTCAGAATGAAGTATGAAAAAATTATCATCAAGGATGCAGTTCTGGTTCCTAGTCAGGACCAGGAATAAAACAAGAGTTTCTCAAGCGAATCGTTTCTCATTAAAGACAAATCTCATTAAAGACAAAAGGAGCCTATCCCCTAGTAAGGCTACATATATCAAACGGGGATCCCAACCTCCGAGTACGGGCAACAAAAAAAAAACAACTAAATTAATCAAGAGTAAAACGGGGTGCCTACCTCCTTTTCCCGGCAATCAAGGCCAATCATGAACAGACAGTGTCAAGCTTTGGAGCTCTCTTGATTTTCCTCTGCTGATCCTCTTCCCACATGCCGATCCTCACCATTAACCCCCTATTCAGGTGGCATTCCATCTTGCTTATCCTCGCCAACCATCCCTCCATTCAAAGGCTCCTCCTGTTGATCAGCAGGATCTTCCTCTAGGACTTCATCAATCACTGCCATAACCTCAGGTGGGAAAGCCACATCTAGAAGGGCAGCCATAAACCTCGTCTGGCTCCTGTCGACCTCTATCTCCATTATAGGGGTTCCTCAGACGGGCTCCTAGCTCCTTCCTCAGCTCCTGGCTAATCTCCTTCGGATCACGAGGATAGAACCTTACTTGAAGATTCTCCAGGACCTGAAGTAGTAAATATAGGAGGAGGAAATAGAGGATCTGCATGGACGGGCTACTTTCCAGCTCTCGCTTGGCTCGAAGGAACCGCCTTGTCATCATCAGGGCGAGACAACTCAGCAGCCTTAATCATTATCTCCTTTCTATCCCAACCGACGATGGATGACAAATCAAAGGGAAGAGGGAGAGCCTCTACGACCTGAAAGGAAGCATAGAAATATCCATCACTAAATGAGGTCTCCACGTCAGCTTGCAGCTTGGTCACCTGAGCAGTCAAAACCTGATTCTCGAGGTCCAACTTCTTAGCCTCAGCTTTCCAAGAATCCCTCTTCCTGGCCGTCGGGTAGATTGGAGACGTTCTTGATCATAAGACTACTTCGTCCTCTCATGATCACAATAACGTTCGGCCAGCTCGATCTTAATTTTTACTTGGTTGGAGGTCATCTCTTCTACTAAGGTCTGAGCTTGCTTGAGCAATCCCATGGCTTTCTCAGCTTTAGCTGCAGCCTCAGCAGCCCGGTCACGAATGAGGGTTACCTGGTGGCCCATGGCTACATTTAACTTGAAGGCCTATAAAATACAAAGCTAAGGTTAGAAATTAAACAAGTTGGTAGAAGCAGTAGGAAGAAAATACAATTACCTCAGCTAAGACAGTGGACCCCTTGGTGAACAAGACATCCACAGGCATTGAGGCCATCCTAGAGATCCCACCGCCCGGACAAGACGCGATGAATTGTTCCGGGACTTCATCCTGCCCCGTCGAGCTCGACTAAGGGCGGGAACGGCTAGGAGGAATCCCTGCGACACCAGTTTCAAAGTCCTCCGAAGCTCGGGGGGTTGGAAGCGTAGCGGAATCAGGAGGACGAATCGTGGGAGTAGCAACGTTAGTAACAACAACAGAAGGGGCAGAAGCAGTTGGACAAATAGCTTGGGGAGCCTTACCCAAAGCTCGAAAAGCCCGTGATGCAAGGTTGGCCATCTTAGACCCAGCTGGGGAGGCAGATTGAGCAAGAGCTGGTGCGGCCCCAGCAAAGGGAAGAGGAGTTTGAGCCTGAGGAGATCTTTGGACATCGCGGGAAGCTGGCTCAACAACCAAAACTGTGAGTAAACAAAACAAAAAAGGAAACGTCGGAACTAAGCTAGTCAATAAGACAAAGCAAGATGATTCAATGACACTTACGAGGAGTAGCATCTAAGATCCGCAGGTGTTGATTCACCCTACGAGGATCGAAGGCTTCAACGGTTGGGAACTTCAAGTTCAAGTAGTTCCTGGCTAGAATAGCCTTCAAAATAGTTTCAGATTAAGAAGGCAGAGAGTCCCGGTCCCATGATGGTTTGTCACTAAAAGCTGTGGGAACCTCAAACTCATGCCCCCTAATGAAAATTGAGCTTCCCCAATCATCCCCCCACAAGGATCCACTCTTCCTTCCAGGCGGGGTCCTTTTTCGAAGCACCGGGAATAAAAAAGTTGAGCTTGTTCTTGGCCTTAGCATAAAACTGACCTCGGGGAGTGCCAGATGGGCTCCCAATTTGGAAAAGATAGGCCAGCTCCTCTGCTCCAGGCTCTCTCATCACCTTGCTCAGCTTGCATTATTCCCTCTACAGCACGAGGAAGCCAATCAAATGCCTCTAGAAGCCGGGCATCAACTGGAGGGGAGCAAGCTGGATGGCGTTGAGAGCTCGCCGAAGAGTAGGATGAAGGGGAAGCCTACCCCCATTCTCAAGAGCCGCCACATGAATTGGAAGCACACCTTCGAAGGGATTGAAGAACTCATAACCCTTGGGTGGTACTGAGATAGAAACGCTATCGAGAATGCCGTACTTAGACCTCAAACGATCAATCAAGTTCTGATCAACGGTTGAATTAGGGACAACCCTGAAGTCATAGGGGGGAAGCCTCTCCAAAGGGGGGCCGAAAGCCGGGACTCGATGGTCCCCCACGGCGTCGCCGCCGCCAACCTCTTTATCAAAGTCTTCATCAGTTAGATCCAGAGGATGGTCGGGATGGTTAGAAAACCCGGTCCCAATGGACACATTTCTGTTCGACCGCCGACGGTGCGGATTGGACAGAGAATCATCGCTATCTAAGCTCCTCCTTGCCCATTTTCTAGGGGTAAGGCTGTAGACCTCTTCGCCGTCAACCATGGAATCAACGAAGTCACGACTGGTTTTCAACATGATGGAATGAAATCGGTGAGGATGAGGAATGAAGAAAAAGATATGCTTGAGAGAAAGTTTATCTTGGAAAATTTTGAAATTTGAGAGATACAAGGAAGACGTTGAGATAAACAAGTATATATAGGCAAAAGGGCAGCAGCACGAGCCGTCGAGATCTTCGGTTAAGATCACCGACTGTCGTAACGCAGCCGGATTAACTCAAAAATAAATCAATCAGCTCACGCCACGTCACTTTGGCAGTTAATGAGAAGATTTCCCCAAGATTCTGGTAACGGTAAAGAAGAAAAGATTTCCCAAATAAAACAAAAAATCTGACTCCAACCCCAAGCTCGACAACCGGTGTTCAAGTCAGAGGGGACTTCTGTTAATAGCCAAAATTTGCTAGGGATCAAAGGGAAATTTTCCACCCTCTAAACCTGGCTCCATGCCCGAGGTCATCCACCAGCAGACCATGTTACCCGAAGTCGAGCTACGATACCGCCCCACAGAAATAAGGACGGGCTCTAGAAACACCCGTAGTAGAGCCCAGCTCGGTCAAATCGACCCCGCATCACCGAGCCAGAAACCAGGAAATCCCCCCGAAGTCGGGATTACCTCGCAACCTCTCCAGAAACTCGCCTATACCTCGCAGACATAGTGGGGTGTCCATAGGAGGCCGTACCTAGCTCCAAAAGATCAAGGGAGGTCAGACCTAGCTCCTGGCTAGACTAAACTCCTCAATATCGGGGCTAAGACACTAATCGACCTCACTATCTGATGTACCTCACCATAATATACATCATATTCAATGACCCCTATGGGGGATCATGCTAACAAAACCTGAAGATACAATGGATCATATCTTAAGACGTTACATACATACAGAACAAGTAATAGAGTCCAAGCAGGAAACAAATTAATCTCCACCAAGATATTCTCAACTCAGCAATTAAACGCAAGGTCAATGACATTTAAATATAAAATCCCGTCCGATAAGGAGGGAAGGAATTGAGAAAATCAAGGAGAGAATCAGTTAGTTTAACCTATGAAGACAATGTATAAAAGAATGACTTCGGCCTTCAGAAAGAGGAGACTACTTTTCGACAGGCATACGACAAGTACCGGACTACACCCTAGAGAAAATTGAGAGCAATTTGAAAGAGATTTGTATATCACACACTATTAATAAACAAAGTATTTTTTGATTCTTTTGGGTGGATAATAGTACCAATATTCATTGTCATTTTACTAGGCACTGTCACACATACGTTCAACCTTGGCCACCACCTACGTGGTAGTGGTCTCGAGGGTCTTAACTGAGATTTCTCGCCCTGAGAAAAATTTCTGTTAACACGCACGAAAACAGAACACAAGATAAGGATTTGAGGGCCTAAATAAAATACATATTTGGCACGATCAAACACCCCCAAACCAAACCTTTGCTCGTCCTCGAGCAAACATAATCTAAAACAATCAGACGCCAACTGATTGTAAATCCTAGACACCTAAACAATAATTCAACAATGCTGCAAGTCCAATGTGTGATATGATACACATAGGTGTGATAGAGAGGATTACAACATATGCATAAGATCAAGAGCAATTTGGAGACACCCAAGGGAGGCTTGTATGAACACGAATCCCACACCTAAAGGCATTCATGAATTAGGGACAACTTACTCCTATACCTTGAGCATAATTTGCTTCAATTCTAAAGCTCGCAAGGATTCTCTTTTTCCTTTCCTCACAGAGTCCTAAGTTCCACACAAACGAGTATGCAAAGATAAATTCTGCACAAAATTTAAGCAATGAACTATCCTAGGAAAGAGTCACTATGCCATGGACGTGAAAGATCGTGCTTCAACCGACATTCCCAAACTAAACTTTATATGGATCAAATAGGGCTTTTCCACTGGTTATAGTGTGGCTATGGGGTTTAATGAGGTTACACAAAGAATATGGACATTTGGAGTTCAAACTCACCAATCATGCTAGAATATATCCCTACACCTATACAATGCTCTTTTATCACTCATATGCAAACCTCTAGGCAATCGTTTAACTCACATTCGTGCCTTCAATGTTACACTCCGTTTGAGCGTATTTAGCATAACACAATCACAATTATGGCACACAAGTACAATTTCCCTTTGAATTTTTACAATTTCACAATCATAATGTTGTACTCCATTTTGAGTTGTTACAATTTCCCTTTCTTGGGCATTTATGGTACACAAGTACAATTCGTAGCCCTTCCCTTGCATATTTTCAACAATTATTTCATTTTACCCGCTATTTGACCATTTAGAGCTTAATTCCTTTCATCACCACCTTTTCACATCCTAACATGATTAGTACAAGGGTAGGCATGTGTTTAGGCTATTAGGTATATGGTTGAATGTGGTACCAAATAAAAGAGTAAGTGTTTGGCCTCAAGCTTGGCTTTGGAGCACATAATATGGTATGAACTTGTTTAGGCTGTAAAGGTAATTCAGTGCACACACATTCCCTCATATCACTTCCACAACCATCTAAAAAGGGAATGAAAGCATTCATCACTCACTTCACAAAATGATATGCGAGTCCTATGGCACATGACATAAATGACGAGAGGCATGTTTAAGAATAATCAAGAATACACTCAAAATACGCACTTTAACGCTTGAGTTTGTGATCTCATGGGCATCTTCACTATTAGAACTAGGCATGGGAACATTGAGTCCCCAATACTTAACACCAACAGGTGGGAGGATCCCATGGCAGTGCAAGTGAACCCTCAAGTTGCACCAAACTATGTCACAAGGTCAAAGCACATACAAAGAACTCGCCAAAAGTACACGCGAGAGGCATCATACCCATACTGCTTACAGTTTGAAAATTGGACAAGCGACAAAATTGAAAAATTGGACACTATAAGACTACAAGGACGACTGTACAAGGCGTAACACATCCCCAAACCAAAACTCAACAATGTCCCCATTGTTGGAATCCACAAGGTATGTCCTAACGGAGGAGAAACACCATAGACGACTAGAAAATTATGAACATGCATAAAGCGCAACCAATAACAAGCATAATCAAAATAATTTGTGGAATGAGGGTTCAACACCCCTAAACCAGATCTAGACATAAGCTCAAAACTTGCATAAGTATATGATCAATATGCACTCAACCATGCTCATTCATGTTAACAAAGTCTAAATTCCCATTCATCGAAAACTTAATGCAATGAAGTACAAAATCGAAGGTAGAAACTCCCTTTAGAAGGAAGCTAGTTTGTTGTCCATGCGTGTTGTCGTGTGCTTCCCAAAAGATGCACAACCTAGCTTAAAACACACAGCAACTCTACCAAACGAAAATCAAATGCGAAAAGGAAAAACAAAATAAGTCCATGCCGTCAAAGAAAAATACAAATAAAAGAAATAAAACTAAATAGTCCTAGACTAATAGCAATAAACATAAAGGAAACGGTTGGCTAATCCTTGTCCGAAAGCTCCTTCTCTGGTTCACTGGATATCCCTTTCCCATTGGGGTCAAGTTCTGATCTAATCCTATCTTCATGTTCCCTCATGGAAATCTCCATTGCAGCTCAGAGCTCTGCCTCATGTGGGTCAATGGTTGGGCCTCCTGAAGGTGGTGAGAAAGCAGCGGGCCTCTTCTTCTTCCTTGGATAAACTGGGAGACAGAGCGCCTCCCTCATGTCGATGAGATTGCCCCAAATGTCAGCATAATAATCAATGGCTTCTGCTCTGCTCTCAACAATCTGCTTCCTATTTTCAATGACCTCAGTCTTAAGGTTCTCTAATCCTGCAAGCAATGTTTGCCAAGGGATATCTCCAGAAGTCTCCTACGGGGGTGAGGGCATCTGACTGTAATCACCATATTCTAAATAAACCGGTTCCAACTCCGGTTGTTCTGGAACGTCCTCAACCTGTTTGCTTGTGCTTCCCCTTCGAACAGATTTCTTTCTCCTTGTTCTGACTCTGACACCGGAGAAGTCTCACTCTCTCACTTGGTCATTCCATGTGGACGGCCCAATAGGCCTCAAACCACATTCAAAGGGATCGGACCCAAAATCCACCTTTGCCTCTCTGCAAAATGCGGTGATTAGACTAGGGAAGATGATTGGCTGCTTGTCTACTCTGACACCTCCCAGTTCAAGTATCTCTCTTTTGACCAGAAAGCCAATGTCGACCAATTGATTCTGAAGTATACAATAAATGATCATTGCTGCATTGAAATTGACTGAAGTCCTGTGCTTCCTGGGAATCAGGGAATGAGAGATTTACACATGCCAAAAATCCAACTCACTCTTCAAGTTGGTGTGCTTCATGCGATGATTTTGTGCCACCCAAAAGTCCATTCGATGGATCACCAACTGGTTGGTAAACTCTACATTCTGTGTCACAAAGAAATCATTCCAAGTCACCCCTTGTCGTAGTCTTCCGACCGCCTCTGGATCAACTAGGAGCTCTGTCCGATAGTATTTGTTAATGTCCGTGACAGTCATTCGGACCTCCACCCCTCGGACCAAAACGGAGGATGTTCGCTGAAAAGTCTCTGGTACCATTCCTGTAAAGAATTCCTCTACCATGCTTCTGCAATACATAGGAGGGGTGCTAACGAAAGTTTCCCATCCCCTCGTTCCAACTACTTGAGGTATTGAGGTGCCCTCTAGCTCTTCTACTGCTATCCCTCTTTCAACCACGACGTCTCGTTCCCTAAAATATTCCAAGCGGTCCTCAAACTATGGATGCCTGACACATGGTGCGGGAACTTGAGGTCCCCTCCTTGATCTTCGCTCTGAAACCTGACTGCGTTGCCTAGTAGATTACCTGGTTCTTCCTGACATCTGCACAATAAACAATAGTTTTAAGGGAATACTCATATCAAGGAACCATGAGGTTATGATGAAACAATTGAAAGAACGAATATTCTGCTAGGCTGAAAAAGTGCGGGTGACTGACCTGCACTGTACCCGCACTTTAACTCGTTCCCAGATACCAGCGCATGCAGAATCACAATCAATGCACACAATTCACACCCACAGCAAATCATAGACCCAACTCATAACAATATGGCTCTAACCCAAGTATAGAAATTCCATTCAGTCATATAAACCCTAAATTCGGAATTTGAACATCCAATTGCAATAGATAGTCAAAGCAATAAACACTTCACATGCATAATTGGACAACAACCCATCATTCAATCATCCTAGGTATTCAATAACAAGTTCAAAATCATAAGGAAAAAGGACGCAAAATCGTTGCCCATCTTTGAACAATGAAATTCATGCAAAAGAGGGAAAAATTGATGGTAAAAGGTTGAGAATTGAGATTAGAGTGATAGGTAACCAAATTAGAGGAAGATATCATACCTTGGATGCCGAAAATTGAAAACGTGGCACACACGGAAAACCTTTCAGTTGAAACGAGGGAAAACATAAGGTTTCGGTTTGTTTTCTTTCTTTTTGAAAGTGGTGGAGCCCTAAGAATGACAGGTGATATATATATATATATATATAGCGCGACCAAAGTGCGGGTGGAGTGCTGGTGAATTACCCGCACTTGACCTGCACTTTATTACCTGATGCTTTCGGAGTGCGGGTGGAGTGCAGGTGAATGACACGCATTATAACCGCACTGTTTCCCTGGATTGATTCCTGGACTCTGCACTGCAACTGTTGCTGCACCAAAAACCACACATAACACCTTAACAAGCAATATGTTCCAAAAATTTACAAAGATGAATACTACCCATCTGAAACGCAGAAATACTAAAACGAATTTAAAAATGGGTACAATGCACTCCAAGTGGGACCCGCTCAACCAAATGAGGTTTGACCCAAATGGGGAGCATATTCAACTTGGCAACCCAAACCGGTGCCAATGGCTTACTTACTACATCTCTCCCCACTTTCCTCACTTGCCCAACTAGGTCCTTTCTAACCCATATTTGCTTGACCTTTGTTGGGTTCAACTTAGACCAAACTCAACTTGTTTTGAACCTTTGAAAACTAAAGGAATAAGCCTTAGTGTGCCCTTTTTTGGCACAAAAGCAACAAGTAAAAGAACGATTAGGGAAACTCTCTGCTCGGTTGTTGATGTGGACCTCTTTTAGGGATTTGACCTCGTGTTCTGTCACACCAAGCTGAACAATCAAATCACACTCCTTGACTTTGGCTCGCTTCAACTCATCCTCCTTTTTATTCAACTGCTCATGCAATTCTCTTACTCCTTCTGCGGACTCCTCGACACCTAATAGCATTTTCCTTGACCGTCTCCCATTCTCCTCCTCGAATTCCTCCGAGAGCCTTGCCAATTCTTCTAGGTTCTTGGAGACTAACTCCTCCTTTGTAGCAAGTTCCACCACTTGCTCCCTTAGACTGTTTTTCAATGTTGAGAAGTCATGCAATTTCTTCTTCAACATTCCATTCTCGGCCTTGAGTAAATATACCTCTAGTTTGAGCTTCGTGTTGTCTTGCTCAAGCTCACCTATCTCCTCAAAAGTGGCAGTACTTGATTCATCCTCTTCAAGTTCACATTCCTGTCTTTCCTTCATGCAATCTTGGTTTCCCATTTCCATCTCATTCACACGCTCAAAAGCTTGCACAAGGGTGAGCACCCGGCTTCTTTTCTTTCTTAAATTGGGTGCTTCCAAGACCAAACAATTTTTTACTTGGCTTGCTTCAGGGGAATTTACCTTGAAGTTAACACTCTTGCCTCCATAGCTGAAGAAAATGTCCCTAGAACGAATATCTACAACCATACCCGCTGTGGCCATGAATGACCTCCCCAAAAGCAATTTCAAGTCCATACCACTGGATTCTCCTCTCTTGCAATCCAACATAAAAAATTCTACCGGCACCATCAACCCATGCATATTCACATAGACTTCCTCCACTATACCAATTGGGGTGGTGGAAGAATTGTCCGCCATGATGAGAGTCTGAGAAGTAGGCTTGATTGACTGAATCTTCAACTGTTTGTATACCTCCAATGGCATCATATTAATACTAGCCCCCATATCAAGCACTGCTCCCATCCTAGGTGAGTTTTCAATTTCTACCGCTATTACAAAACTTCCGGGGTCTGAAAGCTTAACAGGGGAGTCTATGCCACTTCCCTTATCTTCATTATCTGTGACCTCCACCACACTCTTCACGGTCTCTTCCTTGGAATTGTCTAAAATCTGGTATTGGTTTGGGATAAGTTCCTCTTCTAACCCCTCTTCAACTCCCAACTCGACTACCTCTAACATGTTAACCTGCTCATCGGTGCTTGATGCCTTACCCTTGTTCTTGACCAATGCATCAAAGATTTGTGCCAACTGAGTTTCCATCTTTTTCAGCGATGCTCCATGACTATTCACCCTCTGATCATTAAACTGCATGTAAGCGGTCATTTGTTGCTCAGATGCATGCAAGGTATCCTTGAGGGCTTCCGACCCAATACCAACCGTTTTGATCACTATGCTCACTATCTCCTCTAAGGATTTGTCCTTTTGTTGGCTAGCGGGTGCTTGGAAATTAAAGTTGGTTGGTGGGTTACTACTAGAACTTCCCCATTGGTTGTTATTGCTAGGCCCTCATTGGTTATACCTATTGTACCCACGGTTTTGGTACCCCTGATTGTTGTTTCCACCTTGATAGTTGTTGTTGCCACCTTGGTAATTTTTTGCCCCTAGGTGGTTGTTGTTGGACCAAGACAAGTTTGGGTGTTTTCTCAACCTTGGGTTGTAAGTGTTTGAATAGGGGTCATTCCTTCGCCTTTGGAATTCTCCAAGGGCTTGGGCTTGCTCTTCTTAACCAAACTGCCCTTCTCCTCCTTCTATCTCCCCCATTACTTGACTCACTTCTTGGGAGAACCCTGGCTTTCTAGTTATAAGCTTCTTGATCGATTGGAGCTCTTTGTTCATTCTTTACATCTAAATTTGAACTTGGGTATCCTGACCCACTTCTATCCTTCCGCCCCTTCTCACATGTGATGACCTCTACTGTGAGTTCTGGGCAATCATTTCCAAGATATCATATGCCTCAACTGCTCTTTTGTCTGCTACTGTACCCTCGCACGCATTGTCCACTAGCATTTGTGTGACCGGTGAAAGTCCGCTATAGAAGGAATTCACCTTCAACTCTGGGTGGTATGTATCCGGCGGCATTTGTGTAACAACTGTTGGGGTTTATGCCCTAAAGATGTAATTTGTAAATGGATTTATGAAATAAATAAAAAATAAAAGTTCAATTCATTCTTGTTGTGTTGTTTATTTTATAACTTGTGCATATATTAACATCCTAGATTGCCGGATGTAATCTCGAACTGTGTATATGAGTGTCATATACGGATGGATACAGTAAAAGACTGTAATCTAAAGAGTCCATAGATAACAAATAAAGCTGGGTACTTTATTTGTGGTTAATCTATAGTTGCGGTCCATTCCGTAATGTACGGTGATTCTATCCTGAATCATTCATATGAGATATGGGAATGGAGGCACCTTATATGATGTGATCATATAGGACTGGGCCATGATCTATATGAATCTCTCACCAAGATCCGTTTACTGATGAGATTCATATATATCAACTAATGATGGCTATATGTGGGTGATCTTAATCCTAAGTGTCTTATCGACTCCTTCAGGTTAGATCGTGGTCTTTGATATACCATGGGTGAGGTCAGATGCAATTCCTGATCAATATACTCCGTATGTTGGGATTGCGGTTTGGCTTGTGGCTGGGAAGGTATGTACACAATAGTGGAATCCACTCCTTCTCGTGAGAAGTAGATGGTAGTTCCCTTAAGGGTTGATTCGAGGCTTGGACAATATGAGCGCTCTCCTAATTCCGTGAGGAAATAGGATTTATTGTCCATTAGAGAATCAACAGTACTTAAAGGATATATGTAATTAGAGGGGTATAACGGATATTATGACCCAGCTTTAATTATGAACTACTGTGGAGGATCGCACCATGTGTAATAGCTATATTGATAGACACCGAGTTGTATCGGTCTATGTAAAAACGTCTGCAGTTGAGAGAGTGCAGCTTCGGGTTTTTAGTGGAATAACACCGGAGTTAATTATCACGGAATATTAATTAAAAAGTTTAATTAATGATTCCAAAAATTATTGGAGCTCAAAATACCGTGGGTCCATTAGGTCCCCTTGCTAGCCCGATCGATTTAGGTAACAAGGGTCACGGATAATTAATTGGAAAGTCCAATTAATTGTGTTACGAAAGTGATACGTATTTATTCGGGAATTAATTGAATAATGAGATTATTTAATTAATGAATAATGGTGATTAAATAAATTAAATAATAAGATTATTTAATCATGTTATTAATCACTAAATGGAGGATGTTTGTTGATATTTGTTTTTGAATAAATTAAGATAATATGATTATTTTATTTTATTAAATTATATTTTGAATTTTGAATTTAAATAGTTTGAATTCAAATCCCATTAAATAAAATATATATTAATCAATATCTTTAAAGATATTTGATATCTTAAAAGATTAGATTCATTGGTTTTTGATTAAATTGTTTTTGAATTGAAAAGGAAAAAAAAACACATCAGTAAAAGGGTGTGCAATTTGTGTGCATGGTGTGCGTGAGATAAAAACAAAAAGAGAGAAAAGTAATGTGTGCAAGTGTTGCACTATTGATAAAAAAAATTAATAATTTTTTTAAACAACTAGAATTGTTCTAGTTTTTGTATTCTCTTGGAAGAAAAAGTTTCTTCTTCATTTTTCTCTACATCATCTTAACTTCCTGAGTACGTGACATGCCTACACGCAGTTACCAGTTCCGAGATATAACGAGGAAGATCAGTGGTACAGACCAGGAGCATATCGTAAAGTGAAGGAGCCTCCAAACGTTGGTAAGGTTCTAATTTTTTTTTTTTTATATTTATTGATTACAATTTCCTGTATTTACATATTGTATGTATTAGTTCCGGGAAAAATAATTGCGATCCTAAGTTCACTGGTTCCAGATCATTTATGATCTGTATTAAAAATTTTAAAACATATTTCCGATGCGTTACCAATGAACGGGGTTCCAACAATTGGTATCATAGCCAATTTTTTTCCGGAACAGGAAATTGTTTTCGATGCCCCTGTATGTATGATTGTGTAGGCACTATTTAAATTGACTGTATGTTGTTTTTGTATGTATATTAAATTTGTTAATTTACAAAAACATGATTGATCGTTAATTATATGGTACTGTGGATTTAGAGTTCATAGGTTGTATAATTTTTTTTTTATTATTTTTTTTATGTTATTGTAATATAAAAAAAATGTAACCTATATTGAAGACCTGGTAAAATCGAGAAGTCGGAAGGGCGAAATCAGAAATACGCGTGACAGTATTGTTCACAGGGGTACTGTTCACCGTTACTGTTCACGACACTGTTCGCCATCACTATTCATGCGGGGGTACTGTTCACACGGACGTTGTTGGGCACTGTTCACATATTTTTGCACGGTTCCGTTGGCAAGTGTTGCCTAGTGCGTTCCATGCGGATTTCCTATTTCGGATTCATGAGATGAATCGGCGTGACCTAAAGAGACTGGAAGACTAGAAAATTATAAGAAGACCAAGGAATGCCTTAGGGATATTTCTGTAATTTTAGATTCCTATTTTTTGGGTTAAATAATCCATAGTACTCGGTCAATTCATGTATGTTTTATATTATGTGATGATAAAAGCATTGTCATGCATACGTATGTCATTTAGATTAGATTTGCCTACACAAATATATTTAATATGTCATACATGCATCATAGCCTATTTTTTATGTATTTTTTTAATATGATAAAAATCAGCAAATACATTATTGGCTATGAAAATGAAATTAGTTTTTTAATTGTTAGAAAACTTGTTAATTCTCATTAATATTAATCTGGTTATTAAAGTGTTTAGTAAGTTAGATTAATAGGGTCATTTATTGTAATTAGTATTAATATGATTAATGACCTAATAATAAATGAACCGTATAAAGTGTTAGAGTTTTAATAGTTAAAACTTGGTAAACACTATCATAATAATCCGAGCTTAGTAAATAGTTTACAAAAGCTTAGATTATTCACTAACAGATTAGATTTTTAATAGTTAAAAATCATTAATAATTTATTAGTTAATTAGAATTTATTTCTAATAATGAATTTGTTAATGCGCTAGATAACTTGATTAAAGTTAGCCATTTGATCCAATAGAGTCCAGGTGCATTAACGGATAATAGAAAACCCTAATTTTTAAATAGTGAGTGGGAGAGGGATATATGACATATATATCCCACAGTCTCCATCATTAGTTCAACACCGTGAGATCCGAGTGGGGCCTCGTGACGGCTTTGCTTTCGTCCTCCCTAAGGAGGGTTTCCACAAAGATCAATACCAATGTTGACTTTCTAACGGATAGGATTTCTGAGGGTATTTCGGGATTGACCGACCCTAAGGCGGCAATTCTCGATTTAAGCTCGTGAGATCTGAAATGGTGGGTTACACTCACGAAGGTTTTGATTAAGTTTTGTTAATTAAAAACCTGACTGAATAAACGATAGTCGAATGATATGGAATAAGAGTTATTCTAGAATATCATTTGATTGAGAATGTCTCGGTCCAACATGCAAAGACTTGACCGACCCTAAGGCGGCACTTCTTTGTGGTATGTTGGATTGTCGTGGTATAGTAACTATTTTTTGGGTATTTCAAGTTCGTTAAACATGTTCATGCATCTTGTTTAAATTTATGCCAAAGCACTCGCACTTGTTTTAACAAATGACTGAATGAATGTTTTATTTATTTCAGCAATTATGTCTTCTGCATTACTTCAAATTCTCACAAATGACAAATTAACTGGTGATAACTACACTAAGTTGAAACTTAATATTAATGCAATATTGGTCACTAAAGACCTCAAGTTTGTGCTTACAGAGAAAGGTCCTCAAGTGCCTACTGCCAATGCCACACGAACTGTTCGTGAGGCATACCAGCGATGGGTCTCATCTGATGAGAAGGCCAGAACATATCTGTTAGCTTCTATGACAGACGTGCTTGTCACAAAGCATGAAGCAATGACTACAGCATTTGAAATTATGGAGTCATTGCAAGCTATGTTCGGGTAGCCCTCCAAGCAAAAGCGACACGAAGCTGTTCGTTCCACTATGCTCGCTCGCATGAAGGAAGGTACATCAATTCGGGAACATGTCCTGAGCATGATGTCCTACTTCAACACGGCAGAAGTCAATGGCGGGGCCATTGACGAACCCAGTCAAGTGAGCATCGTACTGACGACCCTTCCGAAGAGTTTCGATCAGTTTAAGAACAACTACGGGATGAACAAGTTAAGGTTTAGTCTCACACAGTTGCTCAATGAGCTCGCTACTTTTGAGTCCTTGACTAAGGACAGAAAAAGTAAGATCGATGAGGCAAATGTTGCCGAACCATCTTCCTCCAATAATAAGAAGAGGAAGAGGTCTGCTGGAAAGGCGAAAGGTAAGCCCAAACCCAAGAAGGCCCAAAGCAAAAAGAAGGGCACCTCTACCGACCAAGACAAAGGAAAATTTTTCCATTGTAACAAGGTCGGGCACTGGAAGAGGAACTATCCTCGGTACCTGGAGGAGGTAGCCAAGAAGAAGAAGAAAGGTAAATATGATTTACTTGTTCTTGAATCTTGTTTAGTGGAAGATGATTCTTCACCTTGGATTGTTGATTCGGGGGCCACTAACCATGTTTGTTCTTCTTTGCAATGGACTGATTCTTGGACACAGCTAGATAAGGGAGCCTTCTATATGCGTGTGGGGTCGGGGGATGTCGTGTCGGCCAAAGCAGTGGGAGCAATAAGATTGCGATTTTATAATAATAATAGTTTTTTTATTATTGAACAATGTTTTTTATATTCCTGGATTTACACGGAATTTGATTTCCGTTTCTAAGTTGTTAGAACAATTATATTCTGTTTCTTTTAATAATAAGTTTGTTATTATTGGAAAGAATGGTCTGAATATTTGTTTAGGAATTAATGAAAACAATTTGTATGTGTTAAGACCGTTAATACATACTACACTGCTTAACACCGAAATGTTTAAGGTTGAAAAACCTAAAACTAAACGACATAAGATTTCTCCAGATAATGACACGTATCTTTGGCATCTAAGGCTTAGTCATATCAACCTTGACCGGATAGAAAGACTAGTAAAAAGTGGACCTTTAAGTGAGTTAAAGGCTGGCACTTTACCTGTCTACGAATCCTATTTAGAAGGTAAGATGACTAAGAGACCTTTTACTGGAAAAGGGCTTAGAGCTATAGAGCCACTAAAACTCATACATACAGACGTCTGCGGACCGATGAATGTTAGAGCTAGGGGCGGCAATGTGTATTATGTCACCTTTATAGATGACTACTCAAGATACGGATATGTCTACCTGATGCAACGAAAGTCGGAAACATTTGAAAAGTTCAAGGAATTTCGAGCTGAAGTTGAGAATCAATTAGGTAGGACTATCAAGTCACTACGATCAGATCGTGGAGGTGAGTACCTTGACCAAGAGTTTGAAGACTTCATGGTCGAGCATGGGATAGTTTCCCAACTCACAGCTCCTGGTACACCTCAGCAAAATGGTGTAGCGGAGAGGAGAAATAGAACCCTGATGGAAATGGTGAGATCTATGATTAGTTTCTCATAATTACCAAATTCCTTCTAAGGATATGTGTTACAAACAGCGACATACATTTTGAATGTAGTGCCATCCAAATCTGTTCATAAGACTCCCCTAGAGTTGCGGAATGGTCGTAAAGCTAGTTTGTGACATTTCCGCGTATGGGGGTGTCCAGCACACGTGCTAAAAAACAAAAGTGGAAAGCTAGACTCCAAGTCTGTGGTCTGCCTGTTTGTAGGATACTCCAAGGAGACCAGAGGTGGACACTTCTATTGTCCCGAAGATAACAAAGTATTTGTATCGACAAATGCAATGTTTCTTGAGGACAATTATATTAGTGACCATAAACCTCGTTCTAAGATTGTATTGAATTAGTTGGAGCCAGATGAGACTTATGCTTTATCAACAAGAGTTGTTGATCCACAAACATCTGAGAGTCAGATGGTTCCTGATCAGGATACACTATCACCTAGACGTAGTGGGAGGGTTGTAAGACAACTTGAACGCTATTTAGGTATAGGTGAGGGACAAAGTGTTGTCTCTGCTGATAGTGTGGATGATCCATTGACATTTAATAATGCAATGGAAGATCCTGATAAAGAGGAATGGCTTAAAGCCATGAATCTCGAGATGGAGTCCATGTACTCTAACTCAGTCTGGGATCTTGTAGACTTAGTGGATGGGGTAAAACCCATAGGATGTAAGTGGATCTATAAGAGAAAGAGAGGAGTAGACGGGAAGGTAGAGACCTTCAAAGCAAGGCTAGTGGCTAAGGGTTATACCCAGAAAGAGGGGGTTGATTATGAAGAGACCTTCTCGCCATTAGACATGTTTAAGTCTATTAGGATTCTCTTATCCATTGCTGCCTATTTCGATTATGAAATTTGGAAAATGGATGTCAAGACTGCATTCTTGAATGGCAATCTTGACGAGAGCATCTATATGATGCAACCAGAGGGATTCGTGTCTCCAGATCAAGAGCAAAAGGTTTGCAAGTTGCAAAGGTCCATATATGGACTTAAGCAAGCATCTAGATCTTGGAACATCAGGTTTGATGATGTGATCAAAACCTATGGCTTTGAGCAGAAGGTCGATGAGCCTTGTGTTTACAAGCGCGTCATTGACAAAAAGGTAGTTTTCTTAGTCCTATACGTGGACGACATCCTACTCATTGGGAATGATGTGGGAGTGTTATCTGATGTAAAGGGCTAGCTGGCTAACCAATTCCAAATGAAAGATTTGGGAGAGGCGAGTTATGTTCTAGGAATCCAACTTATAAGGGATCGTAAGAACAAACTCATAGCATTGTCTCAGGCACCGTATATCGATAAGATTCTTATGCATTTTTCGATGCAGAACTCCAAGAAAGGTAATTTACCTTCTAGGCATGAAGTTCACTTGTCTAAGGAACAGTGTCCTAAGACACCTCAAGAAGTTGAGGATATGAGACGTGTACCCTATGCATCAGCATTAGGTAGTCTCATGTATGTTATGTTATGCACGAGATTGGACATCTGCTATACAGTGGGAGTAGTCAGCAAGTACCAGTCCAACCCAGGATTGGATCATTGGGTTGCTGTCAAGACTATTCTCAAGTATCTTCAGAGAACGAGAAACTATATGCTTGTGTATTTTGGACAGGATTTGATCCCGTTAGGATACATAGATTCTGATTTTCAGTCAGACAGGGATTCTAGAAAATCCACGCCTGGATCAGTTTTCACCCTAGGTGGTGGAGCCATTGTGTGGAGAAGTATAAAGCAATCTTGCATTGCTGACTCCACCATGGAAGCCGAATATGTAACCGCTTGTGAAGCTGCTAAAGAGGCTGTTTGGCTCCGTAAATTCTTGAGTGATCTGGAAGTTGTTCCAGATCTGGATAAGCCCATCACACTTTATTGTGATAATAATGGTGTTGTGGCTAATTCCAAAGAACCAACAAGCCACAAGAGAGGAAGCATATAGAGAGAAAGTATAATCTCATTAGAGAGATAGTGTAGAGAGGAGATGTGATCGTCACCAAGATAGCCTCACAAGACAATCATGCTGATCCATTTACAAAGACCTTACCGGCTAAAGTGTTTTCGGGTCACCTAGATGGTCTAGGGTTACAAGACATGCCTCACATTCTTTAGTGCAAGTGGGAGATTGTTGGGGTTTATACCCTAAAGATGTAATTTGTAAATGGATTTATGAAATAAATAAAAAGAAAAGTTTAATTCATTTTTGTTATGTTGTTTATTTTATAACTTGTGCATATATTAACATCCTAGATTACCGGATGTAATCTCGAATTGTGTATATGAGTGTCATATACGGATGGATACCGTAAGAGACGTGCAATCTAAAGAGTCCATAGATAACAAATAAAGCTGGGTACTTTATTTGTGGTTAATCTATAGCTGCGGTCCATTCCATAATGTACAGTGATTCTATCCTGAATCATTCATATGAGATATGGGAATGGAGGCACCTTGTATGATATGATCATATAGGACTGGGCCATGATCTATATGAATCTCTCACCAAGATCCGTTTACTGATGAGATTCATATATATCAACTAATGATGGCTATATGTGGGTGATCTTAATCCTGAGTGCCTTATCGACTACTTCAGGTTAGATCGTGGTCTTTGATATACCATGGGTTAGGTCAGATGCAGTTCCTGATCAATATACTCCGTATGTTGGGATTGCGGTTTGGCTTGTGGCTGGGAAGGTATGTACACAATAGTGGAATCCACTCCTTCTCGTGAGAAGTAGATGGTAGTTCCCTTAAGGGTTGATTCGGGGCTTGGACAATATGAGCGCTTTCCTAATTCGGTGAGGAAATAGGATTTATTATCCATTAGAGAATCAATGGTACTTAGAGGATATATGTAATTAGAGGGGTATAACAGACATTATGACCCAGCTTTAATTATGAAATACTGTGGAGGATCACACCATGTGTAATAGCTATATCGATAGACACCGAGTTGTATCGGTCTGTGTAAAAATGTCTGCAGTTGAGAGAGTGCAGCTTCGGGTTTTTAGTGGAATAACACCGGAGTTAATAATCAAGGAATATTAATTAAAAAGTTTAATTAATGATTCCAAAAATTATTGGAGCTCAAAATACTATGGGTCCATTAGGTCCCCTTGCTAGCCTGATCGATTTAGGTAACAAGGGTCACGGATAATTAATTGGAAAGTCCAATTAATTGTGTTACGAAAATGATACGTATTTATTCGGGAATTAATTGAATAATGAGATTATTTAATTAATGAATAATGGTGATTAAATAAATTAAATAATAAGATTATTTAATCATGTTATTAATCACTAAATGGAGGATGTTTGTTGGTATTTGTTTTTGAATAAAATAAGATAATATGATTATTTTATTTTATTAAATTATATTTTGAATTTTGAATTTAAATAGTTTGAATTCAAAACATATTAAATAAAATTTATATTAATCAATATCTTTAAAGATATTTGATATCTTAAAATATTAGATTAATTGGTTTTTGATTAAATTGTTTTTGAATTTAAAAGAAAAAAAAACACATCAGTAAAAGGGTGTGCAATTTGTGTGCATGGTGTGCGTGAGATAAAAACAAAAAGAGAGAAAAGTAATGTGTGCAAGTGTTGCACTATTGATAAAAAAAAATTAAACAACTAGAATTGTTCTAGTTTTTGTATTCTCTTGGAAGAAAAAGTTTCTTCTTCATTTTTCTCTACATCCTCCTAAGTTCCTGAGTACGTGACGTGCCCACACGCAGTTACCAGTTCCGGAATATAGTGAGGAAGATCAGTGGTACATACCAGGAGCATATCGTAAAGTGAAAGAGCCTCTAAACGTTGGTAAGGTTCTAATTTTTTTTTATATATATATTGATTACAATTTCATGTATTTACATATTGTATGTATTAGTTCCGGGAAAAATAATTGCGATCATAAGTTCACTAGTTCCAGATCATTTATGATCTGTATTAAAAATTTTAAAACATATTTCCGCTACGTTACCAGTGAACGGGGTTCCAACAATAACAAGTTAAATCTCTCCCATGCCTCATGGAAGGGTTCACCGTCCTCCTTAACAAAGGATGCTATTTTCAACCTTAGGTCCTTCGCCTTTTGTGATGGAAAATACTTGTTGAAAAAGACCTTGCAAACCTGAATCCATGTTACCAGTGATCTTGGCCTCAAATTCATGTACCATGTCATGGCAGCATCCTTCAAACAGTACTGGAAACACCTGAGGTGACGGTGCTCTCTTGTCAGCACTACTTGGCGAGCCATTACCAGAAAGGTTTCTAGGGTGGCTCTATATTGTTTCATAAATTGAAGGCAATCCTCGGTAACTCTCCCACTAAAAGATTGTAGGAGGCTAATATGCATAGTCTTCAACTCATACTGTCTTGTCACATCATCAAGTACTATGGCAGTGGGTGCATTACCTACAAACGGGAGTGTGTATTCGCCCATGGTGAGACCTAGCTGTTCATCTCCATGTACACTGCCCTCATGCTTACGAGCATGCTGCTCATTCCGATTCAGATCATTTCTGTCTTCCCTATTCTGCTCGGGTTGATCCATAGGAACACCGGCTTCCATGTTTTCCTCTAACTGACCGGCTCTTCTACCTAACTGATTTATATTGTCGGCACCTGGCAATATTGTTCCTCTTAATGATCTTCTTCCGTGCATATACCTAGGATCCTGAAATTTCAGAAACAAATAACGCACGATGTAACGAGACACAAATAAGGTATATCAGAAATGTTACTAGAACTAACTATTACTCATGTAAAACTAATCAAACTAAACTTGCCGCTCCCCAGCAGCAGCACCATTTGACGGGACGATTCTCGTGTGTCGTTTTAAAAGATCAATCTGTCAACAATATTTGTAAAAACCTCATGAAGCCTAAATTGGTTTGAAAAACATAAGTATGGTGGCAAGTGGGGTGTCGTCCACAGGGAGCGGAGCTAGCTAAGGTTAGCTATTGTAAAAGTAATGTTAATGTATATATATAATAAATGAAACATAAAATGATGAAGATGTAGATGGTGAATTATCCTATGAGTAACACTAAATTAATTATGCAAACTAGAGGAAGGGGAAATGGGATGAAGGATATATAGATGATGGAAACTAAGGAGTTAACGGATACGAAAGTAAAAACTGGGCAATGCAACAAACTTTTCAATAGGCACGTCTATTCAAAGGTAACCGACCTAGGATGTATAGAGTCGGTTATTTATCCCTAGAAAGTGGCCCACCTAGGATGTATAGTGAGGACCACCTATTTGGGATTAATCCGTCATAAACCACCAACCTAGGATGTATAGTGTTGGTTGTTTACAGATTCTGGAAATGAAGCTCGTCTACCTATCAATGACTCAACCGATTGTAAACATAGTCAACATAGGATGTATAGTGATGACTTATAATCCTCTCACGGGCTCTGACCTAGGATATATAGTGCCGGAAACTCGATCGAGGTTAGATTAAGACCGGGGTTCAAGAGTCGGAATTCATGACATTCCGTCCATTCATTAGAGCAAGAGACAACTAAATAGGATGTATATCTAGATGCAATACTCATACATAATTCAAAGAGATCTTGCTAAGAGGATGTATCTAAACAAGAAATCAATGGCAACCATTCAAAGCAAGAATAGATCAATGAAAGATAGACATTAATATAAATATAACATCAATTTTATGTATAAGCCCAATATCCAACTAACTACTCCATCAACCCCTTATAGTGGATTTAGCTACTCATTACAACTAGGAAAATAAGAGAAAGGAAATAGAAAGAACCGTTGGAGAACATCTCCTTCCTTGAAGTTGCTTCAATCTCCTACCTTCCTTAAAGTTGAGTAGAGAATGTAAGTATGTGAGAGAGAGAGAGAGAGAGAGAAATCTAAAGTGTGTAAAACCTCTGAAAAACGGAGTCAAAGGCTGTCTAAAATATTTCCATCCTTTTCTATTTATACATCATACAAAAATAGGTCACTTAAACTTCAACAATCAATCTAGCGCGCGTGGAGTGGGGGTGGAGTGCGGGTGAATTACCCGTACTATACCCACACTGTATGGATTGTCTTCATCTTCAGTTCTCGGATCTGGGAAATAGTGCTAGTGGAGTGCAGTTGGATTACCCGCACTGGACTCGCACTTGACCCGCACTGGATTCACACTTTACTCGCACTTTACTGTCAGGTGCAAAATCCACTCCTCTGTCTTGAGCAATAGTGCGGGTGGAATGCGGTTGGATGACCCGCACTGTACCCGCACTCTAATGTCAGGTGCAAATCCACTCTTCTGTCTTGAGCAATAGTGCGGGTGGAGTGCGGTTGGATGACCCACACTATACCCACACTCTAATGTCAGGTGCAAATTAGCTTCTCTGGTTTGGCAACAGTGCAGGTGAAGTGCAGTTGGATGACCCGCACTTTAACTCTTCTCCTGTATCACGTCCCGGCTATGAGCATGAGTGCGGTTGGAGTGCGGTTGCGACCAGCACTTGACCTGCACTTGATCCGCACTGTAGAGCTGCTTATGATCCTTTGTCCTTCCTTTTGCCCATTTTCTGCCGGAATCACCGCAACATGCTTCCAAACCTATCTTTGCACCATTTCTTACAATTATGTACATAACAACCCATTAGCGATACCAAAATGCACGAAAACAAAACACAAGATAAGGATTTGAGGGCCTAAATAAACTACATATTTGGCACGATCAATGTTCATAAGAAAGAATTAGTTACATTTGATTGTGAGCTTGATTTGTGCATAAACTAATACTTCATAGAGTGTGTTTGATCAACTTGCTCTTTTTGCTTGTGTTTGCATCATTTGCATCCACTTAGATCATTTGCCTTGTGGAAAGGTTCAAAGTCTCATGTCTTAGAGTGATTCTTTGACTTGAGCATTGGAAGTCTCATATTAGAGAGGGATTCTTCAACTTGAGCATTGGAAGTCACATTTGGAGAGTGATTCTTCAAGTTGTGCATTGGAAGTCACATTCCTTAGAGTGATTCTTTGGATTGTGTATTGAAAGTCTTGTCTAGACTTGGGGTGACTTGGATAGACAAGCAAGGTTACTTCCTAGAACGTGAGGTCTTGGATAGGAAGTTGACATAGTAAGTTCACTAGGCCCGAGGGTAAAATAGGTGTTGATAGCTTAGAGAGTGAATCTTGTGTTGATTGCCTCTTGAGTGTGTAACTCCCATTTTTCATAGTGAATTGCTTCTGCCGGTGGTTATGGTATCAACCCGTGGATGTTTCCTCATTTTGAGGTTTTACCTCGTAAAAATCCTTGTGTTGATTTTAGTATTTCAATTTCTTTGCTTTCTTTGACTTATATTGTTTCAACTCTTGATTAATTGATCTTATACTATCTCGTTGAATCAATATACTTGTTGAAGCTTGCTTGTTAAATTGTATATCTTGTGAAGAAAAAGAAATTGCTAGAATTTTATAACTATACCTATTCACCCCCATCTCCCCCTTTAAGTATATTTGACACTATAATATTAAGGGAATTTCAATTGGTATCAGAGCAAGTGTCTAGAGGTAATTAGATAAATCCTTTTTTATAGTGTTTATGCTTGTTTGTGGATTAATCATGTTTAAGGAAGTTTTATCCTTCATGTCTTCTAGTGTTGAAAATAAGCCTATTAATATAGGAAATCATAAGATGAAAAATCTTGTGCAAGAAAATGTGAGAATCTCTAGGTTGAATAGGTCTCTTAACAAGAAGCTAAAAGAAATGCAAACACTTAGCTTAAAAGTGAATAATGAACTTATAGACAAAATCCTTAGTCTTGAGAGTAACTTGAAAGATAGTAATGAAAGACTAGGAGTTTTGAAGCATGAAATTGAACTAAGAGATAATTCTCTTGATTGTGCTAAGAGACTTGAAAATGTACTTATAGTCAAACTTAATGAGCATGAGAATCAAGAGAGAGTGCTTAATGAGGTTAATAAGGTGATAAGCAAGATGCCATCTAGTTCTAACAAAGTAGAAACTCTCATTAAGATTGGAAAGCATCCAAGTGACAAAAGAGGTTTAAGATATGTTAATGAGAAGATTACTCCTTCGACTAACAAACCTATTTTTGTCAAAGCAAGTAGCAAATTGAATGTATGTACACTCTCTAACGGTAAAGTTATGGATGCTACCGGAGGTGCCTCAACATCAATTCTTGAGCCTGCAATCACTAATACGGTGGCTTTTCTTGCCACAATTAAAATAATTCCCACTAAATTTCAGGTTGTTTCCAGATTTCTGGTTATTTCCAGATATATTGAACTTCTTATTGTTATTCACTTTGAAGTTCTTCTTAAATTTACTCCCTTCCACGATATTAACTTTGGAAGAATCCTGAGAAATATTTTTTTGATCATGAGATCTAGTCTCCTTCTCAATTCTCAAATGTTTTTGTAATTCTTCCAAAGATATATCATCTCTTATGTGCAGGAGTTTCTTTCTATAATCATTCCAACTAGAGGATAATTTTGTTATAATTGCCCCTACTTGAAATGATTCAGAAATCTCAACCTTCAATTCACGAAGTTTTGTGACAAGAATTTGTAACTCATGTATTTGATCAAGAACAGGTTTAGTATCAACCCTGGTGAACTCAAAATATTTTAAAATAAGGAATTTGCCATTACCTTCTTTGTCTGACAAAGTATTCAGAATATGTCTCTGACACATTACTTCATCCTCTGATCGCTTCTTTCTTTTGGCCTTCAATAAATCATTATCTTTTCTTTATCTAGTTCTGGAAGTGGTTGTAGATTAGGATCCAGAACATATGCTATCTTCAGAACAGTAAGACGAAAGAAATTTTCTTTTCCAATGGGTAAAATTTATTCCATCAAATCGATCCAGTTGAACATTTGGATTCAAAAAAGAAGCCGTATTATTTTCAACATCCATAATAACACCTTACGATTGTAGAAGAAATTGAAAAAAAAATGGATTTGAAGTATAAGGAATTACTTTCCTAAAGGTGTTATATGCCCCCACTCAATTGTTTGCTAAATGGCCAGGTTCAAAGGAAAATTACCTCCAAGATACAACAAATCCTTGAAAGTCTACAAATAGCAATTTTGTAGAATTTCCCAGAACACTCATTATAACTGAAAGTTAAGACTTAATTGGTTAATTTGGATCATCTTAAACATATTTATAGGCAAATTAATTATATATGTTCATTAAACAGACAAGTCTGTTAAATGCACCTTTTCAGACTTGTGTCAGCTCATCAAACAAACAAGTCAAACAAGTCTGTAGAATTGTATCTCTTTAGACTTGTATATGTTATCAAACAGACATATCTAATAAGTTGTACCTATTGGATATTTCCAAAAAATATTACAATCTCTCTAACAATGATGCATCTCTAATTCCTTTCAAGCTCTCTAGAAGAGGGAATTATGCCTCCTGGAGATCTCAACTTGTAAACATGTTTGGATATGATTTTATGGGATATGTTGATGGTTCTCATCCATGTCCTAATGAAAAAATTGTGATGCCTGGTAAAACAACTCCAACGACTAATTCAGATCACAAGATATGGTTGCATCAAGATCGACTCGTGTTGCAAGCTATCCAAGCCTCTCTTGTTGGGAACATACCTCTCAGCAGATGCATGGTCTAAACTAGAGACTACTTTTTCCAATCGATCAAACACATGATTTGTGGCATCGCCGTCTTGGACATCCATCAACATCTATTCAACAAAAATTAGTCTCCAGTCACCCATTTCTAGTTTCAACTTATGTCAAGTCTCACTGTGACTCATGCCTTTGTAATAAAAGTCACAAACTTCCATTTGGACTGTCATCTGTGAAATGTAATTCACCATTAGAAACCATATATACAAATGTTTGGGGTCCCTCCCCTCTTGCTTCTTTGGAAAACTTTCGTTATTACGTTGTCTTTGTTGATTACCATACTAAATATACATGGCTTTATCCAATGAAAACAGAAATTTGATTTACGTCTCAGTTTTTCTCAATATAAAAAATTAGTTGAAAATTTCTTTCAAACAATATAAAAAATTAGTTGAAAATTTCTTTCAAACGACTATCAAAACTGTTTATTCTGATGGCGGGGTGAGTATCAAACTTTAGCACATCACTTGTCTAAATTCGGTATACAACACCTCAAATCACTTCCATATACACCTCAACTTGTTGGTTCAGCTGAGAAAAAAGATCGTCATCTTATAGAGACATGCATAACTCTACTGCACTAAGCTTCTGTGCCACTCCATTTTTTGGTCTGTTGCCTTTCACTCTGCTGCATCATCAACCACATGCCTACACCCGTTTTAAAATGTAAATCTCCATTCGAAAAAATTATTTCAGAAAAGTTCAAATTACCTCAAATTAAAGATAATTGGGTGTCTCTGTTATCCATGGTTACGACTTATACATCTCACCAGTTAGAACCACGGTCTAAGCCATGTGTGTTCATTGGCTATTCTTTTGCCCACAATTCATACATGTTCTTTGACTAGTCGACAAATAAATCTTTCATCTCTAGACATGTGATTTTTATTGAGTCTAATTTTCCTTTCCAAAATATTCTCCCTCATGATATTCGAATATCCAACAATTCCCTATCTCATTGGTTTCCCTTAAATATCTCCCCAATCTCTACAAATTCTCACCCATCAAAAACTACTCAATCAGTTGGCACTAATTGCTCTCACGTTCCCTTATCTAATGTGATTCCCTCCACACCTACCTCTTCCAATTTAGGCAATTCACCCAAATCCATCCTGTCTAATTCTCACGGGTCAACTCCACCATTATCTCCAAAACAAATCTAGCATACTCCTAATTCAATGCAGCTTGATGATGCTGACGACTCCTATCATCCAATGTTGCTGCATTCCTCTTCTTAAATCATGGATGTCAATAGCTCAAGTTCTCATAAGGTAACTACCTCTAAAACTCCATATTTTTCTCCCTCTAATTCACCATTTTCATCTCCCATACACAAACCTCAAATTATTACACGTTCTCAAAATAATATTTTTAAGCCAAAAAAAATATTTGATTTAAATACCACATTATTTGAGTCCACCATTCCCACGGAACCTTCCACGTTTGTCTAACAAAAATTTCCTCAGTGGCGAAAGGCCATGAGCAAAGAAATGATGCCCTTATACACAACTCCACTTGGACTCTTGTCCCTCCAAACCACACATAAAATATTATTGGGTGTAAATGGATATTTAAGATTAAGCGGAACTCCAACGGAACAGTTGCTCGTTACAAGGCTAGACTTGTAGCCATGGGGTTGCATCAACGACCCAGTGTGGATTTTACTGATACTTTTAGTCCGGTTGTGAAACCCATAATAATTAGACTTATTCTGAGTCTAGCTGTTTCTCATGGGTGGCAATTACGACAATTAGATGTTAACAATGTTTTTTTTGCAGAGCACTATCTCTGATAATGTTTTAATGCAGCAACCTCAAGGGTTTGTTCATTCACAATACCCTCATCATGTGTGTAAAGTTCAAAAAAGCTATTTATGGTTTTCACCAATCCCCACGAGCATGGTACCAAGAGTTGCGATCCTTTTTACTTTATCATTATTTTTAAGAATTCTCAATCCGATAATTCCTTGTTCATTCTTTGACATGGTCAAGCTATTATCTATTTGCTAGTTTACGTGGACGACATAATTATTACTGGTAGCCACTCCCCATCCATCAAAGATGTTATTGATATCTTGGCCTTTCGCTTTTCTCTTAAGGATCTTGGTACACTACATTATTTCTTGGGAGTTAAGGCTACATCGACACCACATGGTCTTTTCTTGGCACAAACAAAACATATTCGACACCTTTTAGTTAAAACCAACATGCTCGAGGCCAAACTGGTAACTACTCCACTCTCAACTACTGAAACTCTCAAGCTTCATGATTTTAGTACATCATCTAATCCTACACAATGTCGTCAGGTTCTTGGCTTAATGCAATACATTTCTTTGACGAGACCTAATATTTCTTTTGCAGTCAACAAGTTATCTCAATTTATGCATTGTCCTCCTGCCACTCATTAGTCTACTGTTAAGCATCTCTTGTGCTATCTCAAAGGCGCCATTAATCATGGCATTCTACTTTGCAAACAACCCTCTACTCAACTCCATGCATAGTCTGATTTAGATTGGGCAGGGTATTCAAATGACAGAATCTCAACCACAGCCTATGTCATTTTTCTTGGTGCTACCCCGATAAGCTGGACCTCCAAGAAACAACGCACAATTGCTTGCTCTTCCACTGAAGGTGAGTATCGAGCCAGAGCGTCCACCGCTATAGAATTGACTTGGATTACTAACTTGTTGCATGAGCTGGGCATTTCACTTTCCACCATTCCAACCATCTTTTGTGACAATATTGGAGATACATAATTGAGCAAAAATCCAGTTTTCACTCTCGCATGAAGCATATTGCCATCGACTTCCATTTTGTTCGTGATCAAGTCCTCAACCAGCGTCTTCGTGTGTCTCATGTTCATACAACTGATCAATTGGCTGATTCACTCACTAAGGTCCTTCCTCGAAAATCCTTTCTTCTTCATCTTCCCAAGATTGGCATCCGTGATGGAAGCTCAATCTTGTGAGGGCATGATAGAACGAGATCTTAGGAACTATTTTTGGCTATATTAGTGTGAATATTCCTGTGTAATCTCCTCTTTATTTCGATGTAATCTTTATATTATTTAGTCCTTGATTGACCCATTGTTATAGAGCTTAATTTCTAAACATTTATTATAAAGTTCACAATGACATAATGAAAAAAATACAACAATCGATCTTTCTCTTTGCTTTATTATACATAGGAGGGTAATCTTAGTTTTCTCCGGAAAGTTAAATTGCATTTTAATCTTTCTTGTGGTATAATTCAAACATAGTTGGTATTGTTTGTTAATTATCTTTATTTGGTCTTCTTAGTTTTGAAATTTGCCCAAAACTTTTCATATAAAAACCAAAAACTCTCCTGAGGTGAGATTTGGGAAATTTTTTTCCAAAGCATAAATATCAATTTGGTATTAAATTTTATTATAGGTTTTGAGATTTGTCCAAAATTTATATGGAATTTGAGAAATTAAAAGATGAATTTAAATTCACTAGCTTGTAGTTGCATTTGAATCTTGATATCTAACTCTATAACTTGATCTATATTCAAGTATCATATCAGTCTATACTCTATAGGCATAACCATATATCTACCATCTGTGGTAAAAAGTTTTAGATACTCTTTGGAGATACTAGAAAACACATTAAACTTGTTGAGAAAACCAGTAATGAAATATTTCTTAATCTTTATGCTCAAAATCTCCAGCTTTGCAAGAAAGTTAACATTACAGTGAATTTTGTTTCTTTGAGATCAGAATTGGATGAAATGGAATGAATTATATAATAGATTGAAAATTTTCTATGAATTTAGTTAACAAAACAGATTGGTTGAAGATCAAGTG
Source organism: Dipteronia sinensis (assembly GCA_033220585.1). Lineage (NCBI taxonomy): Eukaryota > Viridiplantae > Streptophyta > Magnoliopsida > Sapindales > Sapindaceae > Dipteronia > Dipteronia sinensis. Next base: position 57,892,511 of record CM065640.1, on the reverse strand, counting down.
AGCTCCATAGTAAACTTTCTGAATTTTCGTCCTGTTTCTTCTCCAACTTATTTTCTTCTGATTTCTTCTCTTCCTCTTTGTTCTTCATGTTACATGCATTTCTAAGTTTTGTTAATTGTTCAGATTTTCCTCTACCATTCAAGTTTCCCGATTCGAGCCTCAGCTTCAAGCACTCAGGTATTCCATTGAAAGCATACAGAGAAGCTGAGAACTTCCTCTCGTATTTCATCCTTTTCATTGCAGCTCTAAGCATCGAAGGCTCGTCTGCATAGCTTTCCGGCTCCATTGGCTCTTCAATCTCTCCAGCAATCTCGAAAGGATAGTAACTTGAAGAACCAAGATTTTCCAAGAATTGGAAATCCAAGGGTTCTAATTCTATTATATCAGTGCCTTGCTCTTCTCCTTCTTCCTCTCCTCCGAAATTCGCATATTCAACACTAGAATAAGACTGGCCTGCATCACTCAAAATGTAGTCCAAATCCAAATCCAATTTCCCTGAATTACTATCTTCTTCTTTCTCAGTTAAACAAGATTCAAAACTACTTGTCATTTGATCAAGACTACTTGCATCAGTGTTGTGAGCGTGAGCGGGGCTGCTATCGTAATCTTCAGGATCGTTGAGAAAATCAGTGAACCGGGTGTCCGAAAAATCTGTTATTGTGGCTTGTTTATATTCCTCTGCTTGCTGCTTCTCAGGCGAAGAATTAGAAGAAGAATTGTTGTTGTTGTTGTTGTTGTTTCTTGCTTTGAGCCTCTGAAGAAGAAGATTAGTGATCTTTGAAGGAAGAGCAGGAGTTGAAAAAGTGGAAGGTGAACAAGGCCAGAAGTTAGTCCTGGTATTGGCACCGCGAAGCAAGCAAGCAGCTTCATCATAGGCTCTGGCTGCTTCCTCAGCAGTATCAAAAGTGCCTAACCACACCCTTATCTTCTGTATAGTGTCCTTAATCTCAGCTACCCATCTCCCCGATGGCCTTTGCCGGACACCAACAAAACGCTTTCTAGCCCTTCTCGCTCCTCCTAGTGCTGCTGCTGCTGCAGCTTCTTTCACCATCTCATCCCAACTCATGCTGTTCCCTTCACTAGTATTAGTATTTTTGTCTTCCACTCCTTCACTAGCCTTTCTCTTCCTAGCCATATCAACTTACTTCTTCTTTCGTTTTTTCGGATGATTGTGTGGTATTGGCCTGATGATGATAATTTATATGAAGAGAGTGAAGGATGGTGTCAATTTGAAAAGGTCTTAAATGCTTGTTCACACCTCTTTGTTCTTTCTTTATTTCGGCTACAAAATCAAACCATATGGAGCCTAGTTAGAGAGACTTAAAATCACTAATAAAATATACATGGGAGTGTTTTGATATGACCAATTCAAAGGGTATTTTGCATTTCTCAGTCACTTGTAAAACCTGAATGAGTCTTTTATGTATATGTATATATAATTATTATCTAGTCAGGTCTGGTGCTCTATAAGTAATTAGTAATCTGTCATTGAGCATCAAGGAGACAAAGCATAGAAATCATCACTCCTGTGAAAGGGACTGATTTGTAATTTTTCTATTGTGTGACATTTGAAAAACAAACTGCATATTATTTAACCAGACAATGTATCTCCCAGAAAGAAAAACAATTGACAAAATCTGCGTGCTAATACAAGCATCTGTGCCACTCCTAGTCACCAGCATCAAGTAAAGGAAATTTTATTTGTACTGTAATTCCTTTGAAATTTGACTAAAATTCGGTAGATTTGATTTTTCATTAATGACCTTTCTTCAAGTTTAAAATGAATTTCAGAAATGACTCATAACGAATGAATCCGCGTATGTGTATAGCAGGGGTCACTTTCAAAGGTCCAAAAGAATTACTTTGGGTGATTAAGCATACAAGTCACTTAGCTTTTGTCATAATTGAGCGTAGTCAATATAATCGATTTTTCCAAAGCCATCACAGAAGAGATTAGAGATGTCTAAATATTTAATTACAAGATTTTATTAAATAATATAATTTGATTACTGTGAATCAATTTCCCATCTTCATTACTAATAATTGACATTTCTTGACTAACTCTAATTCACCATTCTCTTCTTGTAAATTTCAGTGAATGGTGTTATAAGTTGTAAACCAATCTCATTAAAAAGTTGAATTCTTCTTTCAGCTACCCTAGACCCTAGTCAGGTGAAGATTCTCTACACCAGTATAATTCTATATAATTTACCTGTAATTAAGTTAAAAATTAGGACATGATTGATGGATCCCTTTTTTTTATCGGGGAGAATTGCAAACACCATTACGAGATTTGACCAAAATCGACAAAACTACTATACAAAATTAAGTAAAAAACTTCATGCAATATTGCAATGTGGGATAGAGGTGCCCACGGTTCGGTTAAACCGTGGATACCAAACCGAAACCGAAACCGACCGTTTAAAATCGAGATCGAAACCGTAACCAAAACTGCCAGTTACGAAACCGGTTACGAGTTGGTTCGGTTACAGTTAGAGGAGTCTCAAAACCGGCGGTTTGGGACGGTTTATTTATTAAAAAAAATTCCAACCAATAGAAAAGTGTCACGTGGACACAAAATTTGAAAAAAAAAACAAAAACAAAAACAAAAACCGAAACCGAAACCGAACCGCCTAACAAATCGGTTTTCTAGGTTTCGGTTACGGTTTGGGTGGCCACGGAACCAAAATCGCCCCGAAACCAAACCTTAGCAACTATTAATGTGGGATTTTAGCTATTAGGGGAGAGGTTGTAACCGGATTTCGAGACCTGATGGTTGTTTTTAGTAAAATTAAGGCGTGTTCGTAATTTTCAAAGGGTCATTTATCTTCGGATTTCTTACATTTGAGCACATCTCAACCATGGATTCATATATCAGAGGATGATCACTAACTCTGTAATGCCAACACATATATATATATATATATATATATATATATATATATAGTCCTGTAAGTAATATTTCCCTATGAAGAGGTTGTTAAAAAATTCATAGAAGACTCATTATTAAGTTTTATAAAATTAGAAAAGAATCAAAAGATTATTTCATAGTTTTTTTTAAAACAAATGGATTTGTTTGTATGTCATGTAGGAAAATAAAACAAGAGAAAAGATGCTAGTTAGTCTTGGAATTTATTTATTTATTTGAAAGAGGAATTTATCCTAATAATGAGTGTAAGATAGTGATAATACCCTTTTCAAAAAAAAAAAAGATAGTGATAATACCGAAGAAGTTGAATTTAAAATTCACATTGGATCTTGGCAAACTGACCGAAGCGGGTTTCCTGGAAAGTTCCCAGAAATGGAAAAAACAAAAGCAAAAATCATGAGGTGGGAGATTTTGTGGGGACATTGAAGTCGATAACAAAAGAAAAAACAAAATTAAACAAATTCAAACACAGACAAATTTTACCTTTTTTGTGTTTAGTATTTTGGATTTTTTTTTAATTTCCTTGAAGTTAACCACCACTTGTACATAAATTAAACCAATAATTAACAAACAAAAAGGAATCTATCCCTTCATGAGAGCAAGCAAACATTATAATTAATTATTTGTTAATAAATATAATAATTAAAAGATAATCTGCCACTTCTTGTGATTATGTAAGGCTCTTTTTTCTCATATATATATATATATATATATATATGTATAAAGAAAAAAATTATTAGTTGATTAAGATGTCGATTAGGCTAAAAGTAAGAGCACCTAATTTGCTTTTTTTTTTTTTCTTTCTAATCTTTCTTTATAGGAAGAAGTCAATTGCCATTGTTGCGCCTCCACATGGAGATTCGACGGCAAATTAGATGTCTACTTCTAAAATGATATAAAAAATAGCAAAATGAGTAATATTTTTATTTTCATGCATCATCAATATGCTAAGTATGTCACTAGTCAATAATTAGATACATAAAAAAAATGTATAGCTTGAAACACAGGTTTGAAAATTAATAATTAATAAGAATAGAAGTGTCATGAAAATCAAGCATTAGACTTGAGAGTAGAATAGAATACTTGGAAGAAAAAATGGAACAAGAGAGGGACAATAGAATAAACCTGTAGGACAATATTGGTTCCATGGTTTTTGTAAGCTATTCATGCCACCACGTGGAAGGATCTGGATCCAGGACTTTCTCAACAGACGGCATTTTATATAATGTTAATTTTCACTCAACTGAAAAACTTTACTCAAAATCCTAGAGTATTGTGAAGTTCTAACACATATCCTTCACGTGCAAAAACAACAGGCTTTGATATATAATCTTTATCTAGTCAGAATCATAACTATTTATCCTTGGACACTATCATGGTCCTGATGTCTATAGTATTGCACGTTATCATTCATAGTATGATCCGTGAATTATGCGTTCATGACAGTGCTGATTGGATAATTTCTACTAACATACATAAGCAGACAAATTCATATGCAGAAACATAACAGAATCATTTGAGTACTCAACCCTTGTAACAAACTCATGCAAAAACATAACACAATCATTTGAGTACTCAACCCTTAAAACCTACTGAAGGCAAGGACTTGGGTGCAGCCCACTGACGTTGCCGCGTAAGAAACCCAAGATCTCCCTGATAAAACCAACTTTGACAACATTTTAAGTAATCATATATTCAAATCGAAGGCTAAATGCTAATTAAACTAGGTCTTGGATTTTGTATATGCATTTATTCTGAACATATCTGGCTTGGTCCATGTTAAGAAGTGTGATACTGTACTTGCAGTTAAGTGTTTAACCACTAGTGCTTGAGCCGTAACAACAAATTCTATGAGAAATTGAACTGTATCGATCAGACAAATACATCAAACATCTGCAACAGTTAATGCAAGAGACTTCTACATTGCAAATTTCAGTTCTTTTGGAACAAATTCAAGAAGATTATAAACGAGAAGTTCTTGAAAAGTGACAAATTATTTACAAGTAGTCAACTAGAAGAAATTATAGGAAATATGTTTATGTATTTACATCCATCAGATGAAATGAAAGCAACCAAAAAACAAAGTTTGGATGCACCAGATGGCAAAATGTATATTTTTTGCCACAGCATCATCTCAGTCTCTACATAGTAGTAGGACTCTTCTACTTCATTAGCAAGACAAACCATTCTCAGCAACATATATTAACTAAATAAGATATGGGTACTTCCTATTGCCGGTATGCCACGAGGGAAAAAAAAAATACCGGCTAACATCAGATTTCAGCATCATGAAGAAGGGGTGATTTTAGCCTATCAGTGCTCCGGGAACGTTGGACTGGCATCAAAGCTGGATCTTGGTAGGCAGTTACTAATTTGTTGTAGAACTCGGCAATCATAGGATCATTCTGGTTTGCTCTATCTCTCTTGACTATGCACTGCACAATGCACAATATTCAGTCCTTTCCTGAATATAGCTATAGGAAGAAAATAATTTCTACAAAGCAAAGAATATTAATTGGAAAACAAGTATTAAAAGTAACTGTAACAGATGTTGCTCCACAAGCAGACCATATATGTGTGTGGACTTTGAAACGCATTGAAACCAACATGTTTCTACAATTTCTAAAGTATTTGGAATTTTGGACTAGAGCCTATGGAATTGAAATCTCGTATAGTGGGAAACAAAGATTTTGCGGTTTATAATTGATGCCTATAGAGTTCCAAAGGTTGAATTTTTAGAGGATGCGAGCTAATAGTTAAAAATTGTAGGCCCTTAAAAAAGAAAAATATAAGAAAACCAACAGTAACAAAGAAGAATTAGATATCACACAATGATTGTACAGATTGGCTCTATGCTTTAAAATATTAGGCAACCATCATAATATCTTCGTTTTCTCTTTTACTTCACCCTATACACACAAGTACAACTAATTGAATCCCCTCCAAGGCTGGTGTGGAGGGAGTTAAACCCTGGACTGTTTGCTTTACTGAAAGAGATTTAAGCTGACCGGGGCATCCTTTTCAGGACAGTACCATGAAAGAGTTGACTAGGACAGTTCACAAATTGAGAATTGTTTGATTCCACTTATTCCCCAGTATATCATCTAACTTCTCCATTCCACTTGTTTTAGAAAAAATATTTATCCATCTGAACCATCTTGAAGGAAATTACCAGATAAGTGGAAAAGGATACCAATTGATAAGAATAATTAGCCCTAAGTTTTATGACATCCGTCATCATCAAATGGGTCACAAGGACAATAAATTAAGAAAACTATTCTATCCAAAAATGAAAGCAGACATATACAAACAAATTGTTAAATCTAAATTTGAACATAGTGTTGGTACGTCAACATACCTCAGTAGGATACTCTTGAAAAATTGGTAGAAATCTTTTCCTACAATACTCATTAAAAAGAAATGTGAGAACTGGAAGTGGAATAATTAAGCTGGATGCCAAAGGAAGTTTCTTCAGCCCAAATATCCCGATTGCAATAATATGCATCAGTATCAAGGAAAAGATCATTGAATTGTGCACTATGGGCCAAAACCTTCCACAAGTTTCAAACTTGGGTGCATATACATTCAATAGCTGCACAAATAATTTTAAATTGCAAGATTCAAATCCAATGGTCAAATTTAAGTATATAAACTGAGAAATATCATATTAACTTACATTTAAGAACCTAATTTAAATTCATCAACAGTAAGTCAGTAACAAGAAGATATCAGACTGTCAGCCTATAAACTTCAAATGTTCTAAATTTATTAGTCATGGAACAGTACTGCTGATTACTTAAATATAAAAACAATGAACAGTTCTACTGAGAAAATTACATTACCGGTTTATAAGAACTCCATAAAAGTATATCAGTGGGACCAGTCCTCTTGGTCTTGCCTTTAAAGAAACATCACTTAACAATAAATGGAAATAATCATTAAAATAACATGAATTCAAACTGTAGATTGTAAAAAGTAAAATTACAAGTTATTAAGTCAGAAATGGTACAGAAGCTAAAATTGAGCTTAGGGCACGGGTGTATGTGTTTTGAGGGCATGAAATACCCAAGTACTTTATTTCAAGAGGGAATATAAGCAATTGCGCATACATTTGTACTTTTGAAAGAAAAAGATAACTACAGTCCTTTGTTCAATAACCCTTTCAATTTATTTGAACAAGAAACAACGTTTGAACAGCCAAAGAGATAAATGTTCTTCTACTAATCTTTTATTACATTTTGGCTTATATTGGTATACATTATGTAAATCAAATCATGTACAATCAAGAACATCATTCCACAATAAAATTTCTACTGGTCAGATTCATTTTAAATCCAATATACAATATAAAAAAAAAATTTGTTTAGACTATACACAACTATAAATAATTAAGACCATTCAAAAGTTTTGATATACCAAGCTCTATCAAGAAACTGCAACTAATTTTTTTTTTGGAAGGAAGCACTGTTGGGCATTTTATTTACATCTAGCAAAATAAAGAATTTCAGAAAGGAATTCCAGTTACCTGGTTGCGGTAGATGATGTATCCCAGACAATAGTAAACCAAGAGGAAGGGCAGAATCAGTGGAGCAAGGAAGAAGTATGTTATACCAAGAAGTCCAAAGAAGAGAATCATTGGAATTTCACTGTGGTAAGGAAATGAAGGAACCTCAAAGTCTTCAACAATTTTCGAAAATAGCCAACTACAGAAACTGCTGACGAGAGGCATCAGTCGAAAGAGCTCTGATGATAAACTGGTCCATCCAGATTTAACGACATATGCAATGAAGAATGAAGCCTATACCAAATAAAGAAACTATTAGGAATTGCCATCTAACAGAAACTAAATTATTACATGAACTATAATATAACAAATAAAAGAGAACCTCGAAAGTACGAAGTTGACATTCTGAGTTTCTACTGAGAATGCATCTTAATGGACAAAAAATTACTTTACTAGTAACAGAATACTCTAGAGCACCGGTGGACCGACATTAGGTCAAGGTGGGGAACCAAGTCTTAGAGAAAAAATTTACAAGTTTAATTATAATTACATAACTGCCATTTCATATAATTTATAATTTATAATCTTTTTCTTTCAACTATCCCATATCTATATATATTGTTAGAATATTCGTCATTAATGTAGAGGATTTGAATAGTTGACTATATAGGGGATTTAAATTGATCATAAATTATTTATATTGATTGTAGGAGATTGGTGGCTTGATTATAGGAAATCATTGTATTGATTATAAGAGATCATTTCCTTAATTCTCACTCATGTATTTCTCTATAAATTGACTCCATATGGAGAAAAATAAACCAACAAACTCTTAATTTGTTCATGGTATTAGAGCCTAAACCAAGTGTTTAGGGTTCTTTCTCTACTCTTCTACCAATCTTTTTCTTCTCTCTTCTATTGCTAATGGACTAAAGGAACGGGACTATTGCATACTTCCTGTCCTTTTCCAGTGAGCCTTACAATAGGGATTCTTACCACCGGCATCTATCAGTATCTTGCACCGCCGGTCGATATCTTGCATCGCCGGACATCTTCCATTCGACCCAAATCGCACACTATCTCTTCAAGCAACCTCGACAACCCACATCATTTCTTCTTCTTCAACGGCGACCCACGTCGTCCCTTTTTCAAGCCTACCGGTGACTAGAGTCCCCAACCTATTGTCCGAATAGATCAAGACTATTGTTGTGACTTTCTGTTTTCTTGCACTTCTTTGCTTCTTACCAGCACAGCCGTTAAAAAAAATAAAAATAAAAAATAAAAAAAAATCCGTCTGCAATAGATTTCGTGTATTTTTTGTTTCTTTTCTGAAATTAATTTGCTTCCGCTGTTATTTCTACTACTACTGCTGTAACAAATCCTAGTGAAGACAACACAGATATGTTCAGTCCGCTGGTACCACCTACGGTACTTCCTCAGATTTACTCTCCTGATAACTCTTCTAAAAATTTCATGTCCAGCTCAAGTAAATTTCATTACGATTTTAGTGTTTCTACAATTTCTAGTAATAATTGTAACAGCCGTATATTTTCAAATTTTAAAAAGATGATGAGTTGGTAAATTGATCCCTAAGAGATTTAGTCAATCTTAAATTCCTTTTATAATGTCGCAAAAAAAAAGAAAATATATATATTGTCTTAAATAGGATTCCTTATTTGGGTTAGATTCCTTATTTGGGTTAGATTCTTATTGATTGCTAGGGTTTAGAACTTTTAACGTTATTTAAACGCGTGATACAACAGCCCCTACGTCTAAGTGAAAAAAAAATAATAGAAACGATCGGGTCTTTTACCTATTATGAACTCTGATATCTCTAAGGAAATTTGTTTCCTTATCAAAGTACACTTCATGATACCTTATTTGAGGAAGACTCTTTTTTTACGTATTTGAGTCGTGATTATATTTAATCTTACATTGCTGACGTGTCGTCATTCCGAATGTATTTCAAAATTGTCCATGTGTCGCTTTAGCCAGCCGTCTGCCAAACCTAACCAAATTTCCTTTACCCACGGACTAGGGATCTAAGCCCGATCGGGTAACTAAACCTGACCATCTTCTTTGTTTTGGTCAATACAATTACTTTGGTTAAGTGTTTTCCACCTGACCATCTAAGTAACCCTGACAAGATATTATGGGAGCCACACTACAGTCGTCTTAGGTTGGCTTGATCTAATTGACATTCATTGACATATCATCTTCTAATTCCCACACAACACGGTGTTTATGCTAACATGTCATCTTTTCGGATTTTACCTATAAAAATTTCCTTGATCCTCACTCATGTATCTCCCTATAAATTGCCTCTAGATAGAGAAGAATAAACCGACAAACTCTTAATTTGTTCATATATGCCATTCATGTTTTTTTTACTTTTCTTCTGTTACTTCGTCGTGCAGCCAACTCTTCCACCCCTTCGGTGAGATTGGATACTTCTCTCCATATAGCTCAGACTAAGATTCACTCTAATTTTGCAGCTTCTGCGGCCCAAGCAGAATAAAGCATATTCACTAATTGAGCCGCTCAAATTGAGGTGGAGGGGAATGATTTAGAGAATATCGTTGCTTGTCATATGGCTAAGCTTAAGTCCTCTATTTCTAATGACTTTCTCCGATAGTGTTGTTTGGTGTCATTGGTCTGGTTAGATTGTTTCGTTAGTTTAGCTCATATTTCTTTGCCTTCGGTTGAGACCAGCGTGCCTATTTAGTTTATTGTTTTAGGGCCTGCGCGCCCCTCTACTTTCGCTTTTCTTTTCCCTCTTGTTTTTTTCTTTTGTTTCTTTTTTATTGATTTATTTATGGTTCTATCAGAGATTTTTTCAACACATGATCGTATGGATGCATTTTCTCTCCAGGTTAGTCTGATTTTATCTAAAAAAACTTCATTTCTTCTGTTACGTTCTCTTCTACAAATCTTCAATTTGTTTTTTTATTTTTTACTTTTTTATCAAATCATTATCTTGTATTGTAAACTTATCAATTAAAATACTTCTAATATAACCTGTTAATAGCCAAATTCGGCTAGGGACCAAAGGGAAATTTTCCACCCTCTAAACCTGGCTCCATGCCCTAGGTCATCCACCCAGAGACCATGTTGCCCGAAGCCGAGCTACGATACCGCCCCACAGGAATAAGGACGGGCTCCAGGAACACCCGGAGTAGAGCCCGGCTCGGTCAGATCGAGCCCCCATCACCGAACCTGAAACCAGGAAATCCCCCCGAAGTCGGGATTACCTCACAATTTCTCCAGAAGCTCGCCTATACCTCACTAACATAGTGGGGGGGTCCGAAGAAGGCCGCACCTAGCTCCAAAAGGTCAAGGGAGGCCAGACCTAGCTCCTGGCTAGACGAAACTCCTGAATATCGGGGCTAGGACATTGATCGACCTCACTTTCTGATGTACCTTACCATAATATACACCATATTCAACGACCCCTATGGAAGATCATGCTAAACCTGAAGACACACAGGATCACATCTTGAGACGTTACATACGTACAGAACAAATAATAGAGTCCAAGTAGGAAACAAATTGATCTCCACCAAGATATCCTCAACTCAGCAATTAACTTAAAGTCAATAACATTTAAAATATAAAATCTAGTCCGATAAAGAGGGAAGGCATGGAGAAAATCAAAGGGAGAATCAATCAGTTTAACCTATGAAGATAATGTATAAAAGAAGGACTTCGGCCTTTTGAAAGAGGAGACTACTTTTCTACAGGCATACGACAAGTACCCGACTACACCTTAGAGAAAATTGAGAGCAATTTGAGAGAGATTTGTATATCACACACTATCAATAAAGAAAGTATTTTTGATTCTTTTGGGTGGTTAATAGTATCAATGTTCCTTGTCATTTTATTAGGCACTGTTACACATACGTTCAACCTTGGCCACCACCTACGTGGTAGTGGTCTTGATAGTGCTAACTAAGATTTCTCGTTCTGAGCAAAATTTCTGTTAACACTTTCTGGCGCCGTCTGTGTGAAAACCCTACACCCAGTTAATCAAGTCAACTATTTGCATTTGCATTTGCATTTTCGTTGTTTTACAGGAACCATGAGGCTCCGCTCTTCCCAAGGCCAACATGGAGTTTCGGAACAACCCTCGGCGAGGCCTACGCGAAAGGCCCCAAGAAAGGGGAGGAAGTCTGGATATAGCAATCAAGCTCCGGTCCAAACAACTAATGTGCGGGCTTCTGGCCACCCTATAGTGAGCCAGGCTGCGCTCGACCAACAAGCGGCAGCCTTCGTGGAAACCGTCCGCATCCGCCTGCTAACAAACCGTCCAAGTGTGCCTTCGGGGTAACAGCGAGGAAGTTTCTAGGTTTCATGGTTCATGAGAGAGGCATAGAGGCCAACCCAGAAAAAATCAAAGCTATCTTGGACCTGGAATCCCCCACATCACTCAAACAGGTACAAATTCTAACTGGACGTGTAGCGGCGCTCAACAGGTTTATCTCTCGCTCCACCGATATCATTTTCTTCAAAGCCATCAAACAAGGTAAAACATGAAATGGAGCCAGGAGAGCGAGCAAGCATTCCAAGCCTTGAAAGAATACCTAACAAGCCCATCGTTGTTAGTCAAGCCAGTTCCCGGAGAGGAGCTGCAGATCTACCTGGCCGTCTCAGAAACTGCAGTAAGCGGAGCTTTGGCCAAGGAGTGTGGCGACGGGATTCAAATGCCCATTTACTATGTGAGTCACACTTTAACCAAGTCAGAGAAAAATTATATTCTCCTGGAAAAGCTCGCTTATGCTCTAGTGATCTCGGTGAGGAAGCTTCATCCCTATTTTCAAGCTCATTCAATAGCAGTGGTGACGGTCCAACCTCTCCGCCAATTCTTACAAAGACCAGATGTGTCCGGAAGGCTAGTCTTATAGGTCCTAGAGCCCACTCAGTTCGATTTAAAGTATAAGCCCCGGACCACGATTAAGGCACAGGCTTTGGCAGACTTCGTGGCAGAATTTTCAGCGCTCCCAGGTCAAGAGAATCCCACAGCACCAAATGAGATCCCTGAAAAGACATCCGAGATCGACAATTGGCCGGAAGGCTGCAAGTCCTAGACCCTCTATACAGATGGAGCATCTGGGCAAGCTGGGGGAGGAGCTGACGTAGTTTTAAAAGACCCGGAAGGGACTGAATTTTGTCAATGTTTCAAATTCGAGTTTAGAGCCACAAATAATGAAGCAGAGTATGAAGCCCTCCTAGCTGGGATGAAGGAATCCATCGAACTAGAGGCCGATTACCTACAAATCAAGAGCGACTCATTGCTTGTTATCAATCAGATGACTTGGGTGTACCAGGCAAAGGGAGATAATATGGCTGCCTACCTAAAGCTAGCTCAGTTGCTAAAAAATAAGTTTAAGGGGTTCAAGATCAATCAGGTGCCTCGACACCAAAACCACCGCACGGATGTTCTGGCCAAGATAGCTGCAAATGGAGGTCAATCCTTACCACGGGGAATTCCCCTCCAAGTGATCTCCCAACCAAGCATAGCCACAAATAAAGAAATTTTCCAAAGGGAAATTTTCCACCCTCTAAACCTAGCTAGGGACTAAAGGGAAATTTTCCACCCTCTAAACCTGGCTTCATGCCCGAGGTCATCCACCAGGAGACCATGTTACCCGAAGTCGAGCTACGATACTGCCCCACATGAATAAGGACGGGCTCCAGGAACACTCGGAGTAGAGCCCGGCTCGGTCAGATCGAGCCCGCATCACCGAACCTAAAACCAGGAAATCCCCCCGAAGTCGGGATTACCTCACAATTTCTCCAGAAGCTCGCCTATACCTCGCTGACCTAGTAAGGGGTCTGAAGGAGGCCACACCTAGCTCCAAAAGATCAAGGGAGGCCACACCTAGCTCCTGGCTAGATGAAACTCCTGAATATCGGGGCTAGGATACTGATCGACCTCACTATCTGATGTACCTCACCATAATATACACCATATTCAACGACCCCTATGGAGGATCATGCTAAACCTGAAGACACACAGGATCACATCTTGAGACGTTACATACGTACAGAACAAGTAATAGAGTCCAAGTAGGAAACAAATTGATCTCCACCAAGATATCCTCAACTCAGCAATTAACTCAAAGTCAATGACATTTAAAATATAAAATCTCGTCCGATAAGGAGGGAAGGGATAGAGAAAATCAAGGGGAGAATCAATCAGTTTAACCTACGAAGATAATGTATAAAAGAAGGACTTCGGCCTTCTGAAAAAGGAGACTACTTTTCGACAGGCATACGACAAGTACCCGACTACACCCTAGAGAAAATTGAGAGCAATTTGAGAGAGATTTGTATATCACACACTATCAATAAAGAAAGTATTTTTGATTCTTTTGGGTGGTTAATAGTATCAATGTTCCTTGTCATTTTATTAGGTACAGTTACACATACGTTCAACCTTGGCCACCACCTACGAGGTAATGGTCTCGAGGGTGCTAATTGAGATTTCTCGTCCTGAGCAAAATTTCTGTTAACATAACCTATTAATCAAAGAATCATAAAATCCCTAATTTAATTTTGTTGCATCAAAATTATTCATCTATAATCATGTCTCAATATTTTGTCTCTCAATTTTTATTTGTTAGCACTTGAGTTATTATCAACTTTAAATAGAAATTAGAAACGATAACAAATTAAACAAATATTGTGTAAATCATTTTTGGTATATCTAAAGTTTATAACTATAATTTACATAGTTGATTCTATTTTTCTTGTCTAGTTCTTTTTCTTGTTTGCAATTTTTTTTATATGAAAAAGGTATCATGCTTTTATTAGATTTTTGAAGGATAAAGTTATATATTCCTAATGTGGCTGAGTGGTATATGGTGTTCATTCAGTTTGAAAATGTCTTAGGTTTGAGTCGTACTGAAAGATAAAAATCTCATATCTGTTGAAATTTCACAAAATATAAAATATGTATATTTACTATAGTTTAAGTTTTTTTTTTCTTTTATTACTAGCTATCATTTAAAGTGCCCCATCTAATTTAAATTTCTAGATCCGCCACTACTTTAGAGACACGTATTTGCTTTCTAAGAAGACTGAACTTGGATAAAAATCCATACAATTATGGAGGTTAGACCTCATGGAAGAGACATTTTACCTGTCCAAGAACACCTTGTGCAAGCACGTTTGGAATGTTCTTGGGCTCAAGAAAGACATTGACCTGATAGAGAGCCGTTCCTGATAGTACATTGGCAAAGAATATGTTCCATACAGTAAACCACCAGACCTTATTACATGCACTTTTTTTCTATCTGGCTGAAGGATATGTATCCTTGAATAGAGGAGAAAAGTACCATGACGGGTGGCACAAAAGATAAGAACAATTGAAGAATAAGACTTGGAAGATATCCTGTAATTACTTGACTAATAAATGTCCTGCAACCCAAAACATACCTCAGATTAGCATTAAGTCTTACATAAGATGAACCTCTATTTAACAAATTATTCAGGATTATGATCTTACATAATTACATTGCCTAATAAAAATGTCAAACAAATTTGAACTGAAAAAGTTACTTTTACTCCTTTGCTAAGTTTTCTAACAGCCTCAACCCTGCTATTTTTCAACATTAAACTAGCAGTATTGTTTTTCTCCACTCAAAAATTTCTACACCTACAGAGAATTAAAGTGAAACTGAAGGAATATATTTAGACAGAGAACCCTAAGGGTGCGTTTGGTATGAGGATGGGACTGGACAGAACATGACTGGACAGTTGTTCTGTTTTATGTTTGGAATGTCTAGGACAGAACTGTTATCTGTACTATTATGCGTTTGGTATGACTGGAACAGGACGGGACAAGTGGTTCAAATGACCAGAATACCCCTATTGTTCTCTCTAATATTTGTTATACATACCAGTGACAAATAATATATCTATGTATGATATTTAACAAAAATAAAATAATAAAATAAAAGAAAATGGTAAAAATATATTAATCAAAATCTGATTTTTTTAAAATGAAAATGAAATGAAAAAAAAAATACTACAAAATTAGTATTTTATTTAAAAATAAACAATTAAAAAGCTTTTTGAAGAACAAAAAAAAATGCTTTTGAAGCCAGATCTGGAATTTTCCCAGATCACTTCAAGAAAACAAAAAAGTTTTTATTTTGCTTCTCTCAATACCAAGACTTAGACGAAACTCGACTTGGATATATCTCTTGTGGCTTGTTAGATTAAGGCAAAGGCAGCTACAATGGAGAAGAATATAATTTCAAGACTATAATTTCTTCTCAGATGCTTCAATTCTTCAAGTTAATAATATTCTGTGTAATAAAAAATTATTGAATTAGTTGTGAGGTTTCTTATGTATTGAGTATATCATGATCTTTCTCTGCACAAATTCCAGATGCAAAATGGTTGTAATTTGTGTAAGATAATTACACATTCTTGTTCTTTAAAACACTCCCAAGATCTCCAAATAAATGCAACTCAAAAGGAGAAAAAAAAAATTGGTGGTGATTTTTTTCAGTTTCTTATCTTCTTTTTTTCAATTTCTAGGGCCACAGATCTTCCACACACAAAGAACCCATTCAAAAACGCCCAGAACAAAAACAAAAAACACCTAGCAAAATCACTAACAAACTAGCAACAATAACAAAACATGAATAGAAAATCCCAACCAAGCTAGAATCCAGAAACCAATAATACCAAAAACAGAGATTCGTAAGTTGAGAACCAAGTCCAACAGAGATTGATTTGGGTGTTGGTGGTGCTGGGTTTGATTTCGATTTGGGTGTTGGTGGCGCGACGACAACGATTGGATGGGTTTGATTTGGGTTTTGGGTTTGGTCTTGGTTTCAACGGTGGAAGAGAGAGGGTTTGCAGATGAACGAACGAAGAGGAGAGAGAGAGAGAATGAGATGGGATTCAGGTGGTGTAAGTATATATATAGTTTGTAATTTTTAGCGATAGAAAGGGTAAAATCGTCTTTTCGTCATTTGTCCCATGCAGGGACAGGTTGGCCGAGGGTCTTGGGTGGGACATAATTTTGTGATTTCTGTCCCACTTTGCCCCATTTAGTCCCATCCTAAAGGAATAAGATTGTAAGAGCAGTGTAAGCAACAACCACCACCAGATTGTAGATCCATCTTTTCATAAATGATGATGAAAAGAAAGGCCAGTAAACTTCCTGAGGGTCAGGAGCTTTCTCTGTGACCCACTCTGTAGGATTGACGTCTTGTTGGATGTTTAGAGCCATTGCAACACCTAAGCGTGACTTAAAAGACACAAAAGCAGCTGGTATTTCCTAAAAAGTAAAGAAGGCATAATGGAAAACAAGGTTGCATCAGATCTTCGAATATATAAAATATAATATCAAAATAATCGGCTGGATATAGGATGTGTGCATGTGTGTTCACTCTTTCCCAGAGCTAGCAGCCTTGCTCACGGTGAGCAAAACAAACACAAGAATTTCATTTTGTATTGTCCCATAATAGTCAATCCAAGTGAATCAATGTTCACATGATTCTATATATCTGACAATTATGTCTTTGATATGACACAAAAGTCTACATGTGGTAATTTAAAGGTTGTGTGTGCAAGAATCCCAACTCAACAATAAGGAGACTTAAACTGATCAAAGGAAGACGTGACTTTGGAATTCATCCTATTAGAGTGCTTAAATACTATTACTGAATCATTTCCTATCAAATTAAGCTTTAGGATCTGTTGGTTACTAATATAGTATTAGAGACAGGTTATATCAGGGAGTCTCGAGTTCGAGTCCCCCTACGTAATTATATTTTAATTTGTTATTTGCTATCTGAATTTAGTGTGTTTGGGTTTGAGCTACATGGCAAGCCCGTTGATTTTGCACATGAGAGGGCGTTTTTGGGGCTGTTGGTTACTAGCACGGTACATGGTAATGCTTTTGGTAAAGATGGCAACCCCCCCCAGCTCTGCTAGTCATGAAGTTCATTCAGTTAATTATATCAAGCCTTCCCCGAAAGCTATTTTGGAAAGACCAGCAATGGGTAACTGACCTCCAATATATAAAAATGCAAGAAATCGAAGACTACCCATGTGATTATATATGAATTTGTTATTTGCTATCTAAATTTGGTGTGTTTCACATGGCAAGCCAGTTGGTTTTGCACATGAGGGGGCGTTTTTGGATCTGTTGGTTACTAGCACGGTAAATGGTAATGCTTTGACCTCCGATATATAAAAATGCAAGAAATCGAAGACTACCCACGTGATTATATATGAATTTGTTATTTGCTATCTGAATTTGGTGTGTTTCACATGGCAAGCCAGTTAGTTTTGCACATGAGGGGGCGTTTTTGGGTCTGTTGGTTACTAGCACGGTACATGGTAATGCTTTGGGTAAAGATGGCACCCCCCACCCCCACAATTCAGTTAATTATACCATGCCTTCCCCGAAAGCTATTTTGGAAAGACCAGCAATGGGTTTCTGACCTCCGATATTTAAAAATGCATGAAATCGAAGACTACCTGTGAAATAATGGGAATATTATTAAATTGATTGAAAAAACTGTACAGAGAAAAAGGTTATATATAGGTATATAACATCTAGCTAGCTAATCCCTAAAAGTTAGGAATACTTTGGCTCCAAGAATATAATCCCTATAATCAAGGACTAGGAATAATTACAATTAAATACAGAATCAAATATTTACAACTTTCCTAATTAAACTCAAACAACTAATCACACAGCCACGGTTCCAGCTGTGTATTTCCAACACTCCCCCTCAAGCTGGTGAGTGGATATTATCCATTCCCAGCTTGTCAATGATGCTCTGAAATGTTGAACCGTTCAACCCTTTAGTCAACACATCTGCCACTTGACTACCGGTAGGAACAAAAGATGTACAAATTAAACCACTGTCCAGTTTTTCCTTTATAAAATGTCTGTCAACTTCGATGTGTTTGGTCCGATCATGTTGGGATTATGTGCAATGCTGATTGCTGACTTGTTATCACAATAAAGCTTCATAGGTCCTTCCCACTTAACCCTCAAATCTTCTAGAATAATTTTCAGCCATAAAAGTTCACAAACTCCTAATGCCATGGCTCGAAATTCAGCCTCCGCACTTGATCTTGCCACAACATTCTGCTTCTTGCTTCTCCAAGTCACAAGGTTACCACCAAGAAAAGTACAAAATCCCGTTGTTGATCTCCTATCATCAATTGATCCTGCATAATCTGCATCTGCATAGGCTTCTAGTGTTAGGTTTTCTCATTTCTTAAATAGCATTCCTCTTCCCAAAGTTCCCTTGAGATAGTGCAAAATTCGATGTGCTGCTTGGAGATGAACTTCTTTAGGATTATGCATAAACCGACTAACCACTCCTACTGCATAGGCTATGTCCGGTCTAGTATGAGAGAGATAGATTAATTTGGCAACCAACTTTTGATAGGACTCTCTATCTACAATAGTATCTTCAGTTGCTTCACAAAGTCTGTGATTTTCTTCAATGGGAGTCTCCATCGGTTTACACCCAAGCTTCCTCGTCTCAGTTAACAAGTCCACCACATACTTCTGTTGGGATATAAAAATCCAATGTTTAGAGTGAGCAACTTCAATTCTAAGGAAATACTTCAATCTGCCAAGTTCCTTTATTTCAAATTCTTTAACTAAGTATTTTCTTAAGTCTTCTCTTCCCTCCAAGTCATCTCCTGTGACGATTATATCATCTACATACACTAGTAAAGCAGTTACTCCCCCTGAATTTGAATGTCTGACAAATAGTGTATGATCTCCTTGACTCTGCTTATACCCTAACACTTTCATAACCTTAGAAAATCTGCCGAACCATGCTCTAGGGGATTGTTTCAGCCCATAGAACGCCTTTTTCAGCTTACACACTTTGTTATTTGCTGACTCAAAACCTGGTGGAACTTCCATATAGATGTCCTCATCAAGATCACCATGTAAGAAGGCATTCTTAACATCATATTGCTGCATACTCCACCCACGGTTAGCAGCTAGGGATAACAAAATCCTCACAGTGTTCATCTTGGCAACCGGGGCAAAGGTTTCAAGGTAATCTATCCCATAGGTTTGAGTATACCCTTTGGCTACTAACCTAGCCTTATACCGTTCAAGAGACCCATCCGCTTTATACTTTACAGTAAAAACCCATCTACATCCCACTGGCTTCTTTTCTTTAGGTAGCTCAACAAATTCCCATGTTTGTTTTTTTCAAGGGCATCCATCTCAACTCTCATGGCCTCCCTCTATTCTTTATGACCTAATGCTTCAGACACTGTTTTTGGAATGGTGATGGTATTTAGGTGGGTTAAGAAGCTTTTGTGGCTGTTAGAGAGCTTCTCATAGGATACAAATTGAGTCAATGGATATAATGGGTGCTTGGTACACTCTCTCACACCCTTTCTAACAGCAATTGGGAGATCATCTTCGGTTTTAGATTCTGGACCAAAAATGCTACCCTCATTAGCTTCAAGATCAGGAATTACCTCAATGTTTTCAGCACACTTTTCTGTACCAAGGTGTGGTTCGGATTCTTGGATTTGCATAGGTTGAACAATTGGATCTTTCTTCCTTGAATATACTAGCAGTGGGCGAGTAGCACCTTGAACCTGTTTATCCTCAAAAGACAAGGATAGCAGTATAATAGAAGGTATGGATGGCTGTGTAGTATGAGGCGCCATGTTTGGCAGTGTAGATGAGGGTAATGTTGGTGTTGAGAGGTCAAGTAAGAAAAGGTCTCTATCCTTATCTTCTATGATAGATGTCTCCCCCTGAAGATAAGGTGTAGGAAAATAGGATTCATGTTCAACAAAGGAAACATCAGCAGAAACAAAAAAACGTTTTGTAGGAGGGTGGTAACACCTATACCCCTTTTGAGTAGATGAATACCCAATAAAGATACACCTAAGAGCCCTTGGATCAAGTTTTCCCCTTTGGTGAGAGTGAATGTGAACAAATGATACACAACCAAATATCTTAGGAGTTAGATGGTTTGTAGTTTTGAAATCCGGAAAAAAAATTGAAAAAATATGCACAGGACTTTTATGGTCAAGAACCCGGGAAGGTAATCTATTGATAAGATGTGCAGCTGTTAAAACTGCTTCCCCCCAGTATATTTTAGGAACCTGATTTTGAAATAAAAAAGCACAGGTAGTGGCAAGAAGATGACCAATCTTCCTTTCGGCCACCCCGTTTTGTTGCGGTGTATTAACACACGAGGATTCATGAATAATGCCTTTTTCATGAAAAAATTGTGACAAATTATGATTGAAATAATCTCTAGCATTATCAGACCGAACTCGTTTAAATTCTATTCCAAATTGATTTTTAATCATGTAAAAAAAAGTTTTGAAAGTAGAACCCACATCTGATTTGTGTTTCAAAAGAAAAACCCATGACATACGAGTACAGTCATCAATAAATAAAACAAACCATCTAGCACCAGAAATATTTGGAACCGTGGAGGGTCCCCAGATATCACTATGGATAAGATTAAAAGGTAGTGCATTATTTTATTACTTATTGGAAAAAGGAACACGTTTGTGTTTAGCTAGTTCACAAACATCACAATGAAACAGCCCTATATCAATCCCTTTAAACAGGCTAGGAAATAAAAGCTTAATTACACTAAAAGATGGATGACCAAGACGGAGATGATGCAACCAGATTTTGTTCTTATTTGAAAGAGAGGACTCAGAGATAAATGAAACCAGACAATTGTTCTTGATGCTGTTTTGCCCACCTGATTCTTCAAGGTAGTAGAGTCCATTGTTCCCCCTAGCAAGTCCAATCATCTTCCCAGTGCCCTGGTCCTGAAATTCACAGTGTGTAGGAAAAAAAATCACATCACAATTCAAATCCTTCGTGATTTTACAAACAGAAATAAGATTGATGGACAATTTAGGCACATGCAAAACATCTTTCAAAATAATGTTGGAGTTAATGACAACATCTCCTTGTCCGGCAACAGTAACCAAAGTACCATCTGCTGTAGATATCTTTTTATTACTAGGACATGAGCTGTAAGAAACAAACTCATGGGAGGACTTAGTCATGTGATCCGTGGCCCCAGAATCGACTATCCATGTTTCTGCTGTGTGTATATTAGAAACATTAAAGATAAAAGACTGAGAGGCAGTACCTGAAAAAGCCAAGGAACAAGTACCCGAACCTGTAGGTTTCTCTAGATTTTCAAGCAGATGTTTGAGTTTTGCAATCTCTTCTCTATTAAACTCGACATGGTTTTGAGATAACTCTGTTTCCCCTCTTGTTTGAACAATACTAGCATGTGTTTGTCCCTGACTCCCTTTTGATGTCCAAGTTTTGTTGGTCATTTGAGAATTCTAGAAATTTGAAGTCTTGCCATGCAGCTTCCAACATCGGTCTCTGGTATGGTATGGCTTTTTGCAGTAATTACACACAACAAGATCCTTACTACCCATCTTTGGTGACTCAGACAACCCAGGTTCAGATTTCAATCCACTAGAATAGCCCTTAGGTTGAGAATCTGCTCCACCAGTTCTTGTACCTCTAACAGCCATGGCAGAACCTTCCATAGGTTGAGACTCCAACATGACCCCTCTGCGACTTTCTTCCCCTCGAACGATACCAATAGTCTCATTCAATGATGGAAGGTTTTCTTTCCCAAGAACTTGGACTCGAACAGCATCAAAGTCAATGTTCAGGCCTGCAAGGAATGTGTAAATCCTTTCCTTCTCCAGAAATCGCTTAAGAACAGTAGCATCATCAGTGCACTTCATTTCAATACATTGATAATGATCCAATTCTTGCCATAAGTTTTGCAAGATATTGGAATATTCAGTAACAGAACGAGTCCCCTGTTTAGTGGTCGAAAGTCTGGTCTTAATATCATACACTTGGGCTGCATCACGAACCTTGGAGTAGGTCTGTCGGCATGTTTCCAAATATCATGTGCAGTCTTCAGGAACATACAAATATCACTGACTTCAGGGGTCATGGAATTCCATAACCAAGACATCACCATAGAGTCTGCTTCATCCCAGGCATCATATTTGGGATCTTCTTTTGCTGGTCTGGTGCCAATGAGGTGGCTCAATTTTCCTTTCCCTTTCAGTAAGGTTTGGACAAACGGAGACCACTTGAGGTAATTTTTTCCATTTAGCCGGTAGCTAGGTTGAATATTCTGCAGGTGGTCTCCTGGTGGAGCTGGTCCAGAATTGTCAGTGAGAGGGATCACAGATGAAGAGAGACATCAGTTGTTTCAGACATGATGAGGAAAATAAGGTAGAACAAGGGGCAAAACTGGCAATGAAGGCCAAAGAGAAAAAAAACAAAAAAAATTTAATTCCCAAAGAGCGTAAGAGGCTCTGATACCATGTGAAATAATGGGAATATTATTAAATTGATTGAAAAAACTGTACAGAGAAAAAGGTTATATATAGGTATATAACATCTAGCTAGCTAATCCCTATAAGTTAGGAATACTTTGGCTCCAAGAATACAATCCCTATAATCAAGGACTAGGAATAATTACAATTAAATACATAATCAAGTATTTACAACTTTCCTAATTAAACTCAAACAACTAATCACACAGCCACGGTTCAAGCTGTGTATTTCCAACACTACCCACATGATTATATTTGAATTTGGTGCGTGTTTGAGTTTGAGCCACACGGCAAACCCGTTGGTTTTGCACATGAGAGTGCGTTTTTGTGTCCGTTGGTTACTAGCATGGTACATGGTAATACTTTTGGTAAATATGCAACCCCCCCCCCCGACAACCTTCCCCAAAAGCCATTTTGGAAAGACCAGCAATGGGTAGCTGACCTCTGATATTTAAAAATGCAAGAAATCGAAGACTACTTGGTGCTCATACTTCCAAAATGTTTTCCTTTGTCTCTACCATTTACATTTATAAAACTCAGCAGAAAGCTAGATAACCAACTTCACTGAAAATTTTCAAGTATATCAAATGAAAGAAACACAATTTGTGACATATGACTGCTTTCATAATTGAACTCATCTCTTTATTGTATAAGTACCAATAGAGGCACACACCTTTCCTGCCAATGAAGATTGTTCCACTCTCAAATTATCTTGTAAATATGTTCCAACTTCTTTTCATAGTGATCCAAGAGATCAACTTTGCGTCCAAAGAGTCCTAAAATGCCCTCACGCTTAAATTTTTGCCGAGGAAACTTTTCCAATTTTAAAAAGGCAAGTCTTTTATACAGCTTCTTAGCTTCGTTCTGGGGAGGATAACTCATAATTTTCAAATATTTAATATGTTAAAGCAATAGAAAGAAAAATATTTCTAATTGATCAAAACAATATTTTTAATCATAACATCTCAACCAATGATTTTCAATGTTAAGAGGATTATATTTATAGAAGCTTGGGAATTACAGTAATTAATTCATTTGACAAGTCTTCTCACAAATTCCATGCACATGCAACAAATGAACCTTAAAGAAATAAAGTATAAAAAGTTTGAGCCATAAATCCCAAAGGATTACATACTAAAATTCTAATAAAAAGGTTTTACGCGCACGTATTAAACCATTCATTGGAAGGTAAGAGTTTAAGCTTAATTAAATCATTAAAAAAATTATTTTTTTATTTTTTTGCAAACTACATGCATTATAATATTAAGATTTTCCAAACATCTTAATATCACAATATCATATATAAGCAAACTACATGCATTCACCGACCTATTGAAAAATCTTAATATCACATACACACGCACATATATAAGCTTTATTCATTAGCTAATAATTAGAGAACTCTAAACTGAGAACTTTCATATAATGTTTTATGATTTATCCGGGGATGCTGAAACATAAATTCCAGATCAGAAACATATTTTAAGTAATAATGAGTTCCAGGTAACAAATCCAAAAAAACTCTACATTCTAGACTGGATGTGGTAAAGTCACTAGGATTTCGTCAATTGCGATAACTTTTTCTGTTACTCTAAGATTAAACAGGAGGAGAAGATGATATATATATATATACATATATATATATATACAGAAAGAGAGAGAGAGAGAGAGAGAGAGAGAGAGAGAGAGAGATTATAAAGAGATAACATAAAACGCCCTGCTCACTAATGTTAGAATATAATTAATTAGATTGTATAGTTGACTGATTGATTGCTTAATTAGTGTAATTGATTGTTTGATTGGTGTAGTTGACAATAAGCTTGATTATAGGAAATCATTGTATTGATTATAGGAGAATCATTTTCTTGATTCTCACTCATGTATTTCCCTATATATTGCCTCAATATGGAGAAGAATAGATAACAAACTCTTAATTTGTTCATGGTATTAAAGCCTAAAACAAATTTTTAGGTTTCCTCTCTGTTACTGTCTTCAAAAAAAAAAAAAAATTCTTCTTTTTATTGCTACAGTACTCATCTACAGTATTTTTGCTACAGTACTTGCCCGTTTAACTGTTCCGACTGCCGGATTTACTGTTACGTTGCCACTCCGGATTTACTATTCCGATTGCCGAATTTACAATTCTGATTACCGATTTTCTGTTCCGCTGCCAAACTCTTCGGGTATTTTCTGATCTTTTACTTCCGCTACTACTATGTCCGGCTCAGGTACATTACATTTTGCTTTCAGTACTTCTACAATTTCTAGTAATAATACTTGGATAATTGATTCTGGTGCACAGATCACATGACTTTTGATTCTCGAAAATTTAGTCATCATAGTTCAACCGAAACATGTAGTGTGTCATATGCTGATGGTACACCCACCCCGGTTAATGGGGCTGGATCTTTACCATTAACGCCATCTTTACACTTGTCATCCGTTTTACATGTGCCTACCTTATCTAATAACTTACTCTCTATCAGTCAGATCACTAAATCTCTTAACTGCATTGTCACCTTCTGGCCTACTCATTGTGTGTTTCAGGACATTCACACCAAGGAGACGATTGGAACTGGTAGGGAAAGAGGGAGGTTGTACTACTTTATATCAGATAGTACTCCGGACTCTTCATGCTCATCTAGCCAACCTCATAGAGTAGTACAAGTCAACTCGGATAAGGAAAGTAATATCTATCTCTGGCATAGACGCTTAGGACACTATTCATTTGGGTACCTTAAGTTTTTATTTCCATCCTCGTTTACTAGTCAAAATAATTTTAAATGTGAAACATGTGTTTTGTCAAAACATCATCGCACTGTTTTTCCTTCTAGTAATAATAATAGGAGCTCTATGCCATTTTCTCTTATCCATTCTGATGTATAGGGTCCCTCTAATGTTGTGTCTGTATCTGGTATGCGTTAGTTTGTTACATTTATTGATGACTGCACACGTATGACTTGGATTTTCCTTTTAAAAAATAAAAGTGATGTATGTGATGTTTTTCAAAAATTTTATCACATGATCTACACACAGTTTCATAAGAAAATTCAAAATTTTTATCACATGATCTACACATAGTTTCAAAATTTTTATCACATGATCTACACACAATGCTAAGAAAAGGATTAGTCTACAGCCATTCCTATTTAGCACACATCTACCTACAAAACCAAATGCAAAATGAGCACATGTATCTACAATGACTAGAATGAAGTTTGATAGAGATTCACCCAAAGCTATCTATGGTTTAAAAGAATATCCAAAGTCCTGGTTGACAAATGAAATGTAGTCTTCATGTCTCTTAATTTCACGCGCTGTCATTTTGATCATTCAATATTTGTGAAGCATACCTCATGAGGTCCAATTATTCTTGTGGTTTATGTTGATTACACAAGTGTCACTGCCATTGATTATTGTGGTATTGAAGTGAAGAGTCAATTACAGAAGCATTATCAAACTAAAGATTTAGGGCAATTTAAGTATTTTCCCGGTATTGAAGTGGCTAGGCAAAGGAAAGGTTTTATTTTATCTCAAAGGAATACGTTCAAGACTTGTTCAAGACTTGTTGTAAGAAACAGGAATGTTAGGATCCAAGATCCAAGCCTGCTTCTCCAAGTAATTTGCTTCTTGATGATGAGAAAAACCCTGAAGTCGAAGACAATAAAAGTTTAGAAGTCTTGTGGGTGATTTATTTAACCATAGCTAGACCAGATACTACTTTTGCTATTGAAGCAGTTAACCAATATATGCAAAATCCAAAAGCTTCATTGGGAAGCAAGGGTAGAATATTAAAATACCTCACCAGGCAGTTGGAATGGGCATTCTCTATAGAAAAGGTAAAACATTAGATGTAAGTTATTCATATTTTGATTGGCTGGTTCCAAAGTTGATAGGAGATATACTCATAAAGGGTTCGTAGAATGGTCAGCTCAATGGTTTGCTCCCATAAGGTTTAGAGTTTGAATCCTTTCATGGGTACCTACATGGCCAAAGGCCATAGTTTCCTATTACACCAATATTGTACGGTTCAGCGTGGGGACCCAGTTTCAAACTCGGGTTCGCTAAGTGAGTTCGAGGGATTTCTGGGTCATCAAAAAAAGGTTGATAGGAGATCTATTGGTGGATATTGCACTTTTGTTGGTGGTAACTTGGTTACTTGGAGAAGCAAGAAAGAAAACGTATTTTCTAGGTCGAACGCAGAGAATTCTTGGTGGTAACTTGGTTACTTGGAGAAGCAAGAAACAAAAGGTTGTTGCTACGGCCAACGCCGAAGCATTCTTGGTGTAAGAGGGTTACTTAGAGAAGCAAGAAACAAAAAGTTGTTTCTAGGTCCAACGCAGAGGCAGTATATCATGCCATGATTCATATAACTCATGAACTTATGACTAAAGAATCTATTAAAGGAGCTTGGAGTTGAAGGTCGTTTATGATGTTTTGAGACTATTGATTTCTATAGAAAGAATTATTTCATACTGTTATGAAAAACAATGTACAATGGGTTCCTTATATACTACACAAACCTCTCCTAAAGTCATACAAGATCTTTAATTGTCAAATACAATCACACAAAGTCATATTACACCTAACTCTGCCAACCTACTTAATTATGTATTTCCACCTAATTCTGCTACCAACAACCTAATTATGCCACCCCAACTAATTCTGTTGACACTCCCCATTAAGTTGGTAAATGGATATCATCTATTCCCAACTTGCTAGAGATGTCTCGAAAGACGTGCCCTGCCAATCCTTTTGTAAGTATATCTGCTAGTTGTCTTTTAATGGATACATATGGAGTACAAATTAATCCACTTTCCAACTTCTCTTTAATAAAGTGACGATCCGCTTCCACATGTTTAGTGCGATCATGTTGAACTGGATTATGAGCAATATTGATTGTCGACTTGTTCTCGCAGTACAGCTTCATGCTACCTTCCCATTGAACTCCTAAGTCACTTAAGATTATTTTAATCCAGAGTAACTCACAAATCCCTGGGCTATAGCTCTGAATTCTACTTCAACACTGGACCTTGCTACCACCTGTTGCTTCTTATTTCTCCATGTCACCAAGTTTCCTCCTAGAAATGTGCAATACCCTGAAGTAGAGCGTCTGTCTATCACTGACCCTGCACAATCTGCATTCGTGTATGCTTCTAATGTTAAGTTCCCATTTCTTTTGAAAAGAACTCCTCTACCTGGTGTAGACTTCAAGTATCTCAAGATCCTGTAAACTGTTTCTAGGTGACTTTCTTTAGGAGCGTGTGCATAAATTGGCTCACCACACTCACAGCATATGCTATGTCTGGTCTTGTGTGTGATAAATAGATCAGTTTTCCCACCAACCTTTGATATCGTCCGCTATCAACTTCTGGCTCCTCCTTGATTTCTCCAAGCTTGTGGTTCTGTTCAATCGGAGTGTCTGCGGGTTTACAGCCAAGCATCCCTGTTTCTTTCAGAAGATCACAAATATATTTTTATTGTGAGATAACTATACCTTCTCTTGAGTGAGCCACCTCGATTCCGAGAAAGTATTTTAGCCTCCCTAATTCCTTTATCTTAAACACATTTGCCAAATACTTCTTGAGCAAGGTCATCTCTTCGATATCATCTTCTGTCATTATAATATCATCAACATAAACTATCAAGACAGTAATCTTGCCATGAGCCAACTTCTTAATGAACAAAGTGTGGTCTCCTTGGCTTTGATTGTATTTCATCCCTTTCATGACTTTAGTGAACCTGCCAAACCAAGCTCTTGGAGATTGCTTCAAACCATACAAGGCCTTCTTCAACCTGCATACTTTATTTTTCCCAAGGTCCCCATCATATCCTGACGGAGCCTTCATAAACACCTCTTCTACCAAATCACCATGAAGAAATGCATTTTTGACATCAAACTGTTGTAGGGACCATCCCAAAATCGCTGCAAGGGAAATTAGAATTCTTACAGTGTTCATCTTGGCAACCGGGGCAAGGGTTTCTTGATAGTCCACACCATACGTCTGCGTGTACCCCTTGGCAACCAACCTTGCCTTATATCTTTCTAGTGACCCATCTGCCTTGTATTTCACTATGAACACCCATTTACATCCCACTGGTTGTTTCCTTTTTGGTAACTCCACAACCTCCCATGTTTTGTTCTTTTCGAGTGCCAACATCTCTTCATCCATAGCTTTTCTCAAATTCTCATCTTTTAATGCTTCTTGAACTATTTGTGGAACTGGAATTTGGTTCATTAACTTGTATACAAATGCTCTGTGTGAAGGAGACAGTCTCTCTAAAGAAATGAAATTTGAGATGGGATGTTCTGTACATTTTCTCACTCCTTTCCTCACAGCAATTGGCAGATCTTGGTCAGGAATTATTGGTTGTATGTGTATGTTGGTTTCGGGGTCCATGTTAGGACTAACTAAAGGGTTAGACGTTTGAGCAGGCCGCAGAGACAAGATGGATTTGTTTCGTCTTGTATACACTTGTAATGGTTGAGTAGTAGTTTCATTCTCATTTCCTGCACTGACAGGTTCAACCAACTCGACCACTGGTTCAATAGTTGAATTAGGTTCAAACTCAAGATCCAAAGATTCAAAGATATACTCGTCACTATCTTTACTACCACACTCCCCCTGAAGATAGTGGCCATTAAAATAAGATTGTGTCTCATTGAAAGTAACATCCATAGACACAAAAAAATTTCGGGACTGGAGATAATAACACTTATACCCTTTCTTTGTTGGGGAGTACCCAATAAAGACACATTTCAAGGCTCGAGCATCGAGTTTGATGCGTTGATGGGCCACAATATGGACATATGCAGGACACCTAAAAATTTTCGGTGGAATCGAATTTGGTTGGGGAATTAATGGAAAAAACTTAGTAAGGACTAGAGGTGTCCACGGTTCCAGTTCGGTCCGGTTTCGGTTTGAAACTGGCGGTTTCGGTTCCGTGGAAACCTCAAACCGTAACCGTAACCGTAACCGGAAATTTTCGGTTTGGGTCGGTTTTGTAACTGCCGGTTTCGTCCCCGTCGGGTTTTTTTTAATGCCACGTGGCAGCATCTAATTGGTTGGTTTGTTTGTTTTTCTTTTTAATAAAACCAGCGGTTAAACCGCCGGTTTTAGCCGGTTTTTAGAGAGGGTAACCGTAACCGAACCGCCGGAAACCGGTTTCCAACCGGTTTTGTAACCGCAGATTTCGGTTTCGGTTTTTTGAGTTCGGTTTCGGTTTTTTGAGTCCGGTTTCTGTTTTTAACTGTCGGTTTAACCAAACCGTAGACACCTCTAGTGAGGACTGAAATCGGGTCTTTGTGGCCCAAGACCGTAGAAGGTATCCTATTGATGAGATGGGCCGCAGTCAAAACTGCCTTTCCCCAATATGACTTAGGAACTTTATTTTGGAACAATAATGTCCGAGTCATATCTAAGAGATGGCGATTTTTCCTTTCAGCGACTCCATTTTGTTGAGGGGTATCAACACAAGAGGACTGATGTATAATTCATTCGTTTTGGAAAAATGACTCCAAGGTTTGGTTAAAAAATTCTGTTCCATTGTCAGAACGAATGATTTTAACTTTTTCTCCAAACTGGGTGTTAATCATTTTTAAAAAGGTAGGAAGTATGTGGCTTACATCAGACTTATTTTTCATTAGAAATAACCACGTAACATAGGAGCAATCATCAATAAAAGACACAAACCAACGAGCCCCTGATATATTTGGGACTCTAGACGGACCCCATACATCTGTGTGAATGAATTGAAATGGAAAACTTGTTTTATTATTGCTTAAATGATATGATACATGATGATGTTTGGCCAATTGGCAAACTTCGCAGTGCAACATTTCAGATTTTAAATTATCAAGCAAAGATGGAAACATGACCTTTAAAACAGAAAAAGATGGATGACCTAAACGACAATGAAAAAGCCACAACTTAGCTTTATTAGACGACACACTTGCAGAAAAATTTGTAAGTGAAACTCCACCACCACAACTACTACGTGTGTCAAGGTATTACAATCCATCGTGTTCCTTAGCATGCCTAATCGTCTTCTCCATAATTTGGTCCTGAAACATACAGTATGAAGGAAAAAATGTTACCTGACACTTAAGGTCTGTGGTAATTTTGTATATGGATAATAAACTCACTGAAAGTTTAGGGACATGTAACACATTTTTCAGGATTAAAGATGGGGTTAAATATATGGTGCCATAACCGGCCACAGTAGCAAGAGTACCATCAGCTACTTTAATTTTTCTATTTCCTGGACTAGGTGCATAGGTTTTGAATTGGCTAGCATTATTAGTCATGTGATCTGTGGCTCCCGAGTCAATGATCCAAATTTCAGAAGTTAAAGGATAGTTTTCAGAAACATTAAGAGCCGAGGATTTAGGAAACTTACCTGAGCTAGCTAGAGAGTAAGAACCATTGGGAGTTTCAAGAGAGCCTAGGAAGTGCCTTAGCTTTTCGATATCTTCCTTGTTGAGTATGGTGTTCTTTTCCTCAGATTGAACCGTATGCGCCCTACTAGGTTAGTGATTTCCATATGCAGCATTATTGCCAATGTTGGCAGGCTTTCCATGTAACTTCCAACAAGTTTCCTTGGTATGGCGGGGTTTCTTGCAATAATTGCACCATACTCCTTCTTTGCTAGTTCTGCCCATTTCTGCTCCATTTCCACCACCCATCTGTGGCAGCCGCGTCATCCCTTTTGCTGCCAGGGCAGAAGCTTCTCCACTTTTATTTTCGAGCATCACTAATCTCCTTCCTGACTCTGCCCTGATAATGGAAAAAACTTCGTTTAGTGAAGGTAAGGGTTCCTTTCCCAAGACCTACACCCGAACTTGATCGAACTCTGCATTCAGTCCAGCAAGGAATTCAAAGGTTCGTTCACGCTCTACATATTCCTGGAGGATTGTGATGTCATCTCCACACTTCATCTTGAGATTCTGATAAAGGTCTAATTCCAACCGCAAGCATTTCAGCAGATTGTAGTACTCAATCACAGACAAGGATCCCTGTTTTGTAGATGAGATCTTTGTCTTAAGTTTATATATCTGTGCAGCATCTTGAACCTTAGAATAAGATTGTTTCACAGCCTCCCAGATGTCCTTGGTTGTTATAAAAAACATATATGTACTACTGATTTCTGGTTGCGTAGAGTTCCAAAGCTAGGACATAATCATCGAATCTTTTTCATCCCATTCAGAAAATTTTTGGTCATTTTTTTCTGGTATAGGACCTTCTAAATGACTTGATTTCCCTTTGCCCTTCAAGAAGATTTTCACCAGTTGTGACCAAACCAGGTAGTTTCTCCCATTTAATCTGAAAGATTGTTGGAGCTGCTGATATTCATTGTTCTGGAGTGAATTTCCAGAGTTGTTGAACTGGTTGTGATAGTTAAAGAAGAGGGTGACTCAGATGCCATAATTAATTAGAATAAGTGGCAAAGTCAACAGTGAGTCAAAAAGAAAAAATAGACTGAATTGATTGAGATGATGATTTTGGCTATGAAGGCCGCAAAAGAACGAAATCGACAATGAAGGTCGAAGAAGAAGAAAATTCCGGCTATGAAGGCCGTAGGGAAAAACAAAAAATTCTGCAACGAAGGCCAATTGCGGAAGCAATTTCAGCGATGAAGGCTGAAAAAAAATGGTAAACCCTAGAATTGATTTAGTGCTCTGATACCATGTTGATTTCTATAGGAAAGAATTATTTCATACTGTTATGAAAAACAATGTACAATGGGTTCCTCATATACTACACAAACCTCTCCTAAAGTCATACAAGATCTTTAATTGTCAAATACAATCACACAAAGTCATATTACACTTAATTCTGCCAACCTACTTAATTATGTATTTCCACCTAATTCTGCTACCAACAACCTAATTCTGCCACCCCAACTAATTCTGTTGACAGAGACAACCAAGCTTTCAATTATATTGCTCACAATCTTGTTTGTTGAGTTGCATTAAACATTGCAATACAAACCCTTCTCATTCTTTTTTTTTTTTAAATGTGGGATCTCACTTCCTCTACATGTGTCGGTGATATCTTACAAAGTTGTTACTTCATTCTATCAAATGTCTATTGTTCTGATTTAGTGACTTTATGCATCAGTCACTCCACTCTCTGTAACCAAATTATCCTTTTGCATCTTTTTCAAAGAAAAGGAAATCGTAAATAAAGAAGAGACAAGTCTCGGACACAAAGTTCTAGGCACTAAGTATTTTTAAAATTCAGGCCCAGTAACAATTTATGAAAGTGTGGAAAATTCTAAAAGTGACAGTCAATTCCCCATGATCTTGCCCTGCAACTAATAAGTTCTCTCTATTGTATCTGCTAATTTTCTTCTATTTCCTTAGAAGAATTTTATATATATATATATATATATATATATATATTTATCTTACAACAGGGAAAGGGTTTGAGCATTGGCCAAAATCTATTACACCAAATCTACAAGTTTGTTACCACGAATCAATATCTAAAATATACATGTATATAGAACTCTTGATTCTAGCCCCCAACAAGTCTTAAGACTAGTTGAAATCTATTCTGCCTTGTCTTTTGAATGACAATTTTTAGAATATATGACTCAGAAAGTTTCCACTCCACTGAGAAAATACCAGCTTCAAGCAACATCAGACAATCAAAACGAATATATATGTGTGTGTGTATATATATAGAGGAAATTGCAAGAACTGATCAAAAAATTTATGAGTTTATTGTTTTTAGCCAAATATATATCTTTGATTATACTTATCATTTTTAGCCTTGAACTTCCAAATATACCCTTCTTTTGTCTTTACTCCCCCCCAATATTTCCCCCCAAAATTTTGCTCTCTTATTTCCAAATCCCTCCATTTTGTTTTCATTTACAATATTCTCTCTCTCACGAAATTTTCTCTTTCTCTCTCTCTCACGACATTTTTGGGTGTCGAAATCTTCAATCTCGGTCTCACCTTGGTCTCACGAAATCTTAAATCTGGGCAAGACGAAGTAACAACGAAATTTCTGGGCAACGAAATTTCTGTTGAGAGCTGAAAGTTTCTGGGGAAGCTGAAGACAGCTGAAATTTTCTGGGCAACAAGGGAAAAGCTGAAATTTTCTAGGCAAGAAGTCGATGGTGAAAGCTGAAATATTCTGGGCAAGAAGCTGAAATTTTATGGGCAACAGGCTGAAATTTCTGGACAAGAAATCGACGGTGAGAGCTGGAATTTTCTGCTGTGAAGAAGAAGAAAACCGCCGTGAAAAAGACAACCACCGTGAAAAAGACAACCACCGTGCCAGTTTATGTTAAAGTTACATGATAGTGTATTTGTAAGTTACATGATAGTGTATTTGTAAGTTACATGCCAGTTTAAGTTGAGTTCCAGTATTTTTACATGCTATAAGTTACATGCTAGTGCAATTTCAAGTTACATGCCATAAGTTACATGCCATAAGTTACATTCTAATGCAATTTCAAGTTACATGCCAGTGAAATGTGAAGTTACATGCTAGTGTAATTTCAAGTTACATGCCAGTGAAATGTGAAGTTACATGCCAGTTAGTCACTGTTGAAAGACACTTGTACTGAAAACAAATTACAGTATTGTTACATGCTATAAGTTACATTTTAGTGCATTTTGAAGTTACATGCCAGTGCAATTTGAAATTACATGCCAGTGCAATTTGAAGTTACATGCCAATTAAAATTCATTTTCACAGTTGAAAGACATTATAGTATTGTTACATGCTAAAAGTTACATGTTAGTGCATTTTGAAGTTACATGCTAGTGCAATTTGAAGTTACATGCCAATTAAAATTCATTTTCACAGTTGAAAGACATTCCAGTATTGTTACATGCTAAAAGTTACATGTTAGTGCAATTTGAAGTTACATGCCAATGCAATTTGAAGTTGCATGCCAGTTACAATTCATTTTCACAATTGAAAGACATTCCAGTATTGTTACATGCTAGAAGTTACATGTTAGTGCATTTTGAAGTTACATGCTAGTGCAATTTGAAGTTACATGCCAATTAAAATTCATTTTCACAGTTGAAAGACATTCTAGTATTGTTACATGCTAGAAGTTACATGTTAGTGCAGTTTGAAGTTACATGCTAGTGCAATTTGAAGTTACATGCCAATTAAAATTCATTTTCACAGTTGAAAGACATTCCAGTATTGTTACATGGTAGAAGTTACATGTTAGTGCAATTTGAAGTTACATGTCAATGCAATTTGAAGTTGCATGCCAGTTACAATTCATTTTCATAGTTGAAAGACATTCCAGTATTGTTACATGCTAGAAGTTACATGTTAGTGCATTTTGAAGTTACATGCTAGTGCAATTTGAAGTTACATGCCAATTAAAATTCATTTTCATAGTTGAAAGACATTCTAGTATTGTTACATGTTATAAGTTACATGCTAGTGCAATTAGAAGTTACATGCCAGTTAGTTAAAGTTGAAAGAGATTTATACTGAAAACAAATTCCAGTAATGTTACATGATATAAGTTACATGCCAGTGCAATTTCAAGTTACATGCCAGTGTAAATTCAAGTTACATGCCAGTTAGCTAAAGTTGAAAAAGACTTATACTGAAAACAAATTCTAGTAATGTTACATGATAGAAGTTACATGCTAGTGCAATTTCAAGTTATATGCTAGTGCAATTAGAAGTTACAAGCCAGTTAGTCAAAGTTGAAAGAGATTTATACTGAAAACAAATTCCAGTAATGTTACATGATATAAGTTACATGCTAGTGCAATTTCAAGTTACATGCCAGTGCAAATTCAAGTTACATGTCAGTTAGTTAAAGTTGAAAAAGACTTATACTGAAAACAAATTCCAGTAATGTTACATGATAGAAGTTACATGCTAGTGCAATATCAAGTTACATGCCAGTGCAAATTCAAGTTACATGCCAGTTAGTTAAAGTTGAAAAAGACTTATACTGAAAACAAATTCCAGTAATGTTACATGATAGAAGTTACATGCCAGTGGAAATTCAAGTTACATGCCAGTTAGTCAAAGTTGAAAAAGACTTATACTGAAAACAAATTCCAGTAATGTTACATGATAGAAGTTACATGCTAGTGCAATTTCATGTTACATGTCAGTGCAATTAGAAGTTACATGCCAGTTGGTCAAAGTTGAAAGAGACTTGTACTGAAAACAAATTCCAGTAATGTTACATGATAGAAGTTACATGCCAGTGCAATTTCAAGTTACTTGCCAGTGCAATTTCAAGTTACATGCAAGTTAGTCAAAGTTGAAAGACACTTGAACTGAAAACAATTTCCAGTAATGTTACATTGATAGAAGTCACATGCTAGTGCAATTTCAAGTTACATGACAATCATTACAATTTCCCTGCCAAATGAATTGCAAGTAACATTCATTCTAAAAACAAAAATAACTATACAATTTCATTGAAACCAAACACATTCTTGGTTCCCCATCCCCAAAAACATTTATGACGCATCAACATGTCTGCGTATCGACATATGTAAACACCACAACTATCGTTGTCCAGTTGTGCCGGTAACTTCTTTGAAATTGATTGTTGAACACCAAACATTGTCCCATTGAGTGGTATGCCTTTTTCCTGAAAATATCCGGACTCCTATAGAATGCAAGTATAAACAAGTTACATGCTAGTACAAACAAGTTATATGCCAGTATGAAAAAAATTACATGCCAGTATAAACAAGTTGTATGCCAGTACAAACAAGTTACATGCTAGTACAAACAAATTTCATCCACTGCTCTCCTGAATAGATTCAATTCATTATCTTCCCAAAACTCAGCCTAAAATCCTAAAATAATTGAAGCCCAAGCCCTAAACCCTAAAATCCAACATTTAAAACCCCCGGAATTATCTATCGAAACTACCACAAACCCATCAATGCTTAAAAAAAAACTAACACGAACCCAAAATCTGATATCAAAATCAAACGCATGAAATCAGTATATCTTAGATTTTATTTGGTTCAATAGGATATGCTAATTATGGTGATACCAATTTGAAATGGCAATTATAATGAGAGTATATAAACATAGGTGGTGACGCATGTAACACAGAGTTAGGAAGTCCTTCTTCTTCATCATCAACAACAGATGGGTTCACAGAATTAGGGGTACCTTCTGTACCAACAAATCCGCCTATAAAATGAATTTTAGAAACACTGTTTCAATTAAGAGAACATTCTAAAACATATTTAATTAATAAGAAAAGACTGGAAAGAATGTTCCTACCGGCAATAACCTTTGTAGCATTGACCCATTCATCCACCAACTCCTTCCACCCACTGCAGTTAACAAAACTTGCTTAGAATGATATATCACAAATTATTTAGTCTGCAAAGTTAGCACACAAGTATAGTAATGCACTCAACTATGGCTAGACGAAAATGACAAAATAACATCATCATCATTGTAATAATTAACTAGAAAAATGAAACAAAAAGCAATGTTTATTTATTTATATTGTTTCAAGCTGAAAATGTTTTAGATGATGGAAACCTTGTTTGAGCACTGTGCTCATTCATGAACATATCAAATAAAAGGAAGCAAATGACTTTTACAAGAAAAGATAATGCCCTTTCTTTGTCACGAACCTGACAACAATACTTAAACATATCGATATAACAAAAACAGAAATGCTATATGTAGTGACTGGCCTTAATTGAACACTTAATACTCAGACAAATGCTTAGCGCAATAACACGACAAAGACAGTTTTTCAACACACCATACTAAAATATATATAAATCAGGTAAAATTAAACTCCAACCTTGATTACCAATTTAACTTGAAAGGAAATCCAGAAAAAACACAGAGGAAATCATTACGAAAAATATCGACGGCGAGAGCTGCGTGACGGCCAGAGGTGTGCGACGGCCAGAGGTGCGACCGACGGCGTTGACAAAGAGCAGCGACTTCGACGGTGATCGACGGCAAGAGAGGTGCCACCGACGGCGAGCAGGTGCAGCGATCTCTTCTCTTCTCTTCCTTTCTCTCTCTTTCTACAGCGATGGCGAGAGAGACGGCTAGCGGCAGCGACGGCTAGCGGCAGTGACGGCGAGGGAGGTGCGAGCGACGGCAACTGGCAGCGACGGCTATCTCTTCTCTTCTTTTCTCTCTCTTTCTTGTTTTTTACTTCATATTACTGTAACCCTAACAAGAGTGGTAAAAAGTGAGATCTCTGTTTAATACCTATTTATTTTTATTTTTTTTCAAATTTCAAATTTAGGGGCTTTTATGTCCAAAAGTTGTAAAAAGTGATGAAAACAATAAAAAATAAATTTGTGGCTAAAAACAATAAACTGATAAAATTTTTGGCTATTTATGAATTCACCCCATATATATATATATATATATATATATTATGAACATGTGCAAGCACAGAGAATAATCATGTTCACAAAGTACCACCGACAGATCTCATTACCTGATGATAAAAATGCGCATGAAGACCACAGCATCCAAGCCTGATGTTGACAAGAGTTCTTCTTCAGAGACCTCCCAAGCCCTTTTCACCCAACCAGGAGATGGTAACAATCTTTCCAAGTGAAAATCACCTCTCCCCTGAGATTTACTTTTACCAACCAAGCGCGGAGCATAGACGATGACATTACTTGGTTGTTTCCTCAATATAGAATAAAGAGTGAAAAACAGAACAAAGACCAAGATTGATTCCAACCGAAGTTAAAAGCGCAGAAAGAATCATCCCTTCAGTAAGAAAACCCACTTACAACTCCACCAACTCAACAACACTTTCAAAAGCAAACACCTTTAAAAATCAACGACTGCACAAATATTAAAGATGGTGTCAAAGCTTGAAAATGAGATCCCATAAACATTCATTTATTCAGTATTTTTACTGACCAAAACTAAATTCTCACAAAAAAATAAGACACCACCTCAATCTAAAAGTTCAAGACAGCACAATTCTGAGCTAATTCAAGTTAATATCAACCCTCACTTGTTACCTTTAAATTCTTCAACAACATTTATCCTACATCATCAAATATTTACTTTTACATACTTTCATAATGAACCCATGTTCATATACAAATAAAAAAGCAAACCCACTTACGGTTTTTAACAAGTGATCACAAAAAAAACTTCCAGATTTCACATTTCTACTACCATGCATGTAAATGAAATAAAGAGGACTTTTTTTTTTTTTTTTTGGTCAGTTAAAAAAGCAAACCCACTTACAGTTTTTAACAAGTGATCACAAAAAAAACTTCCAGGTTTCACATTTCTACTACCATGCATGTAAATGAAATAAAGAGGACTTCTTTTTTTTTTTTTGGTCAGTTGAACTCAAAAACAAATAAGGCCATTATAGTCACCGTAAAAATAAACAAATTTATAAACAAGAACATAGAGAGATGGAAATCGAACCCGGTTCGAGAGAGAAGAAGAGGAGGAAACCAGAAGCTACTTCAGCGAGCGGTGTAACTTGGTGAGTGAGTGAGCTCGAGCCGACTTTGTTCAGTCTCATTGTCAACGAATTTGTTGTTGGAACTGTCGGATTTACCCTTGAACTGTTGGATTTACCCTTCAACCTCAACTCTGTGTCGCTTTAATCGGAAGCAAATGTTGTGATGACTCACCACAAGAATAATTAATCAACGACTTCAAATTTCAAAAGAATAATTTTTTTTTTCGAAATTATAATCCATTTACTATTGCCTTTTTGTTTGTATCCTGCTCCCATAAAAATGTTGTTTTTAACCGTGTATTAACTTCTTTTCACCAAATAATCATACAGATACATTATTATTATTATTCTTTACATTTTCTTCAACCTTTTTCTACCTCCCCATTCTTTCTCTCCATTCTCTCTCTACTACACATACACCTCATTTTGATCGAATTGTTGTCGAACAACGTTTTTATAATGAGAAATCGATAAAAATCTATGTTAGAAATTGATAAAAAAGACAGAATGAGATATAGTTGATCTTGTTTTTAAAAATTGAAAATTCTTTTTGTTTAAACAAGAAAAGAACAATTAATCAATTAAAGTTATTTTTTTGAATTGCAATACTAAACCTTTTCAAGAAAAAAAAAAGAAAAAAATGCAATACAGAACTGATATTGCATGGTGAATACTACATATACTTATAAAAGTTATGTTAGAACCACTTGATATCTACACTTATAACACGGGAAAAATAACTTTTCAAACATACTTTTTAAAATGTGCATCGTATAACTCCGAATGCTTTAAGGGGTCGTTTGGTATGAGGTAATCTTTACTTAAAAATGGGAATCTGATAGCATTCACAGGTTTGGTAGCAGGTTTGAGTTTTTCATTTTTTAGGAAAGTGAATCTCATGGAAATCACATTATTCTCCAATGGAGTATTGTGAAACCCATCCTAACGGATGGTTTCACATTAACTCCATCAGATTCCCACGGTGGGACCCACCTTAATTAAAAAAAGTTATTATTATTATTTCTTAAATTATTTTCTTCTTTTTCGTTCTTCCTCTTCTAAAACTCAACACCAAATATCCCCAATCTCTTTTCACTAAAATCCCTAATCCCCAACCTCTTCTTCTTCAATTTTCAATCATGCAAACCCTAGATCAAATATTCTACTCTTCAATTCACCCCCAAATCCCAATTCTAACCGGGAAAGTCACGTCCTTTATGTTGATTATAATAGAAAAAGGCTAACTTTGGCTATGATTATTAATTTGATGTTCACCTGCAACTTTGGTTTTGATTCCTAATTTCTTCTATTTTTTCCTCCTCTTCTATTTTCTTCTTCTTCTCTTTCTAATTTTAAACCCCAAACTAAACCCTAGTTTCGAGAATCAAGAAAGAAATCCCCAACTTTTCCTAGCAAAACCATAGCTCACTACCAGATCTTAATTCGAGCTGCCGGCCAAATTTTTCTCTGTAGTTTTCTATGAACAAGTTGAAAGCAGTAGGGGAATGAAAGAGAGATGAGTTTTGATGGTTTGAAGAGATCTAGATCTGGATTTCCAGAATCTTCAAAAGCTTCTTTTTAAATTAAAATTAAAATTAAATTTGAAGAGATCTGTAACTAACTTTTTTAATTTTTTTTTTATAAAAAAAAAATTATTTGAAGAGATTTGGAAATCTCCATATTTGTTCAAACTTTTTTTAAAAATTTATAATTAATGATTTTTAATTAAAACAGTATTATTATTACTTTTTTGAAATAATGATTTTCCCATGTAAAAAAAAAACAAATTCTCGTGTACAAGCAAACACTGTTACTTGATTTTTCCATGAATCCGACATGATATTTCCATACACAACCAAACACATATATACAGATTTTTCGGGAATCATATTACTGTATTTAACTTTCTCAGAAATCACATTATTTTGATTATATTATTTTATGTTATTGAATAATTTTTTTTGAAGTGAGCTATTTAACAATAATTGATATATAGGACATAAAAATGAATTTTCGCTTATAATGAAAATTATTTGGACTGTCATTTTTTTTTCCGATTATACTATTTGACTGATTGTTCTTGTGATCTAGATAGGGGTGGATACAAAAACCATAATCGAATTGAACTAAACCGAATCGAACTGAAAAAAAGGTGTATAGTTCGGTTCATATAACCAATTCAGTTCAAATCGGTTTTAGTTTGAAAAACCGAATTGATTTCGGTTCTCCAAATCGAACCAAACTGACAAACCATACTATAAAATATATTATTTTTGTTATTTTCCCGACCATGATCATTGTACAGAACAGAAAGAGAGATGATGAATAATGGGTGTGTGGACCACAAAATAATTAAAGCAATAAATCTGTATAGCATTCTTTTAGTATTTTGTGCAGGAAAGTTTCAGATGTTTGGGTCCTGGGTGATGCCTGAGTTTTCTATTCGCTTGTTGTGATTAGCAATTTCTTTTTTCTTATAATATCATTTGTAATCGAATATGAAACCCTGTTAGGCTATTACAAGTAAAGGTGACCTCGGTTTTGGTTCGTTCCGGTCCGAACCTTAGGACTGGTTCGGTTCCTCCTTTTTTTTAAATTAAAAATGATTAATTTAAAAATTATAATTAGAACAATTAAAAAACATATTAAATCAGTTTATTGGGTAACCAGAAAATAGTATATATATTTATATTTATGTGTGTGTATACGATAAACTAAAATAAAAAGTGAAATATAACTAAAAATTTTAAATTAGGTTGGACTTACACTTAATTTTTACCATAATTAAGTTGTCTACATATCCTCGGTTTAGAGGAATCAAATGTCATGTAGTTCTCTTACCTTTTATTCAAGGTTTGGTGTTGGGAGTTGGAACCCGGAACCGTAACTAATCGCTGCTAGTGCCTTCCGTTCATGTAGTTTGGTCGTTGTTGAAGAAATCATAAACTAATTCTTGATTGATTTCATGTTGTATATGTTGCGCCTCAGTCCAATCGTCAATACAAACTTGGACTTGAATTGATTATGGACTCAAAACAGAATGTCTTTCATCCAAGATATTTCCACCGGCGCTAAATTCTTGTTCCACATCAACGGTAGAAACCGGCGTTCCATGAATTTGTGTGGCTATAATAGCCAAAATTGGATGTTTTTCATGCTCTTTCCACCATTGCTGGATATCAAATGTTTCGTCTTTATAAACTCAAAAGAGATTTTCAGATAAGTTTCAACCTCCAAATACGAGCTTGACCCTGATGAAGAATCAGCTCGTAATTTTTTTTCCTTGGGATAAGTGTCAAGACCCTAACCCATTTGATGTGGAGGATGTAGGAGCATGAGATATAGTTTTGGTTCGTGGAACAATAATGTTCAGTGATGGACCATAAATTCTAAGATATTCGTCATATAATTCATAAAATAATACCTTGATTTTATTACAATAACTATCAACATCAATTTCTTCTTCTAATCCTAAACATTCATAATAACAATTTAAAAAATCATTCAAACTGTTTATTTTACAACGTGAATCAAAACATAATGCAAGCAAATAAATAGATGAAAACTCTCTATAATAGTCTAACCATTTTGCTTTCAAAAAATCAATGCAATGACGTAATTGTTCATCAGTTCCACACTAAGAAAATGCACCAACAATATTAATACTCTCCAGTAGGATAATAAATATCAAATAAATTGTTAGTAGCCTCATTAAAGACTTTTAATATTTGACAAATTTTTGTACAAATATCCCAATGTTGTGCATGAAGAAAATGTTAGAAACATTGTATTTCATAAAATTAACTAATAAATCCCTATATTCATAACTTTTAGCAAGCAATTTATAAGTAGAATTCCAACAAGTTGGAACATCACGAGAAAATCTAATAGGGCATCTACCACTTGATTTACAATATTTAAACCATGCTTTCATTACAAAAGAATGTTTCCACGAAAAATAAAGAGCGTCTCTAATAGGTTTAATAAAATTTTGAAGAACATTGAATCCATTTTAAACATATAAATTTAAAACACGGCAATCATATCTTTGATGAAAAAATTTACCACCAAAATAAGGATTGCATAACTCACGTAACAAATAAATAGCTGCGGTTTGTTGGAAGCATTATCAAAACCAAATGCAAAAATTTTGTTTTCAATTTTATACTCATCAAAAATAATTTTAAGCATTCTATAAATATTATCAGCAGTATGTGAATCATCAAAAACTCTAAATGCAAGAATTCTTTTTTGCACTGTCCATTCATTATCCATATAATGGCAAGTGACACCCAAGTATAAATGCATTTGCCAATGGTCATTCCATATGTCGCCACATATGGTAACACAACCTTTATATTATAAAAAAAATGCAATTTCTTTTATTCTTTTTTATAAATATCATAACGTGTATGTGTGAGAGTGGTTCTTGGAACATGATATGCAGCGGGATTTAGTGCTTGTTGACAATATTTAAGTTTTTTCACCAAAACAAAATGATAAGTGTTCTACAACAACCATTCTAGCTAACTACTCTCTATTATTTGCATCACAATATTTAGATAATTGATAGTTAGAGGAAGTGGACCTGGTGATTTGGATTTGTGAACGGCCAATGGCCTCTTCGTTTGGATGCTTGGTCGATATATGCATCTGATATGTGCCATATCCTCCAGATTTAGACCACTTAAATTCTTTGGGCTAGTAATTGCAAGCCACTGTAGCACTTCCATCCTCTTTAGTAATTTTCTTCATATGGATTGCGAAGATATC
This sequence comes from Dipteronia sinensis, assembly GCA_033220585.1. Lineage (NCBI taxonomy): Eukaryota > Viridiplantae > Streptophyta > Magnoliopsida > Sapindales > Sapindaceae > Dipteronia > Dipteronia sinensis. The sequence goes on along the minus strand of CM065640.1, from coordinate 57,848,481 downwards.
GGATTTGTGTTGTTTCTCTTCATCAGGTGCTTCAAAATTTTGAGGGGGATCGAGCATATTTTGAGATCGGCTTTCGTAGTTGGGGGTGGAATTGGGTTCGGAAATTATTAGAGGGGGGTTAGGAGGGTTTAGAGATTCAACATAGGCTTGATGTTGTAGAAACTCATGATAAGCAATGTCATTATAACCGACATCGTCTTGCATAGGACCCTTAGCTATGTTGAAGGAGGGCCTTGAACCTGATCCACCATGACCACCACTTGCCATTGAAAAAATTAAAATTGAAAATTTTCATGGAAATAAATTTGAAAAAAATTGTTGGAAATAAAAATGAAAATTTTGTTTGAAATAAATTTCAATTGAGTAAAAAAATGTAATTGCGATTTAAATATTTAATTGCAATAAAAATATTGAATAATTGAGAGAATTGAGTATTTGAGAATTTGAGAGAGTGTTGGAGATTTGAGAGGGAATTGGAGTGATGAGAGAAATGAAATGAGAGGGTATATTTATAAGGAATTAAGGGAAAACAGTTAATTAAAAAAAAAAAAAACTGTTGTTGGGCAATATGCCCAACGATCACAAATGTGACCGTTGGGGCCACTGTACCAACGATAGAAAAAAAATTTCAAAAAAATTATTTAAAGAAATAGTTGTGGGGCCACTGTGGGCCTATTGCCTAACGATAGAATTTTTTTTAAAATATATTATTTAAATATTTGGAACCGAGTAGAACCACCAATTCCAAACCGAGCGTGAACCATAGGTTCCACACCGGTTCTGCAAAAATAAGAACCGGAGCCGAAAATTTCGGTTCCAGTTTGGTTCAAATAGAGGCGGTTTTGGTTCGAACTGAACCGCGGTCACCTCTAATTATAGGTAGAGTGGTGCATGAAACAGGCTGACCATTCATCTCTAGCTGTATGCAGTACCCTAAAAATTCAATTAGTCCAATAAGCCCAAAACCGAAATGAATTGAATCGATCAAACCAAGATAAAGGTGTTCGGTTCAATTCAGTTTTAAGGTCCAAAACGGTTCAAACTGATCCATGTTTTCAAAAATCAAAAAATATATCGGATCAAAAAGGTTTTGGCCAAAACCAAACTGAACTGAATTGAACCGCGCCCGCACCTAGATCTAGATAACTAATTTTTATGAAAATAAAGTGTGATATGAAAACTCAATCTTATTGTTATAGAGAAATATATCATATTAAATAGATAGAATATAGGGATGGAAAAAAATTGCTCTACAAAACATTAGACTTTCATTTTTAACCACAGACTTCCAACCGTAAATTATTTGATAGGTCTTGAAAGTGTTTGGGTTGAATTCATCGCGCTCAAAAAATATCATGCAATGATAAACAAGGAGAGGGTTGTATGCACAACACACTCTTGCTCCAAGTAGGCATGGTACCCCCCCCCCCCCCCCCCCCCCCCCCTAGCCGCCACAAACTGGTGTGGTGCCCGTTGGAAATGGCTCGGGTAGTGTCTAGCTACTCCAAGCAAGTGGACCGGCCATCATGCACTTTCTTTCACGTTTTCTCTTCCGAATTTTTTCCCGGTTTTTCGAAAAAAAATATTTTGAACTTTTAAATTGATTTTTATTTTTAAATTGAAAAATCAAATTTCTTTTTAGGAAAGTGGACTTTCTTTTCCTAAAGATGTTGGAATCAATATGAATGAGGAATCTTTTTTTGAAAATAAACTCTAAGGTTTTTTGGCCTATATATATTCTAGTTCTCTTAGATTTTCTAGAGTGCTTGAAAATAAATAAGGGTGAATGGCTTGTTAATCGATTATTACCAACTTTTTCGATTTGTCAATATTAATTCAAACAACAATAAAAATCAAGTAAAGTGCGGAAATTAAAAGACAATTGGTTTTTATGTAAAAACCCTCCAATTGGGAAAAACCACGTGACTAGCTACGCTAGCCACTTAAGCCACAAAAATCCAGTTTATGAAAAGAAGATTACACCCTTAAGTGATACACGGACTCTCACTCTCGCTACCTCAGGCTATGGACATTACCACTCATCACTCGTGGTTCAATCCCTAGTGATATCCATCAATCCACTACTCTTGGCGTGAGTACCTCTTAGTCTACCCACGGGCTTTTTACAGTGGCACTTGGAAAAAATGTTTGCCAACCAACCTTTTGTTGTAAGACTTCACTTGCTTGTGCAACTTCACCTAGAAGTCAGAAGACTTTAAATCTATGAAGAGAATTAAAGGTTTAAGTGAATATATGACAATATCCAAAATGCAATAATGTGTAAGACCACACACAAAATGCCTAACTAGATGTTTTAATGCAATTCAACAACCTAGTTATCAAACAATGCCTACATGCCCATACATGAGGTCTCAACAAGATGTAGAGAGAAACTTTAGAAACCTAATTGTCAATTAAATCCATATGAACATTCAATAAGGTTTGACTAGAAAAGTAACCATATGAACATTCAATAGAGTTTGACTAGAAAAGTAAACATTAATCTATCAACCTAATCATTAACCAATTCCACAAGAATGTTCAAGGGTTAGCTATTTAAGGAAAATCAACCAAATCAAATAAGAAATCACAAACAAACCCAATTATGTTCTCAAGACTCATAAAAATATGCAATAGAGAGAGTCACAATATTTAATCAAAGCAATAAATACCTAATCTAGAGAAAGAAGAATGATAAATGATATTCAACGAAGTTCTTACTTACCTAGTCATGAAGCCAAGAAGACCTATGAAAGATGTCATGGATGCATGGGTTTTGGGTTTGGAGAGTTGAAGAAACAACCTTGGTGCTTTCTATCACTAGAGGAACCCTTTCTCTCACTAGGATATGAAAATATGAGTTCTAGGTGTAAATGGGAAAGAAGATGAAGTATATATAAGGTCCAAGTGAAACTACATCGTTTTGAGAGAGTTAGAAAAACAATTTCTAGGCAAAAATGACACAATCCACGGGTCTACTGCGCCGGTAGGTACCCGTGCACTACCCACACACTGGGACCAAGAAAAAACATCTTAAAAGACTTTACGGGTGACTGTGCGGGTAGGGACCCACTCATTACCTGTGCACTGACCCCAACATAATTTTCAAGCAGCTCAAAACATGACCAAAAGACATCTAAATTTATCAATTAATATACCGTTGGAAAGGTATGGATGTCTAATTTCTACTCCTTTTTACAGAATGAGGTTTCAATGTCAATAAAGAAAGTTATGGTCATTTGAGTGACCAAATGTCAGATTCGGATTAGGGCAGGGATGCCACGTTTTAGTGGTCTCTTTGGAGATATCAAAACCCATCCAAACGGTCATGAAATATTACGAATAATATACCGCTGGAATGGAAAGATATGAGTGTCTAGTTTGTCCAGAAATTTTCAAAACTCAAATTGGATCTTTGTATAAAACGTTATGGTCACAAGACCATATAAAGGTCAATTTTGAAAAACATTTAAATCATTGAAAACTAATCTTTTGAAACTAGATACATTATTCCAAATAACCAGACCAAATGTAACACAATTAACCATCTTGTAGACAACAAGATATCACATGATGAAATGCAATGCATTATCGTGGAAACACAAATGCAAGATGAACAAATCATGCATGAAGTGTGTGTGCACCTAAAATCTTCAAGAGACAAAGTCAAGTGAACATACCTTTCGTTCTTAAAGTCATAGAGATGCTTGGAAGCTTGCCAACGAGAACCTAAGCTACCCATTACAAAATTATCCCCAATGTGGTTTGTCATGAAATAAGCCAATCATGAAATAGATATCCTTACAATCTCCCCATTTGGCTATTTCATGACAAAAACACCACTTACAAAGATTCCTCACAAAACAAAAAAATAAGCTATTGTCCATAAGATCATTCTACGTTACGCAGAGAGACCTAAAGTCTAAATCTTCAAATTGTTCAATCTCCTTGTAGAATATCATACGTGCAACATAATAACTATTACACTTTCCAAGACACAAATGCATGTGAGGTAATCAAACATAAAAAGCATTTGCACTCAATAACAATAAAGCAATACAAAGTAATGCATGTGCAATGCTCCCCTTAAATGATTACTCTCTCTCAAGACTTCTCCCCAAAGTATAAATAATGTTCCCCCTATATTTCTCAAGACATCTCCCTTTTTTGTCATGAGATAGGTAAATGAGCTCCTATTATCGGGTTGTTTTTTAGCAAAGATAGCTATTAGCACAAATACGTTGCATAATCATATACACGAATTTTATGCAACTTAAGTAATTGAGAGAGATTCAAGAAGTTTTATTGGAAGAAAAATGTGTGAAATTGTTGCATTTCATGCAAGTCATATATCATTAAAGTTCAAGCAATGGTATTTAGCAAAGCAAACATCAAAAGGGTTTCCAAAAGAATTCAAACCAATTTGAACCCTTTTGTCATAAGCAAGCAAGATATATTGTTTCAAAAGATATTTGCGAGTTAAGAGTGTAAGAACCTCAATTTTATGATTGGCTTATTTCATGACAAATCACATTGGGGATGTTTGTGTAACGGGTAACATAGGTTCTCCAAGTGTGGTTTTCTTGAAGACATGCTTCCGGACATCCCGAAGTGCTTCAAGAAGGTATATCACTTGACTTAACTTCTTTGAAGAGATTTAGTTGCACACGAACACTCACTACTTATGCATGTTTTGTTCACCTTGCCTTTTTGTTCATTGCTTATATGTGTGCATCATTTACACATTGCATACCCACTTACATGCATTTGTATTGACATACTTTTATTCCTTGCTGCTCATGTGTGCATTCCTTCAATCACACTTGCACTTCATTTCTAGATTTAAGTGTGGTTGTTGCATCCGCGCTAGCACGTTTTGGTATGCGTATTTTTGCATGTTTATAGGCACCGTGTACGGGTAGCTACCCGCGCAGTCACTAGTGCAGTTGGCCCTGGTGCACTGGTCGTCATGCGCCACACCAACGCATTACGAGCAATAGGTCAGCGCTTGTGGTGTGCTGGTCACGAACCAGCAATCCCCATGTGCACGGGTTAGTGCGTGAGTAGGCACCCGCCCACTACATCAGGTTTGCCTTGTCTTTTTTGCAAACTTTCCGAAATGACATAGTTTTGTCTATGGCTTTTATATATACGTTCCTTTTTCTCCCACTTCATTTTTTAGAGCTTCAGAACAGGTTTTAGTCAGAGAAAATATTTCCCTTAGTGAGAGAAGCTCCAAGAGTGTCTCATTAACTCTCCAAACCCAAAACCCATCATCCTTCATACATCATTAAGCATCTTTAGGCATGATCATTAAATTGACTTGGTAAGTTAAACAAAAATCCCATCTTTGTTATTTGTTTATACTTTCTAAGATGATGTTTTTCTTGCATTTATTAGTTGATTAAAAGCTAAGACTTCATTTATTGCATCCTTTTTATGAGTTTCTTTGCATGATTGGGTTTGTATTGTGATAACTTACATTTAAGACATATTTTCCCTATAGCTAAATCTATATGCTTTGCATTTAGATATTTTTGTTTAGGACTTATTGATTTCATATGTTAATTGCATTTATTGTCCTTGCCATGATTAATGACAACTTGTGTTGATATGACTTTGTTTGATGGCTAGATTTTAGACTTGCATATCTATATCTAGTTAGGTCTTTTTGAGCATTCATATAGACATTGATATCTAAGATTTGTGCTTATTGCCATCTTCACATCTCTAGATAAGCATTTAGTGTTACTTAGCATTAATTGCATTTCGAATATATTCATATATTCACATAGGTTATTGATCTCTTCTTTGAGAGTTAAGTCTTGTGACTACAAAGTGTAGTGCACATGTAAGTCAAGTCTTGCAACCAAGGTGTGGTTGGCAAGCAAAGCGATCAAGAATCACTATAAAGGCATGCGGGTAGTAGTGGTGGGTTGATAACCGAGAATGGTGTGACTAGAGGTCAACCTAGGTTGTAAACATCATTACAACAGTGGATTTGAGGATCGGAGTGGCTAAGTGGCAGCCCGTGGTTTTTCACTTGTTGAAGGGCTTCCACATAAAAATCAAGCTTTATTTTATTTCTACACTTTACACTTGATTTTGTATGTTGTTTGTGTTGGATTAATTGTTGTTAAAATTGACAAATCGAAAAGTTGGTAATAATTGATTAACAACTCATTCACCCCCTCTCTAAGTTTTACACACACGCTTGAGTTTGTATTTTCAAAGAGCAACTATATCAATCCTTTAAAGCAAACCAAGAAATGGATATATATAATCCTATTTGATTTTTCTGGATGAAACATCTGTATGATAGTAGCCTTGTTTACACCTTTAAGAAGAGAGAGAAGACTAATTTGGATATAAAATCCTTATTGATTGAATGGATACTAGAACCTTATTGATTTTAGTATTCTCATTTTCTTTCACACATATTTTTCATATTAAGCAATCAAAAACATTTCATGCATATTATTAAAAGCATGTCATAAAAATTTCTCATGTCATGGAGAAAAATTATAGGTCATTCAAATTTACTTTTCCAAATAATTCTCCTAGACCAAAAATGCATTGTTGAACCAAAATATGACATGGATTACAAGCAAAGCAATGGTGCACACTTATTAAAAAAACCATATAAGCATATATGTGCAACCAAGAATCTCAAGCAATTATCAAACGAGCATAAAATTAATCAACTTTTTGCATATAGCAAATCATGCAAGTTTGCTCTCTTTGCTTGAGCTCCCCTTATTCGGGTCAAATCCAACCAAGTTAAAGGGAGGCATGATGCCCCATAGACTTACCAAGTCTATTGGACCTAGTTGCATCTACGGGTGTCACATAGGCACAATGGCAAGTGGGTTCATTCTTTCTAACCCACCTAGATTCCACTTTTTCATTTTTAATGGTCATAGACATGTTTCTAAATTCCCTAGGTTCATGTAAACTTGCCCTCTTTTTCAACCATTTTTCTCTCATGCTCTCTAACCTACACCTCTTGATGTAATTAAAGCAATTTGGTCTTAAATGACCAATCATACCACAAAAATGACATGTAGGTACAAAGTAAGAGTTTATACCATTGCATTGTGATCTTATCGAGGCCTTGCCATGTTGATGAGGTTGTCTTTGATGATGCACCGGTTGGCTTCTCCTTGGAACTTGAGCTGATTGGTGGCACCTTTATGGTCTAGCTTGTTTAGGTGGTTGAGCCGGTTGAACTTGCCTTCTTGGTTGAGCATGCCTTGGTTGAGGTTATCTCTTATGGTCACCTCCTTTCTTGATAAATGGCTTGTTAGAGGAGGTGGTAGACTTCTCAAGGACTTGTCCTTTCTTCTTGGATTGCCTAGGCTTTAATTGAGTTGCCAAAGCTTGTGTGGACTTTCCTTGAGTTAAAGATTGCTTGGATGAAGCGTTGCTCTTGCATTGAGCTTGAGGTTGCTTGGTTTTGGTCTTTTTCAAATCTTCATAGTACCTCATCTCTCTATCCTTGACAATCTTCAAGGAATTATCTTTGTTGCCAAGCTCATCTTTCATAGCCTTCATCTGTAGGTGGCAATCTTCAACCTCTTTCTTATATTTGGACATATCAAGTATGTCCGTCTTAAAGGATTGTTAGGTTTTTAAGTCTTGTGTTGGCATAATTCTATATCAAAACGATATTTTCCTTTGTATTGATTAGTTGTCTAGGATTCACGGTTTATCAAGCTTAAAGGAAGTTGGACAACATTTCAAGCAAAATGATGGCTATAAGAGGAACAAGCTTTTTGCATATCAAATGTATATCTAGACATCTTTCCTCTTGCAAGGCCTAGGTGCACACACACACATTGCATCTATTTGTGTCCCTGCATCGTTGTGCTTAAATGGTACAACACATTCACACACTTATTATTATATGCACATGCATTAGATTTAATTTGACAATTTTAGTAAAATTGCATGTTCTAGGACTATATCCAGAAAGCGTCATACTTGTGTGTTCATGTGTTTGTTTGTATGTGTTTGTGTGATATCAGACTTGAATTTGTGCTTATATTATACCCATTGAGTTCCGGTTGTTTCGGTTACTCACTCATTAGTTTTCAAGTTACAAGTTGGAAGTTACGAAACTTTTCTTGTCTTAATTGTGCATGGTTTTCGTCTTTGTTTATGGAGTCAATTTCCATATCTTTTGTGAAAGTTTTGTTGACGTCCATATGCATGAGGGAGTCCCGGTTCATAATCCAAAAACAGATTTGAATTCAGATTTCAGAGACTGAAGAACGGTTGAAGAATACAAAGGTGCACGAGGGGAGATGAAGTAGCCAAAAGAGGGCCAAGCACCTCTCACGTGGCCTCCATGGGAAGAGATGCCTTCTACCCCCGTGGAGGCCATGTGCCCCCACAAGATGCAGAGGTGGCACCTCTTGATTGGTCACTCATTTTGCTTTTGATTTCTGGTGTAGCGGAAGCTCTACGAGAAAAACCTGCAAGAAACAATTAGAAACAACCTACTAATATTCTGTTGATCCATGCACGGATGCCAGAATACCAGGCTTCAAATATGACAATCTTCATGCACGAAGGATGTGTAATTGGATAATTGAGAATCAATTCTCTGAAATTTTATTAAATCAAAAAATAAGAAACAAAAGCGGCTTACATGTCTATTTAAAGTAAACAAAACCTAACCCTAATCCAAAACCTTGTTGAGCAAGGAAATGGCCTAAAAACCCGAAATAACAAAAATGACAAAAAAAATGGAAAATTTGAGTTAAATGCAGAAACAAATAAAGCTAAAAATTCTAAACAAGCAAGAATTGACAGAAGTCGATTCGGACTTGGAAAAATAAAGTAATTACGAAATAAAAACTTTCCTAAAATGGCAAAAATAGCAATTTCGGGGTGTAAACGAAGGAATTTGGCTAAAAAAAAGGGTCATTTGTTTTGAAGATCTCGCCGAAACGCATCAACTGTAAAAGTTTCACGTCATTCCGACTCTGACGCTTGGACTAGTAGGATTGATTTGCCCTTTTTCCGATCTAACCCCTCCATGTAATCCAATGCCTAGGCTGCTGCATCAATTTCCCTCCTTTAAATATCCTTTTTCCCTCTCATTTCAAAATAAGAAGAAAATTTGAAAAACTAAAGTGCAGAAATTTTCTCTAAACTTTCCCAACTTCCAAACACCATAACTCACTCATTCGGAGTCCGATTTGAGTGATTAAAGTTAGAGAATCTTAGTCTACTAGTCCTCTATCATTTCCAAAGATTTTGAGGTCATTTGGTCAAGATTTATGGTGGCTTTACACCAAAATCTGAGACTGCACGTTTTTCTTAAGTATTGATTCAACTTTTGAGTTTTGATCTTCAAAGTCTTCAATTACCTTTAGTTTTCTTCTTCTATATATGTATGTTACTTGTGTATACTATGATTAGAGTTTGAGACTCGTTTTAAGCTAGTTTGAACTTGATTAGAAACATGCATGTGGAGTTAGGTTTTCTTAGAATCTATGTTTTTACATGCTTGTGTTTTGTATTGTGCTAGCTATCAATCTAGGACTATTTGTGCTTCAATTGATTGATTTTTTGATGATAAATAGTCTCTACATGTGCTAGGTCTTTTTAGTTGAATATATATATGATTAGCACATTTGATTTTCTATTTAGAGCTAGTTAGGATTTAATTGATTGTTTTGTGAATACATGCTCTAAATATTTGATAGAACTTTGATTGATCTTATCTTGTGAATCTAGCATGTTTTTGTTTGTTACTAAAACTTTGAATATGTTCTTAATGTATATAATTTGAATCAAGTTTTAGTTACATGAATATATCTAGGAATTAAATGTGTTTTTGGTGTTTCACATGTTCTAGAATATTATTCATGTATAGTAACTAGACAACTTTGATTTGTGTACCTTGATGCCTATTTCTAGTTTCTCATGAAGTGTAATTGATCCATGAATTTCATATGTACATGCATCATTTGTGTGATGACATGATTTTAGGATTGTAAACTAGAAAAATCATACATTGTGTGCTCATTGTTTAATTCGAGTTTCCATAGGATATGTTGATCATCATGTTTTATGTTGCGTGCTTGTTTGCGCTTTGCATTAGTGATCACACTTAGAAAGTCCTTGTAAAAGGCATGAAATCTTGGTTAGGATTAGGAGGATTCGGATAATCAAGAAAGAAAGTCTTAGCTAGGATCCGGAGGATCCGAATAATCAAGCGAGAAAGTCTTAGCTAGGATCGGGAGGATCCAGATAGCTAAGCAAGAAGTCTTGGCTAGGATCAGGAGGATCTGGATAGTCATGCATGGAATCTTCCTAGAGACATGAGCGTCTTGGATAGGAAGTTACTTCTTAGAGGTGTGATAGTCACATCTTGGATAAGAAGTAGGCAAAGTGGTTCACTAGGCCCAAGGGTAGAATAGAAGTTGATAGCTTGGAGAGTGTATCATAGGATTAGTCACATCTTTGAGTGTGTATCTTTTGTTCGTCATAGTGGATTACAATTTTCCAGTGGTTGTGGTATCAAACCGTGGATGTTTCTTGTTGGGAGGTTTTACCACTAAAAAACAATGTGTCAAATATCTTTAACTCAAACTCTTTCATATTTGTATATGTGATTGATTGTATCTTGTTGTACCTATATTGAATATCTTTGTAAACAAGATTCATGACAAGTTTGAGTAGAAAACACTTTGTTGATTCCATATTTGTCTCTTGTATCTTTTTAGTGTTTGAACATTGTATCTTGTAAAATTCTATATCAAGTTGTAAGCGTGAATTTATATTGTAATATTCAAAGTCCAACTTGTAGAATTTGCTTTGCATTGAATATACTTGTATATAAGATACATTGTTTCTTGTTTCTACATGTGTTAAGTGTATCACATACTTTATGTAGGGAAAAATTAACTAAAACCGCAGCGGAAGGCGAAAAGTAGATTTTCGTATAGTTTAAAATTTTTCTAAAGATTTGAACCTTAACCCTTTAATTAATTAAACACAAATATACGGTTAGAGTTAAATACCTCTTGTCGCGTGATCCGATTGACTTACGTCAATGGTAATCCGCAAGATCTTCAACCCTAGCACGTACATGAATCACCTAGGAGCGTGGTCTCCCTTTTTTCTTTGAATTGCTTACCTGAGAATGGATGTATGGAACTTCTGATCCTGATCTTCAATCCCAAAACACCAAGAGTCAAGAAAAATAGTTCCAGTTACTTTTGAATTCACAATCGATATGATTGGAACTCGCGTAACCCTAAATCGAAAGTGTGCACAAAACCTTTTGATGTTAAAGGCTTGCAAGTGCACTATCGAATAAGAACTTATTTTTCTTTTTCTCTCTTGGCCGAAATTCTATGTGTATTGAGTAAGATTTTTATTTTTCAAAGCAAACAAAAATGTCTCTCACTCAAGCTTCTTGGTGGCCGAAATTTATCACCTTATATTTATAAGGTGACCGAAATTTCTCCTTCTCAAAATAGGGTTGGCCGAATTCTTTTTGTGTAGGAAATCTAGGGTTGGCCAATTTCCTTACTTGAAAAAGAATTGTGCTTTTCCCTAATTCCTATCAATTTAAGAATCCTAACCCTTATAGGACTAGGGTGGCTGAATTCTTTGTGTGGTATGGAGTGCATGTGGACTTAATCCTTACCACATTAGGACTCCTATCACTTAAAAGAATTCTAACCCTAATCCAACACATAGTATTTTATTTACTGATCAAGAAAAGATTTTGATTTAAACTATTAATTAATTAAATAATTAATTAATTTCCATTTAATCAAAACAATAAAATAAAATAATATCTTGGGCTATTTTATTAGCCTTGCCGCCCACACCATATATACATGGGCCTAATATTATTTTTCTTATTTTATTTAATCCATTAGACTTTAAATAAAAGCTCACATGTGAACCAGACTTATTCTTACTATAAGAAACAAGCCCACATGTCTCCTTTTAATATATTAATATAATAGAGCAGCCCATTAAATAAATAATAGACATATTATATTCTTAATATATTAAATGCAATTCTAGATGGACCCATAAATTGGTCCGGTAGAATATATCAAGTGATCCATGCAAGTACGTGTGGATTGTGGATCTTGGCAGGCTATCTAAATTTAAGCTTCAATAGACATAACCTAATCACAATCAACAAATGATTCACTTAGGTCCGATCTATTAATTTTAACTCATTCTACTAAAGAGCTAAAATTGAACTCTTAAATAAAGATAAAATAAGGAGATGTTTCTCATTCATACCCTAGACAATCTTATAGGAGATGGTGTATCCTCGTGAATAATATCAGTAATCGCCAAGAGCTCATAGACTGCATATAGCTCTCCAAGTTACCATATTTCCTCATATGACCACATTTTGAACTTGGATATTTTGACTTGTCCAGAAGCCATGTCTTCAATAATCATTATTGAAAACTCAACGTTGAGATTTAATATCCAATACCTCAAAACATCCATATGATGATATTATACTCTCATTTAATAAATGGAGCCACGATGTCCATATCTATAAATGAAGTCCTCTATCGATTAACAAATGAATACCACCAAATTATCGAGGATAGACTATGCTATATAATCGTACTCATTGATAGCTCAAATGATAACACTTGCAACCATAAGTCCATCATTTATCTCAGGATTAAGATCGACTCTCCGATTGTCCTAATAATGAAAAGACTTATATCTAGTGACGATTCTAGATAAAGTATTTCATTGTGGTCATGTTCAATGCACCCAATGCACTAGATTCTTTTACTCAAAAACCTTTCGATGATTTTAGACTCATCATAACTCATTTGATCCCACTCAAATGCTAGTAAAAGAATTCTACAACTTTAACAAGATAGAGGTGCCCAACCTTTAACTTAAGTTGTGAACGTTATTCAAGACTAACTAAAGAATTGTGTCTACCTCACACATATCCGGATGTATGAACAATTCTTCATTTCTCATAGTCTTTTGACCTTATGATTATTTACCTTGACAATTATAATAATAAATGCTATAAGTATTTGTAAGAATCAGAAAACACTTATCAATATGAAAAGATTGTTAATTACAATATTATACTCTTGCTATTGAGCATAATCCTAACAATCTCCCACTTGCGCTATAGCAAGTGTGTCATATCTCTCATTCCCATATTCTCTAGGTGCCCATCAAAACTCTTCTGAGGTAGAGCCTTTGTGAAAGGATCCGCTAGATTTTCTGCTGACGTGATTTTGGTGATCGTCACGTCTCCCCTATGAACAATTTCCCTTAAAAGGTGATATTTCCTTTCTATGTGTTTACCTCTCTTATGACTTCTTGGTTCTCTCGAATTAGCCACTGCTCCACTGTTGTCACAGTGTATAGTGATCTGCTTATTCGCATAAGGAACCACTTCTAAGTCAATCAAGAATTGGCGGAGCGAAACATTCTCTCTTGCAGCTTCGCATGCAGCAACATACTCAGCTTCCATGGTGGAATCAGTAATACAAGATTGCTTGATTCTCCTACATATGACTGCTCCTCCTCCAATGGTAAACACAGATCCTGATGTGGATTTTCTGGAGTCAGAATCTGACTAGAAATCAGAATCTGTATACCTAACGGGAATTAAATCCCCTCCAGAGTATACAAGCATATAATCTCTAGTTCTTTTAAGATACTTGAAAATATGCTTGACTGCCGTCCAATGATCAGGACCAGGTTTCGATTGAAACCTGCTAACTATGCCAACAACAAAACAAATATCTGGTCTAGTACAGAGCATTACATACATGAGACTTCCAACTGCCGAGGCATATGGAACTCTACTCATGAATTGCTCTTCATGCTCATTCTTAGGAACCTGTTCCTTAGAAAGTTTGATTCCATGTCTAAAAGGTAACATACCTTTCTTGGAATCTTGCATGGAAAATCTAGACAAGATTTTATCAATGTATGAAGCTTGTGATAATGCAATCGTTCTATTCTTTCTATCCCTTATTACTTGGATACCAAGAATATAACTTGCTTCTCCTAAGTCCTTCATATCAAATTGTTTTGCTAACCATTCTTTTACTGATGTCAACACACCTACATCGTTTCCAATGAGTAGTATATCATCAACATAAAGAATAAGGAAAACCAACTTGTCACCTTTAATCCTTTTGTATACACAAGGTTAGTCAGGGTTTTGAATAAATCCAAAACCTTTCACAGCTTGATCGAACCTTATGTTCCAGGATCTGGATGCTTGCTTTAGTCCATATATGGACTTTTGCAATTTGCATACTCTTTCCTCTTGGCCCTTTTCAATGAATCCTTCTGGTTGCATCATGTAGATGCTCTCGTCAAGACTTCCATTAAGGAAAGCTGTCTTGACGTTCATTTGCCAAATCTCTAGGTCTAGAGATGCTGCAACAGACAAGAGTATCCTAATGGATTTAAGCATGGCCACAGGAGAGAAGGTTTCCTCGTAATCGATACCTTCTTTCTATGTATAACCTTTAGCTACCAGTCTAGCTTTAAAGGTTTCCACCTTACCATCCATACCTCTTTTCCTCTTGTATACCCACTTACACCCAATGGGTTTTATCCCTTTAGGCAAGTCTACAAGGGACTAGACTTTGTTATTGAACATCGATTCAATCTCAGATTGCATTGCCTTTTGCCAATGACGACAATCAATATTCTCTATTGCTTCTTTGTACGTGTAGGGATCATCGTCGTCCGAGAGATTCTCCACAAATTCTCCTAGACCGATGTATCTTTTGGGTTGTGTTATAACCCTTCCAATACGAAGAGGAATGGTAGGTTGTTGATTTTGTGTTGGAGTGGAACTTACAATTGGGCTAGGTTGTGAAACCTCTTGTGGAATTGTATCTCCTGACATTTCATTCAGGACAATTCTACTTTTGGGCACAAAATTATTCATATAGTCCTTTTCTAGAAATGAAGCATTTGTTGAAACAAATACTTTTAGATCATTAGGACTATAGAAATAATATCCTTTAGTTCCTTTTGGATACCCCACAAATATACATGTTTCTGAACGGGACTCCATCTTTTCTGTCTTTCCTTTCAACACATGTGCAGGACAACCAAATATCCTCATGTGTTGTAAACTAGGTTTTCTCCCATTCCACAATTCATGTGGGGTTTTAGGGACAGATTTAGATGGTATATCGTTTAGAATGTATATTGCTGTTTGTAGAGCATATCCCCAAAAAGAAATAGGAAGTGTTGAATAACTTAACATTGACCTAACCATCTCTAAAAGAGTTCTATTTCTCCTTTCTGCTACCCCATTTTGTTGAGGTGTACCTAGTGCAGAAAACTGAGAAACTATCCCATTATCAATAAGATATTGCTGAAACTCTCCAGATAGATATTCTCCACCACGATCAGATCTCAAGATTTTTATATGTTTCTCAAGCTGATTTTCTACTTCAGCTTTGAATGCTTTGAACATGTCAAAAGCATCCGACTTATGTCTCATGAGATACACATAACCAAATCTTGAGTAATCATCTGTGAAGGTGATGAAGTACTCATATCCACCTCTAGCTTGAATGCTCATAGGACCACATACATCAGTGTGTATTAGTCCTAAACATTCAGTGGCTTTTGTACCTTTGGTATTTAACGGCCTTTTGGTCATTTTACCTTCCAAACAAGATTCACAAGTTGGTAGATCATCAATCTTTAAGTCACTTAAAGGTCCGTCACATACCAATCTTTTAATCCTATTAAGGTTAATGTGACCTAGGCGTAAATGCCAAAGGTAGGTTTCATCTTTTGATAATTTTACTCTTTTATGATTAGGTTCCGTTATTTCTGTGTCTAACGAGTGAGAGATATTTCTATGCAAAAAGAATAGACCGTTTTCCAATGTACCTTTGCAAACAATTTTGTCATTCTTACTAATAATAAAAGCTTTATTAAAAGTAACCAAATATCCAAATTTATTTAAACAAGAAACTGAAATTAAATTCCTCTTGAATTGAGGTACATAATAAACGTCTATTAAATCTAAATGCCCACTAGAATCTAAAATAACTCTAATATCTCCCATTGCACTTGCAGACACTAACGTTCCGTTGCCCAAGCGCAAATTGACTTCATCTTCATTCAGCCTTCTCCTTTCTTGGAACCCCTGTAAGGAATAACAAACATGATTAGTGGCTCCAGAGTCTATGATCCAAGAATCAGTAGAATCTGCCAGAAAACATGTTTCAAGATAATTAATATTACCTTCTTCCTTCTTATTCTGGGACTTTGGGCAATCTCTTTTCCAATGTCCCTTTTCACCACAAAGGAAGCATTTCTCTTTGATCTTGGTTACTTTCTTGGTTTCCTTCTTGGTAGGCCTAAGTTGCTTTTTCTTCTATTGTTTCTTGACCTTCTTACGGGTCTTGACAGTAGCAACTTTACCAACCAAATGAATCTCTTGACCTTTGTTTTTCACAAGGATCTTTTCAGCGCTTTGAACATCTTGCATCACGCCCTGCAAGGTGTATTCCTTTTTGTTCAAGGTGTAGTCCAACTTGAACTGATCAAAGGAATTTGACAGTGAGTTAACTACCATATCAATTTTGGTCTCACCATCAATCTCAGCACCATTTAGTTCAGCAATATTGAGATGTGCTATGACTTTCATCATGTGATCTTTCACAGATTGTCCAGGTTTCATCCTAAGATTCATAAAAGTAGTCACTGTCTCTCTCTTAGTCGTCCTAGACCTCATAGCAAACATTTCCTCTAGAGACATCATTATATCAGCAGCGGACTCCATTCCTTCATGTTGCTGTTGCAACAAGTCGGAGATAGTGGCCATAATGTAACATTTTGCCGTATCATCAGAAGTCTTCCACTGCTCATACTCATCTCTTTGCATCACATTAGATTCATTATTAGGAATGGGTGGTTTAGGAGTGGTCAGAACAAACTTATGTTTTTCACTTTGCAGCAACAACCCAATTTTCCTTTTCCATGTTACGTAGTTATCTCCAGTTAAGGTGTTATCTTTCAGGATGTTCATAAGTGATGAGGTCATGATTTCTGATTAAAACAAAAACATATATAAGTAAATAATCATGATAATAGCACTTTTAAAAATTTATCTTGAATTAAAATAAATAATTCAATCATAAAAATTCAACGGTGATCCAACACCCATAAATATTACGCCTCCTTTGGGAGTTCGCACTATTTACTAGTTAGACTAGGTCCCAGCTAATTGTTAACATAACAACCAGCGTTTTTAATTTTAGCCTTGTAATTTTTATTAACAAGAACTCTTGGGAGGATATTAATAAAATTACATTGAGTGTGTTACCAAGATATCGACCCTCAATTTTCTCTCACGAAAATCCCTCATTGGGGAGTAGATTTCGTTTAAGTCAATTGTCTAGTCTATCCTTGTAAGGAAATATATTGTTAAATTCCATTTATGGACGCCCCTTGGGGGGATTACCAAAAATAATAAAACTCAACTAATCTTGGAGGCCATAGGCGTTCTTGCACACCTTCTCCCACTCAATTATTTAAGGCGTGTGATTGAATTCCAAAGAATGATTTTGCCAAGTTATCTAGATGCCAATTAGATACCTAAATCATTCAATGCATGTTCATACCAAAAGAGATATATGAGTGGCACTCCTATTCTATATGACATGTTATCATACAATAACTTGTTAGGATTATGCTCAATGGCAAGAGTGTAATATTGTAATTGACAATCTTCTCATATTAATAAAGTGAATTCTGATTCTTACAATTACTTATAGCATTTATTATTATAATTGTCAAGGTAAATAATCATAACGTCAAAAGACTATGAGACATGAAGAATTGTTCATACATCCGGATATGTATGAGGTAGACACAATTCTTTAGTTAGTCTTGAATAACGTTCACAACTTCAGTTAAAGGTTGGGCACCTCTATCTTGTTAAAGTTGTAGAATTCTTTTACTAGCATTTGAGTGGGATCAAATGAATATGATGAGTCTAAAATCATCAAAAGGTTTTCGAGTAAAAGAATCTAGTGCACTAGGTGCATTGAACTGGATCACAATGAAATACTTTATCTAGAACCGTCACTAGATATAAGTCTTTTCATTAAAGAGGACAATCGGAGAGTCTATCTTAATCCTGAGATAAATGATGGACTTATGGTTGCAAGTGTTATCATTAGAGCTATCAATGAGTACGATTATATAGCATAGTCTATCCTCGATAGTTTGGTGGTATACAATTGTTAATCGATAGAGGACTTCATTTATAGATATGGACATCGTGGCTCCATTTATTAAATGAGAGTATAATATCATCATATGGATGTTTTGAGGTATTGGATATTAAATCTCAACGTTGAGTTTTCAATAATGATTATTGAAAACATGGCTTCTGGACAAGTCAAAGTATCCAAGTTCGAAATGTGGTCATATGAGGAAATATGGTAACTTGGAGAGCTATAGGCGGTCTATGAGCTCTTGGCGATTACTGATATTATTCACGAGGATACACCATCTCCTATAAGATTGTCTAGGGTATGAATGAGAAACATCTCCTTATTCTATCTTTATTTAAGAGTTAAATTTTAGCTCTTTAGTGGAATGAGTTAAAATTAATAGATTGGACCTAAGTGAATCATTTGTTGATTGTGATTAGGTTGTGTCTATTGAAGCTTAAATTTAGATAGCCCGCCAAGATCCCCAATCCACACGTATTTGCATGGATCACTTGATATATTCTACCGGGCCGATTTAAGGGTCCATCTAGAATTGTTTTTAATATATCAAGAATATAATATGTCTATTATTTAATTAATGGGCTGCACTATTATATTAATATATTAAAAGGAGACATGTGGGCTTGTTTCTTTTAGTAAGAATGGGTCTGGTTCACATGTGGGCTTTTGTTTAAAGTCCAATGGATTAAATGAAATAAGAAAATAATATATGGCCCATTTATATAAGTGGGGCAGCAATGTGTATATATTAACCTAATATATTATTTTGTTTCATTGTTTTAATTAAATAAGAATTAGTTAATTTATTAATTAATTGTTTAATTAAGAAACAAATCTTTTTCTGATCAGGAAATATATTTCCTAAAGTTATACTATTGGTAGTAGTATATTAAAAGTAAAAGACTTGTTTGATAAGAAAATAAATAATTAATTTTATTTATTTAATCAAATAAGAAGTCTTTTTATTTAGTCAATAAAAGAATAAAAATATCTATGAGTTGGATTAGGTTTTGAAGTCTAAAGGTTGATGGAAATTAGGGTGCAACACAAACTCTTTTTGGTATGTGATTTGCGGCAACCCTAGTCCATTTAGAGGAAGATTTCGGCAATCCTAAATAGAAGAGGAAGCAAAATTTTGGCCACCTATATAATTCCACATATAGAATTCGGCCACGATAATTGATTGAATGATTCAATTTTTCTTCTTCTTCTCAATTCATAGAAAAAGATAATTTTTATTCTACTAAACATCAAATAAGCTTGTGTGTACACTGATTGCTTGTTCATCAATAAGCTTGTGTGTACAACATCAAATTAGGTTCACGCGAGTTTCGATCATTAGATTGAGAACTCAAAAGTGACCTGAATAATTTTTATCTTCTTTTGATTGTTTTATGACTAACAAAAGAAAAAGAAAATTTTGTTCATCCATTCTCAGGTTTGCAGTTCAAAGAAAAAGGGAGATCACGCTCCTAGGTGATTCACGTACGTGTTCGGATTGGAAGATCTCGCGGTACTGTTCACTATCACTGTTCACGGCAGGGGTACTGTTCACGATCACTGTTCACGCGGGTACTGTTCACAAGCATCGTAAAAGATTTTGCGGATTACCAATCGACGTAAGTCAATCGGATCACGCGTCAAGAGGTATTTAACTCTAACCGTATATATTTGAGTTTAATAAATTAAAAGGTTAAGGTTCAACTTTGGGAAAAATTTTAAAACCATACGAAATCTATTTTTCGTTTCTTCCGCTGTGTTTTATATCGATTTTTCCCTACAATTGGTATCAGAGCCTTGGTTGTACCTTTTAATTAATTAACGTATATATACGTGAATCTATTTCTTTTTTATTGTGATTATACATGTTTTAGAAAGAGATGGCACTCTAGGTATTCGCATATATAATTACATGTTGAATGTATGGATTTATATATGTTTTATAAAGTGAATTGTTATTGCTCGATTTTGGTCCTAGAATTTCAATGTAATTTTTGTTTCAGATTTGTGACAAGAAGGGTGGTCTATTATCGCCATAATTCCTTCTTGGTAGTTGCTAGGGTTTTTTTTTTTGTTTTGTATGTAAAATAAGTGCAGTATTTTTTTTTTGTAATCAGGTGCAGTATTTTTTTTTTTTAAATCTTACTGCAGTAAAATAAAAAAAAAATTTTGCTGCAGTAATTTATTCGTAATATGATGTAATGTATTCGGGTATTGAAAATTTGAAGACACGAAGAAAAACGAAGCAACCGGAACCGAGAACGAGCACCGTGCGCACCCTAGGACTGGATTGGGCTGCGCATGGCAAGCCCAATCCTTGGTGGGCTGCGCACGGCAGCCTTGTGTGGCCTTATGGGCTGCGCAAGGCAGCCCCTTTGTGGGGTTGTGGGCTGTGCACGTCCATGGGAGGAGGCCGAGGGATAAGCGTATGGTTGATGGCCACCTGAAGATCTTGTATACCTAACAATTGTAATTTACTTGCTTTTCTAGGATGGGCCAAAATTGTTGCTATTTAATTTTTGCTTAAATATTACAATATTTGTTGTTATATGATAACATGACATTTTAGAATAGGAGTGCCACTCATATATCTCTTTTGGTATGAACATGCATTGAATGATTTAGGTATCTAATTGGCATCTAGATAACTTGGTAAAAATCATTCTTTGGGATTTAATCACATGCCTTAAATAATTGAGTGGGAGAAGGTGTGCAAGAACGCCTATGGCCTCCAAGATTAGTTGAGTTTTATTATTTTTTGTAATCCCCCCAAGGGGCGTCCATAAATGGAATTTAACAATATACTTCCTTACAAGGATAGACTAGACAATTGACTTAAACGAAATCTACTCCCCAAGGAGGGATTTTCGTGAGAGAAAATTGAGGGTCGATATCTTGGTAACACACTCAATGTAATTTTATTAATATCCTCCCAAGAGTTCTTGTTAATAAAAATTACAAGGCTAAAATTAAAAACGCTGGTTGTTATGTTAACAATTAGCTGGGACCTAGTCTAACTAGTAAATAGTGCGAACTCCCAAAAGAGGCGTAATATTTATGGGTGTTGGATCACCGTTGAATATTTATGATTGAATTATTTATTTTAATTCAAGATAAATTTTTATATGATTTTGAGAAGAATGTAAACTAAAATTTAGACTATGCTAAAACTAACTAAATTGTACGAATTTAAAAGATAGAAGTGGATGATAAGTGAATTAAGAAATTGACTAATTCAATCAGCAACTATAGGTAAAGAATGAACTCACATTAATGATCGTAAACTATTGTAACCACCCTAGGATGTATAGGATTAATTATCGACCACTCATGTGTGTCCAACCCATCATGTATAGTATAGGCGACCCACAAGTGGTTGTACAATGAATGAACATCTACCTAATAAGGGACTAATCTCTTTGTTAACATTCACCAACCTAGGATGTATAGTGTTGATGCTTAACCCATCACAAGCAACCATTCCTATCATGTATAGTTTTAGTTACTCGTTAAGGATTAGATATATATGAGATTAATGAGTTCAGATTTTACTTGAGTCATGTTCTATTGTTTCAAGGGAGCTAAAGAGAACTAAGCATCATGTATACCAATTCTCTACACTTATAATTTCTTAAACAACTTGTAAAGAGAGTCATGTACAATCAAATACAAATTGCTCTTGAAATCAATTAAGACCAATGAATAGAACAAATAAGATAGAATTACTAAAAGAAATTAATTTCATTACAAATACCCATATTTGCATGTGAATCACATCAATCCCTTCATGGGATTTAGCTACTCATGACAAATGAAATAAAAAGATAAAAAGGAGAGAGATAGAAGGAACTCATGTAGAACCTTCTTTCTTCAAGCTTGGTTCCACCTCCAATGTCCTCTTGAGTAGCAAATTGGTGAAGTAAATGGATGGGTTTTGATGGGTTTTGGGGAGAGAATGGGTTTTGAGATTTAGAGAGAGAAAATCTGATGCTAAGCTCTCCCGAGGTCGTTTTTGAAAAATCAGATATGATGCCTTATATAGCTAATCCAAAAATAGGTCAGAATGCTGATGTGGACCTGTCTGATGCACGTATAGCATGCATATAGAACGGGTAAGGTACCCGTGCAATACCAATGCAATCTTCATTTTCCTTCCTGATTTGTGCAATGTGCACGAGTTGTGCACGGGTAAGTGACCCGTGCAGTACCCGTGCAGTTGGCTCTTGTTTGAGGATCTGCTCCCTGGTCTGGTGGATTGCATGGGTAGTGTATGGGTAATACCTGTGCACTGAGGTCTTCTCCAATTTCATCTTCTGGTGCACGGGTAGTGCATGAGTGTGCTACCAGTGCACTATGGCCTTCTTCACCACATTTTTGCACCATTTGTCCTTTTTGTCCCTTTTCATGCCTTTTCACCAAATACCTGCAATATCAACCAAAAGAGCCATAAATACTCATAAAAACACCCAAGAATAAGACAAAGGGAAAGGATATGAGGGCCAAAATGTATGACATTTTTGGATCGATCAATACCCCCAAACCAAACCTTTGCTCGTCCTCAAGCAAACTCTAAACATAAAAAAAAAACATAGACACTAAACACACAATCATGACTCGATCTAAAAATTCCTAGACTCAAACAAATACGCTGCAAGCCAACTAACTGAGTGATAAGCAAGAGATAATGTTAGTGAGGAATAGGCTAATGCAAAATGTTCTAAATAACTCCAGGGCACCCCAAGGAAAACTCGTACAAAACGAATCCCACACTTAAAGCGCCCTTGCCTTGGAAACTCCTCACTCTCACACCCTGAGCATAATTCGCTTCAACACTAAGTTCTCACATGGATTCTCTCTAATTTTTCCTCTCAGAACCTAGGTTCACACTCATGCAATATGTATGCAAAGGAGTGTATGTAATGGAATCAAAGTAGTTGCATACATTTCATACATAATAAATGCAATTTTTAGTGAATAAGTCTCATGGAAGAATCAAGTGTCATGAACGTGGAAAGAGCATGCATCGACTAATATTCCCATGTTAGATTTCCCCTAAGATCAACTAGGACTTTTCCATTTGGTTGTAATGGGGCTATGGGGTTTAATGTGGTGAAACAAAGGAAATAGGAAAAATTAAGGTTCAACGATCACCAATCATGATTACACATACCCACACACCCCATACCAAGCTCTACTTAACATTAACACACTTAGCATCTAGGCATTTAATTAAACACATTTGTGCTACATAATTGTACTCAAGTTTGAGTACTTACATTTAATTACAAGGCTCTTCTCTTCTTCTTTTTTTTATTTGCCTTTGCACATATACATTTGACAATTTGGCTCTAGGTTCAATTTTAGCACTTTTACATGTTGAGCCATTTCTTGCACATTTACAAGGTTGCCTAAATACACGCTATTTCAACATTAGAGCTTATATTTCATACACCACACACACACAACACTTACAAACCCCACATGATTGGCAATTTAAGGGTCGGTTTGTGTTTGGTCTATGGCTATATGGTTTAGTGTGTTTCCAAATAAAAGGAAAGTGTTTGGCCTCAAAATTTGGCTTGGGATCACAAACATTATGGACTAGGAAGTTGTTATTTCTTGAGTTTTGTGTTGGCATAATTCTATATTAAAACGACATTTTCTTTGTATTGATTAGTTGTCTAGGATTTGTGGATAATCAAGCTTCAAGGAAAATTAGACAATATTCAAGCAAAGTGGTAGCTACAAGAGGAATAAAGCTAAGTTGCTTAGTAAAAGGTAATCATGACCTCTTTCCTCTTGCAAGGCTTCAGAACACACATACATTACATTCATATATGTCCCTGCATAGTTGTGCATAATTTGGTATAACACAATATACACACATGTTCATGTATGCATATGCATTACACTTAAACTTGACAATTTGTATAAATTGCATGTTCTAGGATTAGTTCTAAGAAATAACATACTTGTGTGTTCTTGTGTTTATTGATTTGTGTTTATTTGTTAATGAACTTGATTTTGAGCTTATATAATTCCTCATTGAGTTCCAATAAATTTGGTTACTCATTCATTAAGTTTCAAGTTCAAAATAGGTAGTCAAGAAACTTTTCGTGATTTTATTGTACATGGTTTTCATCCTTGTTTTCCAAGTTAAATTCTATATTTTTTGGAAAAGGTTTCTTCACAACTTTTGTACATGAGGGACTTCTGGTTTGTAATCCAAAAATGGATTTGAAATCGGATTTTGAAGGCCAAAGATATGGCTAAAAGAAAAAAGTACGCGTGAGGGATGACGGGTGCCAAGCATCTCCTTCCCGTGGAGGCGCGTGCCCTCCACGGGAATGGAGAGCTGCTGGTCCCGTGGGGCCACGTGCCTCCATGGGGATCCAACATGGCTGCCCCCCATTGGTTGGTTCTTTCCTTCCTTTGTTTCCCTCTTTAAATATTCACTTCCCTATGATTTCATTTCAAGAAGAAAATTTTGAAAAACACAAGTAAAGAATTTTCTCTACAAATTTTCTCATCTTCCAAACACCATAACTTTCTCATTTGGAGTCCGTTTTGAGTGATTTGGATTTGAGAATCTTTGTCTATCAGTACTCTATCATTTTCATAAGAGTTTGGAGTCAATAGATTGAGTTTTCTGGTATGTCTACTCATAAAAACGAAGCTGCACGTCTTCAATTCTATCTTGCTCTTGATCTTCAAGTCTTCAATTGCCTTGGGTTTTCTTCTTCTATATATATATATATGTTTGTTGTATAATCATTGATTGGAGAAATGATCTCTAATCAAGCTAGTTTGAGCTTCAATTGATTAACATGTTGAGTTAGATTTTTTTGAATCTATGTTTTCACATGTTTAAGATGTTGTATTGTGCTAGCTTCAAATCTAGGACTATCTTGGGTGTTTATTGACTTGATTTTGTTGATTGATAGTCTTTTCATATGCTAGATCATTTTAATTGAAGATTTATTGAAATAGCATATCTGATTGATGATTTAGAACTTGTTTGGATTTAATTGATTATCTTGAGAATCTAAGTTCTATTATTTTGCTAGAGTTTCAATTTTGATTTTATCAAATTGATTTTAGCATTATTATGTGAATTGAACATAATCTAGATTTTTGTATGTGTTAGGTGTTTCACATACTCTAGGTTATTAGTTCATGTTACAAGAATCTAGATACAATTGATTTGTGCTTTTGATGACAAATATCTAGTTCTGCATGTTTTGTGTCTAATCCACACATTTCATATGTACATCCATCATTGAGTGTGATTGCATTGTTTTTAGGATTGTAAACTAGAAAAACATATGACATGTGCTTAATTGTTCACTTCTAGTTTCCATAGGATATATTGATCATATATACTATGTTGAATGTGGTTGCATCATTTGCATTCACTTAGATCACATGCCTTGTGAAAAGGTTGGAAGTCACATTTCATAGAGTGAATATTTGATTTGTGCATGAAAGTCACATTTGGAGGGTGACTCGTTAACTTGTGAATTGGAAGTCTCATGTCGTAGAGTGAATCTTTGACTTGAGCATTGGAAGTCACACTTAGAGAGTGAATCTTCATGTTGTGCATTGGAAGTCACATTTGGGGATTGAATCTTCATGTTGTGCATTGGAAGTCACATTTCGTAGAGTGAATCTTTGATTTATGCATTGGAAGTCACACTTGGAGAGTGAATCTTCATGTTGTGCATTGGAAGTCACATTCCTTAGAGTGATTCTTTGTATTGTGCATTGGAAGTCACATTTGAAGTGTGAATCTTCAATTTGTGCAAGGTGGCATCATATTCATTGTGTATGGTCAAAGGGTAAGTTGCTAGGTGAAGTGGTCACTTGAGAGATTGTATTTTTTTATCTTACTGGTGGATTTGTTTGCCGGTGGTTATGGAATCAACCCGTGGATGTTTCCTCTTAGGAGGTTTTACCACGTAAAAATCATCTGTTGATTTTCTCTATCCCTATCTCCTTTATTTGTATATGTGTTGATAAACATCTTAGTTGATGTCTTTGTAATTAAAATTCATTGTATATCATCTTTGTGTATGTTGGAGCTTTGTGTATAAAAGCATTGTTATAACTTGAGTTTGTATCACATACTTGATGATGTTAATCTTGATTTGATTGAACAAGCATATCTTTATTTTAATTGATATTGCTTATAATTGTATTTGAAGTGTGATACAAGCTACTTTGAGGGACAAACTTGTGTTTGTTTCAAGGGAGCGAAAAAGGTGTTGTAACCTATTCACCCCCTCCCTCTAGGTTAGCTCAAGGTAAATTAACTGTGTTTGTATTTTTCATTTGGTATCAGAGCAGGTCACTAGATTAGACTTAGTGAGATCTCGGGGATACACTCACGGTGATTTGCTAGCTATGGATAGCAACCTTGAGTCTTATATTGTTTGTGTTGATTGTCCACCTTTTATTGATGAAACTAAAAACTCATGGGATATTCTTCAAGATATTCATGAATGTGGTTATTTATTTTCTTCTTGGTATTTGTCCACTAACAATTTTGTTGACAAGCTTAAAAAAACTTAGTGACAAAAGCGAAGATAAGGAGGAACTAGATTCCTTGGAAGATAATGTTTATATAGGTAACTCTCTATGTGACACGACTTCGCATCAAGAAGAAATTAAAGAAGAAGATGGGGATTTCCCAATGGACAATCAAGCTAGACATGATCACTTGTCTTTGCAACTCAATGATGAGAATGGTGAATCAAAGACCAACAACTTCAACTTGATGGCAAGAGTTTAAACTCTTGAGAAGGAAATAGATGCCGCTTTAAAGGAAGTTGAAGTGAAGAATGAAGTGATCAAATGTCAAGAAAAGAAGATGGTTGAAGACTCTCATGTGTTAGAAAATTTAATAAATGATTTTGCAAATTATTTACTTTTCTTGAAGGAAACAATCAAAGGCAAGGAAGATGAATTGGAAATCATGAAGGCCAAAGAGCTTGGTATACTTCATGGAGATTCAAGTGACTTAGGCTTTGTAGATGAGCAAGTGGAGTCTCCTACTACTAAAAGCAAGTCACTAAGGAACAAGGACCTTTCAAAAGCCAATTCTTCCAAGGTCAAGAGAAAAATCAAGAAGAGTAAGGAGTCATCAACATTGGTACACTCTCACTTAAGTAACATCTCCAAACTTATCCCGGTTTTCCATTTTCACAATGTTTTAGGGCATATTAAAACTATATGCCATGAGTATATTAGACAATGCAAACTAGGGAATGAAATGCATGCTAGTGAGATGAGAAAATCATCTTTGAATGTTTCTAAACATGTTAACGGCTTTGATGCTTTGTATAATGTGCATATTGTCAATTATCATGTAAAGAAACATACTAGAAAATTTGGATTAAAATATATGATGTGAAAAAGGTTCCTAGTCATTCTTGTAAGCATGTTTCTTATGATAACACTTTAAGTGTTGTATATGATAGTGATAGTCATGTGAAGAAGAATGTCAAGAAGATTTGGGTGAAAAAGAGTGTTTCACATGATCATATGCATAGTCTTGATAATATCTTTGTTGATGGCAATAATGATGTGTTTAATATGAGAAATATCTTTATCGAGAAGATTGTTGATGATTTTTCTTCTAGATATAATATTGCCATGAGAAATGATTATGATGGTTTTTTTGTAAGTTCACCCAAGACCAAATGGGTCAAGGGCGAGTGCTCTTACCATTAGTGTAAGGTGCACATGTGAGTTAGCTTCAAAATTATTGTCAAGTTGTTGAGGAATTTAGCTAGCTAGCTTTGTATCTTTATAACTTGACATGAAATTTTTTATCTCACATATTTGTTATGATAGTCAAAATCTATTGATTAATTTTATGAGAAGTTTATTTTTGGAATCTATATGATGTTGATTGTTGTTAAGACTTTTAGAGAAAGCAATTTTATTGTATGTTTGTATGAGTTGAAAATGCTTAGTTTTATTCTCTTGGGATGACACACCAATAACTTGTTGTCATGAGGACAAACAAGCCAAGAGAGCTCATAAAAAGGGCAAAGCTTAGCATTTGATGGAAAATTGCTTGCTAAGGTATTCCTATATCCTAAAGCTTGCATTTTTGAATTTTCATCTCTCAACTCATTGTTCGCATTACATCATGTAGCATGTCATTTTAGAGAACTTAGTATAATATACATATGGTTCTCATTGACATTTGCTCTCTAAAGATCTTATAGTGATGTTTTTCACAAAGGTCTTATATATGATGTGTGAATTGTTTGTTTGAATGATGAGTGGCATGTTTTGAAAAATATAAGCTTCATATTCTTTGAAAGCTACTCTTTTGAGAAGTAATGATCTTCAGTAAATCTCTTTATATTGCTTTTAGATCATGTGCTTGTAAGCCATAAAAACTTTGTTTTCAAAAATGCATTTTGCTTCTCTTGTATGTTTTGTTGTAGTAAGTTGAATTTGAAAATATGTAGGTTGTGGATACACCTTGAAGTCTTATGACTAGTACATTTAAGATGACATATGGTTAGTATCCATTTTGCTTCGGCAACTGCATAGAATTCAACGAGCACCTTCATGGAAAGGGCTACACACTTTGGTTGTACAGTCGCCCAATGTAGGAAAGGGCTACACCATTGTGATGAGCGAAAGCCGTCATTAAGAGTATATGTTTATGTTAGAAAAATCAAAGAAGTGTTGAAAAGAATCAATAAAAAAAATCTTTGATTCAAAGCCTAAATAAATTTTTTTAAAAAAAGGCTTAAAGGAGTATAGTTGAATATCATGAATGCTCGGGTTGTCAAATAGAAATAGGATGACAAGTCACATGCACACACATGCTCAAATGTTGAAATCTATTCTTTTTAAAGCAAAAAATTCCGGATGATAATCGGTTTGACCTTTTATGGAAAAGCTTAAGATGAATAGATGTTGATATGGTTTGCATGTTGATGATTAAATTACTCCTCTACGTATATTTGAAGCAAATCACACACACATACTTTTGTTTATAAATATTTTGATATTCTATCAATTTGAGAAGAATTATGAGAGTGATTGAAATCTTGGTGTATCTCTCATAGTTTGTGAAGCTTATTATTGTTGAATTTGTTTTAAAATTGCTTGAATGTGTGATTGTGAGGATATTATTGTGAACTATATTCTATCTTGATCTTAGATAAGAACACTTATCAAGGGGGAGCATAGTATGCTAGACTTTGATCTCTTTTATGATATGTTCACATGATTTGCTTTACTATGTGTTGACATATCGATTCATTAGAATAATTGAATGATGAAAAAAAGCATGATATCTTTTATGGAATAATTGTATGAATGTGTTGACAATTAATTCTTCCTATTTGGGGTTGATAGTAGTTGATATTGCAATGAATTCCTTCATTCTTGAGGTTGATAGTAGTTGTAGTTACAACCAATTCCTCCTAGCTTGAGGTTGATTAAGTTCCTTCTTGCTTTGAGTTGATAGTAGTTGTTATTATGACCAATTCCTTCATGAGTTGAGCTTGATAGTAATTGTAGTTGACACCAATTCCTCCATTTGTGGATGAATCTGGTTGTTAAATGCATTTTTTGAATTTGGTAAAATGTACCAATGTGCTTGAAAAATAACATTTATGCATTTATTATTCATTATTTCATCATGTCTTTGTTTTTTTATATGTGTAAACTAACACTCACTTGTGTCTCTTTTCCACTCATGTGTTTTGTTTTGTAGTGTTGACAATAAATCTTATGAAGAAACAAAGTTTCTAGCTCTATCCATCCATCCAAACCCATAACTAAACCCAAATCTACTCCAACAACCTATAGAAAACCCAAATCCAACAAGTTGATAGCTTTAGGAGTTATGGGAACCAAAACGCTTATTCAAGATAGAGGTGTAGACTTGGTTGAGGGTTCTTACATTCATCATTCTATATGTGATAGGCATTGGGATTCATGGATTAGTTCTATTGGGGTTACTAATGAGAGTCTTATTAGAGAGTTATACTTTGAGTATAAAGAGAGTTCAACCTTTGAAAATGCCTTGGTGAGTGTGAGAGGAAAACCTTTTAGAGTCTCCTCGGATAGTATCAATAAGTTCCTTAGGTTGTCAAATGAGATTGTTTCAGAATTTCTTGATATAGATAATATTGATCATCTAAAGCTTATGGGGAGGACTTTATGTGAGGATGATGGATTTGAGTGGGGGAAAAGAGCTTATATTAGTCAAGGTGAGTTTACCAAGGTTAGTGCCTTTTGGCATCTCTTTGTATGTGCCAATCTTGTGGGTTCTACTAATGCATCAGAGTTGAACAAAAAAAAGATCAAGATTGTGTATGCCTTGGTGACAAACAAGCCTTTGAACCTTGGTGATCTCTTGATTGAGCATATAGAAAGTGCGGCTTCTTCACCAAGATTGGATAAGAAATTAGCATTTCCGGGGTTTCTTACTTGTTTTTACATGAAGCAAGGAGTTCTTACACTAGATGATGATGTGCTTCTACCTTCCTTGGAGAAATTTTGTGACAAGCGCTTAGTGTCAATGTTATACAAAGATAAGGGAAAGGTAAATGACACTTTTAGGCTTTTTGGTAAGCACCATAAGCCATGTGTTGTGACAAGCACAAATTCTCTACTGGAATGGGCCATGCAATTTCAAGAGGGGCTTATGACTAAGATTGAAGAGCTTGATGCTAAAGTGGTGGAGCTAGAAGCAAAGGTGATTCAACAAGATGAGAAGATCAAGAATTTGGAAGACAATCTTGCCTCTAGCTATTCATTTACTACAAAGCACTATGTGAGATCATCAACGAGAAGAACTTTCTTTGATGATGCTTGATCTTGAGGTATTGTGTTTTCTTAACCTTTTGGCTTCATATTATGTCAAAAAAGGGGAGAAAGACAATGATACTAAAACCTATATGCTATGCTCTTAATCTTAGGAATTCTTTAAGTTTAGGTAGTTTTTGGTATATTTTGTTTGGATTTCATTTGGTATCTTGAATTCTTAGGTTGTAATATTTGGATATTGATAATATTTTGTTGATGGATTGTATGCATGTATTTAGGGGGAGACATGTGTATCCATTTGAACTTCAAGTGATATGTATCTAACTATTATCTTGCCATATATATATATATATATATATGTTTCTCTTGTATATGCCTTGTGTTTCAAGATGATTTTAGGTGGTGACAAGAGAAGACTACATTGAAGAATTCAAGATTTGATAAAGATTAGTCTAAGGGAACTATCTCATTGTAATGTGAGAGTATGATTAAGTGACCAATCTTCAGGTTGTATGTTTTAGTATTTTTATAGGTGCTTTGACATTGAATTTGACAAAATGGGAGATTGTTATATCTTGAGTTTTGTGTTGGCATAATTCTATATCAAAATGACATTTGCTTTGTATTGATTAGTTGTCTAAGATTTGTGGATAATCAAGCTTTAAGGAAAATTGGACAATATTCAAACAAAGTGGTGGCTACAAGAGGAATAAAGCTAAGTTGCTTATGAAAAGGTAATATGACCTCTTTCCTCTTGCAAGGATTAGGCACACACACACACACACACACACAGTGCATTTATATGAGTCCCTGCATAGTTGTGCGTAATTTGGTATAACACAATACACACACTTGTTCATGTATGCACATGCATTAGACTTAAAATTGACAATTTGTATAAATTACATGTTCTAGGATTAGTTCTAAGAAATATCATACTTGTGTGTTCTTGTGTTTATTGGTTTGTGTTTATTTGTTAATAAACTTGATTTTGAGCTTATATAATTCCTCATTGAGTTCCAATTAATTTGGTTACTCATTCATTAAGTTTCAAGTTCAAATTATATACTTAAGAAACTTTTCGTGATTTTATTGTACATGGTTTTCATCCTTGTTTTCCAAGTTGAATTCCATTTTTTTTGGAAAAGGTTTCTTGACTTTTGTACATGAGGGAGTCCCGGTTCATAATCCGAAAATGGATTTCAAATTGGAGTTTGGAGGCAAAAGATATGGCTGAAAGAAAAGAAGTATGTGTGAGGGATGAGGGGTGGCCTCCACGGGAATGGAGGGGTGGCCTCCACGTGAATGGAGGGCTGCTGGCTGGTCCCGTGGGGCCCACACACTTCCACGGGGATCCAGTATGGAAGCCCCCCATTGGTTGGTTCTTTCCTTCCTTTGTTTCCCTCTGTAAATATTCACTTCCCTCTTATTTCATTTCAAGAAGAAAATTTTGAAAAACACAAGTGCAGAATTTTCTCTCCAAATTTTCTCTTCTTCTAAACACCATAACTTTCTCATTTGGAGTCCGTTTTGAGTGATTCGAATTTGAGAATATTTTTCTACCAATCCTCTATCATTTCCATAAGAATTTGGAGTGAATAGATTGATTTTCCTGGTAGGTCTACTCATAAAAACGAAGCTGCACGTTTTTCTTTCAAGGTATTGATTTCAATCTTGTTCTTGATCTTCAAGTCTTCAATTGCCTTAGGTTTTCTTCTGCTATATATATATGTTTGTTGTATACTCATTGATTAGAGAAATGATCTCTAATAAAGCTAGTTTGATCTTCAATTGATTAACATGTTGAGTTAGGTTTTTCTAAATCTAGGTTTTCACATGTTTGAGATGTTGTATTGTGCTAGCTTCAAATCTAGGACTATCTTGGGTGTTTATTGACTTGATTTTGTTGATTGATAGTCTTTTCATATGCTAGGTCATTTTAGTTGAAGATTTACTAAAATACCATATTTGATTGATGATTCAGAACTTGATTGGATTTAATTGATTATCTTGAGAATCTAAGTTATATTATTTTGCTAGAGTTTCAATTTTGATTTTATCAAATTGATTTTAGCATTATTATGTGAATTGAACATAATCTAGTTTTTTGTATGTGTTAGGTGTTTCACATACTCTAGGTTATTAGTTCTTGTTACAAGAATCTAGATACAATTGATTTGTGCTTTTGATGACAAATATCTAGTTCTTCATGTTTTGTATCTAATCCACACATTTCATATGTACATGTATCATTGAGTGTGATTGCATTGTTTTTAGGATTGTAAACTAGAAAAACATATGACATGTGCTTAATTGTTCACCTCTAGTTTCCATAGGATATATTGATCATATATACTATGTTGAATGTGTTTGCATCATTTGTATTCACTTAGATCACATGCCTTGTGAAAAGGTTGGAAGTCACATTTCATAGAGTGAATCTTTGATTTGTGCATGCAAGTCACATTTGGAGAGTGAATCTTCAAATTGTGCATTGGAAGTCTCATTTCTTAGAGTGAATCTTTGACTTGAGCATTGGAAGTCACACTTGGAGAGTGAATCTTCATGTTGTGCATTGGATGTCACATTTCTTAGAGTGAATCTTTGATTTGTGCATTGGAAGTCACACTTGGAGAGTGAATCTTCATGTTATGCATTGGAAGTCACATTCCTTAGAGTGATTCTTTGGATTGTGCATTGGAAGTCACATTTGAAGAGTGAATCTTCAATTTGTACAAGGTGGCATCATATTCATCGCATAGGCTCAAAGGGTAGGTTTCTAAGTGAAGTGGTCACTTGAGAGATTGTATATTTTTATCTTACTATTGGATTTTTTTGCCGGTGGTTGTGGAATCAACCCGTGTGAAAATACTATAAAGCATGTGCCTGCTAACCTAGAGGGGGTGAATAGATTTTCGTTGATTTATTACCAAATTTTTGACTTAATCAACTTTAATAATGCTACCCCATATTAGCAATCAACCAATCAAAAATAGACATGCAGAAAACAGTAAAAAACACAAAGATTGATTTACGTGTGAAACCCTTCAACTGGGCAAAACTCATAGGCTATCCTTCTAGCCACACACGGTCCTCAAATTCACTAATTGAATGAATGTTTACAACCTAGGTTGACCTCAAGTCACACCATACTTGGTCACTAACCCTTTCACTCTACCTAACGGACCTTTAATAGTGATCCTAGACCAACAAGCTTGTGCACTAATCCACTTAGTCACAAAGCTTAACAATCAATGAAGAGATAAAACAACTTATGTGAATATGTAAAAATATTCTATCATGCAATTAATGCTAGGCTACAGTAAATGCTTATCTAGGAATTTAAAGATGACAATAAGAGCAAATCCTAGATATCAATATCTAAATGCAAAGACAAATAGATTTAGCTAGAGGGTAAAATGGTCATATATGCTAGCTATCAATGAACATGCAATCTCAACCAACAAACACAATCACGAACATACTCAAATCATGCTAAACCAAAGAAACATGCAATTAATTAACAAATAATTGCTAGCCCTACATAAACAAGAACATAAAGATAAAACAAGGAGTTCTAAGTCATGTTTAATTACCTAGTCAAGAAGAGCATGAAGACCCATGAAGAATAGATGCAAGAATGAAGCTAGATGCACATGGGTATGAGTTTAGTTGAGTAAAAATGGCTTCTTGGGAGTCTCTCTCTCTAGAAAATCACCTTCTCTCACTAAGAAACAATTCTGGACTCCTTACAATGAAATGGAGAGAAGATGGGATATAAATATCAACCCTAAATGAAGCTACGTCATTTTAGGCAAGAAAAACTAATTTCTGGCGACAAAAAGTGACCTTAGGGTGACCTGGAGGTTAGGTCACTTTGCTCTCAGGTAAGGGTACCAAAATATGCTTGAAAAAGTGACTTGAAGTTAGGTCGCCCCGTGGTAGCTATTCTCTCGGGTAAAAAACCTGACAGCACAATAGCTCCGGTTTTAAGCGATCCAAAACATGATCAAACAACATCGAAACCTTTCATATAATATACCGTTAGAAAGGTATGGAAGTCTTATTTCTAATCCAATTTACGGATTGAGGTTTCGATATCTGTAAAAAGAGATATGGTCATTTGAGTGACCAAGGGTCAGATTTGGACAACAACAAGATTGCCCAAACTCATGGTATAAGACATGTAACCAAATACCGATCCAAGAGAGGGTAAAGGGACCTCTCTAGTGGTCACATAATGCACTTAGACTAGCACACCATCGTGTAAATGCGGACATTTCCAAAAAAACTTAGGAAACAAAAGCATAGAACACAACCACACTTAGAACTAACACTAAGGAGCATGTGTGTGAAGTGTAAAGAAGAAAACATATATAAAAGATTGTATCACAAATGCAAGATATGTAAGGCATGCATGATAGTGTGTGTGTGTGCGACTAGTCTCTTCAAAGAGAGTTAAGCAAGTGATATACCTTTGAAGTGCTCTTGAGCTTAAGGATGTCATCGAAGCTTGATCACGAGCATTGAGACCTAACTACCCTTACAAGCAAATCCCCATGTGGTTTGTCAATGAAATAAGCCAATCAAAATATGAGGAACTTACAATCTCCCCCTTTAGCTATTTCGAGACAAAACTACCACTCATAAAACAAAATCTTCAAAACTAAAAGACGAGAGGTCAACAGAAAAAATATTCTACATTACAAAGAGTTCCCTAGATGCTAGATCTTCAAATCTTCAAACTCTTGTAGAATAGTCATCCCTATAAAACAACGATACTACACTTTTCAAGACAAGTGTATGTGAGGTGATCAAGAAAAAATGAAAGATAAAAGCAATTGGCATAGAGAAAATAAGCAACATGCAACAAGCAATGCAAATGCTCCCCCTAAATGGGTTACTCCCCTTCAACAAGACAATCTCCACAAATATGCAACTCTCATATGCAAATCCCATAAAATGCCCACACTACTCCCCCTTTTTGTCATGAGATAGGCAAAGAAGCTTTCCCCAAATGGGTCACTTTAGAAAAGAGAGTTATTTTCAAGATAAATGCATAATCATATACAACAACCTTAGGCAACTTAATTAATTTAGAGAGAATCAAGGAGATTTTATTTAAAAGAAATGCATTAAATTTTTGCTTTGGATTCAAGACATGCAACATCAAGGCTCAAGCAAATGATATTTGGCAAAGTGAACATCAAAAGGATTCCAAAGGAATTCAAACCAATTTGTACCCGTTTGCCATAATTAAACAAGATATAGCTTTAAAAAGAAATTTGTAGCACACATAAGCAACCATGTCAATCCTTAATGGTCCATCAAGACATGGATATAAAATCCTTATTAATTGAATGGATATAGAATCCTTAATGGTTGTTGTCTTGTTCAACCATTAAGAAAAGAGACAAAGCTAAATTGGATGAGACATCCTTATTTATTGAATGGACACAAGGTCCTTATTGAGTTTAGCCTTGTCAAGATGCTTCCACACACATTTGCACACACATAACTCATGCATAATATTTTAGCATGTCAGAATCAAGTTCACATGTCATGGAGATAAATTATAGGTCATTCAATTGTACTTCCCTATCGATTCTCCTAGTCCAAAAATTCATGTTTGAACATAGATGTGACATGGATTACAAACAAAGCAAATGACACACTTATTGAATAAAAAGCCATATAGACGTATATAAGCACAATCAAAATGCTCAAGCAATTAATAAATAAGCATAATGTTGATCAAATTTTTTGCTCATTTCAACTATGCAAGGTTGCTCTCTTTGCATGAGCTCCCCATATGGGGTCAATCACCAAGGCATATTAAGGCATATAACAAATCCCAATAGACCTACTAAGTGCCATAAACCTAGTTGAATCTAAGGGCTTTGTGAATAAATCCTCTAGTTGATCATTTGTGTAAACATGTTCAAGTGCAATGCATTTATTTTCAACTAGCTCTCTAATGAAGTGATGCCTAATGTCTATATGCTTTTTTCTTAGAGTGCTGAACTGGATTCTTTGAAATATTAATTGCACTTGAGTTATCAAAATAATAGGTTAGAGTACCTTGATCAAAGTTGTAATCCACAAGCATTTGCTTCATCCAAAGGAGTTGTGTGCAAGCACTCCCGGCGGCTATGTATTCCGCTTCAGCTGTGGATAGAGAGATGGAATTTTGCTTCTTGCAAAACCATGAGACCAAGTTGTTGCCTAGGAAGAAGCAACCGCCCGATGTACTCTTCCTATCATCACAATTTCTTGCCCAATTTGCATCACTAAAGCCAACTAAGCTAGCATTAGTGTCAAAAGAGAACCATATCCCATAGTTGGATGTCTCATTCACATATTGAATGATTCTCTTCATGGAGATGATATGGGATTCCTTGGGATCTGTTTGGTACCTAGCACACACCCATACTAAAGGCTATATCGAGCCTACTTGCAGTCAAGTAAAGCAAGCTACCAATCATGCCATGATATAGACTTTGGTCCACACTCTTGCCACTAGAATCCTTGCTTAGTTTTAAGGTGGTACTCATGGGTGTGTCACAATGTTTGGCATTCTCAAGGCCAAACTTCTTCACTAGGTTCTTAGCCTACTTAGCTTGGGATATGAAAATCCCATCATGCAATTGCTTGATTTGCAAACCTAGGAAGTAATTGAGTTCCCTAACAAGACTCATCTCAAACTCATGAGACATAACATCAATAAATTGTTGGACTTTGGATTTGTTGGTGGAGCCAAAAACAATATCATCAACATAGATTTGAGCTATGAAGAGCTCATCTTTGTTCTTCTTGATGAATAAACTCTTGTCAACACTACTTCTAGTGTAGTCATTGTCAACAAGAAATTGAGTGAGGCGCTCATACCAAGCCATCGGTGCTTGTTTCAACCCATATAAAGCCTTCTTGAGGTGATAGACATGATTGAGGTGGTATGGATCCACAAACCCCATGGGTTGCTCAACAAAACTTCCTCATGCAAGAAGCCATTTAGAAAGGCACTCTTAATATCCATTTGATGCAATTTTAACTTGTGCACACATGATATGGACAAGAGAAGCCGTATGGACTCAAGGCGGGCAACCAGAGCAAAAGTCTCATCAAAGTCAATACCCTCAATTTGAGAGTATCCTTGTGCCACAAGTCTAGCCTTGTTACGCACAATGTTGCCATTCTCATCCAACTTGTTCCTATACACCCATTTGGTGCCTATAACAGTAGTGTCCTTGGGTCTAGGAACTAGAGTCAAAACCTCATTTCTTTCAAATTGGTTTTGTTCTTCTTGCATGACAAGAACCCAAAACTCATCATTCAAGGCTTCATCAACCTTTTTGGGTTCAATTTGAGAGGTGTAACAAGTGTAGATAATTTGAGTAGCTATTTGATGCCAAGTCCTAACACCCTCATTCACATCTCCAAGAATATCATTCTTGTTGTGGAGATGTCTAACCCATGGAGCTGGTTCTTTGGAGTCCAAAGATGGATCTCTATCAAGAGGTTGAGTAACCTCTTCATCTTGATTTGACTTCACATCAATAGAAGTCTCACCATATTTCTCCAACGGAGAATCATGAACCACATCAACCTCCTCATCATGGTTATTAATTCTAAGCTTACAATCATCTATAACAACATTGGATGATTCCATGACACTATGAGTTTTCAAATTGAATACTCGGTAGGCCTTACTATTAGGGGCATAGCCAATAAAAATTCCCTCATCACTCTTGGCAACAAACTTGGCAAGCTGATCACGGTCATTAAGTATGTAGCATTTGCTTCCAAATGAGTGGAAGTAGCTAACATTTGGCTTCCTACCCTTCCACAATTCATAGGAGGTTTGCCTAGTACCGGGCCTTGGGAAGACTCTATTTCCTATGTAGCAAGCTGTATTGATGGCCTCGGCCCAAAGATTCCTAGGGACATTGTTGCTAAGCAAAATCACACGGGCCATCTCTTGAAGGACCCTATTCTTCTGTTAACGGAAATTTTACTCGGGGTGAGAAATCTCAATTAACACCCTCAAAACCACTTCAACGGAGGTGGTGGTCAAGGTAGAGTGTATTCTAGTCAGTGCTAATTAAAAATGACAAAGAAGATACTATTATCAATACCATCAAAAGGGAATGAACAAAAGAGAACGAAAATGTTTCTTTATTCTTATGAATGGTGTATCGTTTACAAATATTTATCAATCGTTCTCAATCTCTCTAGGGTGTAGTAGGGTTGTTGTCAGATGCCTGTCAAAAAGTAGTCTCCTCTTTCAGAAGGCCGAAGTCCTTCTTTGATACATTATTTTCATAGGTTAAACTAATTGATTCTCCCCTTGATTTTCTCCATCCCTCCCCTCCTTATCGGACGGGATTTTACATTTAAATGTCATTGACTTTGAGTTAATTGCTGAGTTGAGGATATCTTGGTAGAGATCAATTTGTTTCCTAGTTGGACTCTATTACTTGTTCTGTACATATATAACGTCTTAAGATTTGATCCTGTGTGTCTTCATGTTTAACATGATCTCCCATAGGGGTCGTTGAATATGGTGTATATTATGGTGAGGTACATCAGATAGTGAGGTCGATTAGTGTCTTAGCTAGCCTCCCTTGATCTTTTGGAGCTGGGTACGGCTTCCTATGGACACCCCACTATGTCTGTGAGGTATAGGCGAGCTTCTGGAGAGATTGCGAGGTAATCCCGACTTGGGGGGATTTCCTGGTTTCAGGTTCGGTGATGCGGGCTCGATCTGACCGAGCCGGGGCTCTACTCCGGGTGTTTTTGGAACCCGTCCTTATTCCTGTGGG
Source organism: Dipteronia sinensis (assembly GCA_033220585.1). Lineage (NCBI taxonomy): Eukaryota > Viridiplantae > Streptophyta > Magnoliopsida > Sapindales > Sapindaceae > Dipteronia > Dipteronia sinensis. Next base: position 57,808,589 of record CM065640.1, on the reverse strand, counting down.
GTAGTATCGTAGCTCAACTTCAGGTAACATGGTCTCCCGGCGGATGACCTCGGGCATGGAGCCAGGTTTAGAGGGTGGAAAATTTCCTTTTGGTCCCTAGCCAAATTTGGCTATTAGTAGAAGTCCCCTCTGACTTGAACACCCATTGTCGAGCTTCGGGTTGGGGTCAGATTTTTTATTTTATTTGGGAAATTTTTCCTTCTTTACCGTTACCAGAATCTTAGGGAAATCTTCTCATTAACTGCGCAAGTGACGTGGCGTGAGCTGACTGACTTATTTTCGAGTTAATCCGGCTGCGTTATGGCAATCTTCGAGATTCTTTGTGATCTTAACCGAAGATCTCGATGGCTCTTGCTGCTGCCCTCTTGCCTATATATACTTGCTTATCTCAACGTCTTCATCATATCTCTCAAATTTCAATTTTTTCCCAAGATAAACTTTCTCTCATAAACTTCCTCTCAAGCATATCTTTTTCTTCATTCCTCATCCTTACCGACTTCATCATGTCGAAAACCAGTCGCAATTCCGTTGATTCCATGGTTGACGGCGAAGAGGTCTTTAGCCTTGCTCCTGGAAAACAGGAAAGGAGGAGGTTAGACACTGATGATTCTCCGCCTAATCCGTAACGTTGGTGGTCAAACCGAAATGTGTCCATTGGGACCGGGTTTTCTAACCATCCCGACCATCTTCTGGATATAGCCGATGAAGACTCCGATAAAAAGGTCGGCGGTGACGCTGCGGGGGAGCATCGAGTCCTGGCTTCCGGCCTCCCTTTGGAGAGGCTTCCTCCCTATGACTTTAGGGTTGTCCCTAATTCCACCGTTGATCTGAACGTGATTGATCGTTTGAGGTCTAAGTACGGCATTCCCTACAGCGTTTCTATCTCAATACCTCCCAAGGGTTATGAGTTCTTCATCCCCCCCTAAAGGCATGCTTCCTATCCATGTGGCGGCTCTCAAGAATGGGGTTAGGCTTCCCCTTCATCCTACTCTTCGGCGAGCTCTCAATGTAATCCAGCTTGCTCCCCTCCAGTTGATGCCCGGCTTCTGGAGGCATTTGATCGGCTTTCTCGTGCTATGGAGGGAACAATGTCAGCTAATTAAGGTGACGAGAGAGCCCGGAGCAGAGGAGCTGACTTATCTTTTCCAAATCGGGAGCCTATCTAGTGCTTTCCGAGGTTAGTTTTATGCTAAGGCCAAAAACAAGCTCAACTTTGTTATTCCCAGCGCTTCGAAGAAGGACCCCGCCTGGAAGGAAGAATGGATTCTTATAGGGGATGATTGGGGGAGCTCGATTTTCATTGGGGGGCATGAGTTCGAGGTTCCCACAGCTTTTAGTGACAAACCATCATGGGACCGGAACTCCCTGCCTTCTGAATCTGAAACTATTTTGAAGGCTATTCTAGCCAGGAACTACTTGAACCTGAAGTTCCCAACCGCTGAAGCCTTCGATCCTCGTAGAGTGAATCAATACCTGCGGATCTCAGATGCTACTCCTCGTAAGTGTCACTGAATTGTCTTGCCTTGTCTTGTTGACTAGCTTGGTTCTGACATTTTCCTTTTTTTGATTTGTTTACTCACAGTTTTTGTTGTTAAGCCAGCTTCCCGCGACGTCCAACGTTCTCCTCAGGCTCGAACTCCTCTTCCCTTTGCTAGGGTCACACCGGCTCTTGCTCAATCTACCTCCCCAACTAGGTCTAAGATGGCCAACCTTGTGTTGCGAGCTTTTCGGTCTCTGGGTAAGGCTCCCTAAGATGTTGGTCCAACTGCTTCTGCCCCTTGTATTGTTGTCACTAAAGTTGCTACTCCCTCGATTCGTCCTCCTGATTCCGCTGCGCTTCCAACCCTCCGAGCTTCGGAGGACTTTGAAACGGGTGTCATAGGGATTCCTCCTAGTCATTCCAGCCCTCAGTCAAGCTCGACGGGGCAGGATGAAGTCCTAGAACAATTCATCGCGTCCTATCTGGGCGGTGGGATCTCCAGGATGGCCTCAATGCCCGTGGATGTCTTGCTCACCAAAGGGTCTGCTGTCTTAGCTGAGGTAATTGTATTTTCTACATACTGCTTCTGCCAGCTTGTTCAATTTTTAACCCTGGTTTTGTATTTTATAGGCCTTCAAGTTAAATGTAGCCATGGGCCACCAAGTAACCCTCCTTCATGACCGGGCTGTTAAGGCTGAAGCCGAAGCCGAGAAAGCCATGGGATTACTCAGGCGGGCTTTGTCCCTAGTAGAAGAGATGACCTCCAACCAAGGAAAAATTGAGATCGAGCTGGCCGAGCTTCGTTGTAATCATGAGAGGATGAAGCAGTCTTATGATCAAGAATGTCTCCAATCTACCCGGCGGGCGAGGCAGAGGGATTCTTGGAAAGCTGGGCTAAGAAGTTGGACCTCGAGAATCAGGCTTTGATTGCTCAGGTGACCAAGCTGCAAGCTGATGCGGAGACCTTCTTTAGCGATGGATACTTCTACGCTTCCTTTCAAGTCGTAGAGGCTCTCCCTCTTCCCTTTGATCTGTCATCCATTGTCGGTTGGGATAGAAAAGAGATAACGATCAAGGCTGTTGAGTTGTCTCGCCCTGATGATGACGAGGCGGTTCCTTCGAGCCAGGCAGAAGCTGGAAAATAGCCTGTCCTGGTAGATCGTTCATTTCCTCCTCCTATCTTTACTGCTTCAGGTCCCGGGGAGTCTTCAAGTAAGGTTCTGTCCTTGCGATCCGAGGGAGACCATCCAGAAGCTGGGGAAGGAGCTAGGAGACTGTCTAAGGAACCCCATATGTAAGAACCTCGATTTTATGATTGGCTTATTTCATGACAATTCACACCACATTAGGGATGATTGTGTAATGGGTAGCTTAGGTCCGTGTGGCAAGCTTCCAAACATCTCCATGACTTCAAGAGCAAAAAATATACTCACTTGACCTTTTCTCTTGAAGAGTTTAGGCGCACACACACACTTCATGCATGTTTTGTTTATCTTGCATTTGTGTTCTTTATTGTTTATATTGTTAGGATTATGCTCAATAGCAAGAGTGTAATATTGTAATTGACAATCTTTTCATATAAATAAAGTGATTTCTGATTCTGCAAAATCTTATAGCATTTATAATTATAATTGTCAAGGTAAATAATCATAAGGTCAAAAGACTATAAGATATGAAGAATTGTTTGTACATCCAGATATGTATGAGGTAGACACAATTCTTTAGTTAGTCTTGAATAACGTTCACAACTTAAGTTAAAGGTTGGGCACCTCTATCTTGATAAAGTTGTAGAATTCTTTTACTAGCATTTGAGTGGGATCAAATGAGTTATGATGAGTCTAAAATCATCGAAAGGTTTTCGAGTAAAAGAATCTAGTGCACTGGGTGCATTGAACAGGATCACAATGAAATACTTTATCTAGAACTGTCACTAGATATAAGTCTTTTCATTATTAGGACAATCGGAGAGTCGATCTTAATCCTGAGATAAATGATGGACTTATGGTTGCAAGTGTTATCATTTGAGCTATCAATGAGTACGATTATATAGCATAGTCTATCCTCGATAGTTTGGTGGTATTCATTTGTTAATCGAAAGAGGACTTCATTTATAGATATGGACATCGTGGCTCCATTTATTAAATGAGAGTATAATATCATCATATGGATGTTTTGAGGTATTGGATATTAAATCTCAACGTTGAGTTTTCAATAATGATTATTGAAGACATGGCTTCTGGACAAGTCAAAATATCCAAGTTCAAAATGTGGTCATATGAGGAAATATGGTAACTTGGAGAGCTATAGGCGGTCTATGAGCTCTTGGCGATTACTGATATTATTCACGAGGATACATCATCTCCTATAAGATTGTCTATGGTATGAATGAGAAACATCTCCTTATTCTATCTTTATTTAAGAGTTCAATTTTAGCTCTTTAGTGGAATGAGTTAAAATTAATAGATCGGACCTAAGTGAATCATTTGTTGATTGTGATTAGGTTATGTCTATTGAAGCTTAAATTTAGATAGCCCGCCAAGATCCATAATCCACACGTACTTGCATGGATCACTTGATATATTCTACTGGACCAATTTATGGGTCCATCTAGAATTGCATTTAATATATTAAGAATATAATATGTCTATTATTTATTTAATTGGCATCACTATTATATTAATATATTAATAGGAGACATGTAGGCTTATTTCTTTTAGTAAGAATAAGTCTAGTTCATATGTGGGCTTTTATTTAAAGTCTAATGGATTAAATAAAATAAGAAAAATAATATTGGGCCCATATATATATGGTGTGGGCGGCAAGGCTAAATAAAATAGCCCAAAATATTATTTTATTTTATTGTTTTGATTAAATGGGAATTAATTTAGTATTTAATTAATTAATAGTTTAAATCAAAATCTTTTCCTGATCAGTAAATTAAATACTATGTGTTGGATTAGGGTTGGAATTCTTTTAAGTGATAGGAGTCCTAATGTGGTAAGGATTAAGTCCACATACACTCCTTATTATATAAAGAATTCGGCCCCCACTAGTCCTACAAGGGTTAGGATTCTTGAATTGATAGGAATTAGGGAAAAGGATAATTCCTTTTCAAGTAAGGAAATTAACCAACCCTAGATTTCCTATTCAATGAATTCGGCCAACCCTACTTGGTGAAGGAGAAAATTCAGCCAACCTATAAATATAAGGTTATGAATTTTCGGCCACAAAAAGAAGCAAAATAGAGAGAGATTTTTGTTTGTTTTGAAAATAAAAATTCCTACTCTATACACATAGATTTTCGGCCAAGAGAGAAAAAGAAAATAAGTTCTCATTCGATAGTGCACTTACAAGCCGTTAACATCAAAAGGTTTTGTACACACTTTCGATTTAGGGTTACGCGAGTTTCAATCATATTGATTGTGAATTCAAAAGTGACCGGAACTATTTTTTTAGGCTCTTGGTGTTTTACTATTGAAGATCAAGATCAGAAATTCCATACATCCATTCTAAGGTAAGCAATTCAAAGAAAAAGGGAGACCACGCTCCTAGGTGATTCACGTACGTGCTAGGATTGAAGATCTTGCGGATTACCATCGACGTAAGTCAATCGGATCACGCGACAAGAGGTATTTAACTCTAACCGTATATTTGAGTTTAATTAATTAAAAGGTCAAGGTTCAAATCTTTGGAAATATTTTAAACTATACGAAAATTATTTTTTCGCCTTCCGCTGCGGTTTTAAGCAATTTTTCCCTACATATATGTGTGTGCATCCTTTTCAAACACACTCACTAGCTTGCATTAGATATCATATCTTGCATTGTATCTAAATTGCTAACATGTCTTGCATGTTAATTGTGCTTCATTTTGTGTGCATTTCATTCACTTCACACTTGCACAACATTCCTTTCAGATAGGCATTTTTCTTGAGTGTTAAAAAGGGATTTTTCCCTTTAACGCAGCATAGACCGCTTGGGAGGCTCTGCTTGCACCGCAGCGCACAGAGCGGTATTCTCTAGTGCGTCATGCACAGCGTGGACCGCGACATGTGCACTTTCACGCACAACAGTCCCAACTGCGGTGTTGTCCAGACAGTGCACTGCTGTATGCACCGCGGTCTGGACACATACCTGAACCGCGGTACGCAGAGCGGTTTTGACGAGATTCTGTTTCCTAAGTTCAAAACGATGTAGTTTTGACTAGGGCTTCATATATATTCTTCCTCTTCTCTTCTTGGCCGACCAAGAGCTTAGAAAATCATTTTTATAGAGAGGTTAGAGCTCCTAGAGAGAGAAAGCTTCAAGAAAGTATTTTTGACTCTCCAAACCCAAAACCCATCTCCATCTTGCATCATTCCACATCATTTAAGCATGGGTCTTCATTGTTTCATGACTAGGTAAGCAAGAACTTCCTTGAATATCATTTATTGTTCTTCTTACTCTAGATTAGGTATTTATTGCATGATTAAATACCTAGACTCTATTTTATTGCATATTTATGAGTCTTGATAACATGATTGGGTTTGTATTTTGATAGCTAAATTGATTAGGTCATTTTTGCCTAAAAGCTAGGTCATAAATATTAATGTGTGATTTATTGATAACTAGGTTGAGAAATTGTGTTCTAATCAACTAGTTAATATTCATGAATATTTGATTGTGTTTGTTTGTGATAGCTTGCATTATTAGGTCATATATGCCTAAATAGCTAATCCATAAATGTGCATGTGTGTTTAATTGATGATTAGGTTGGCTTTGTGCATCTAGTCAAGTTTATGAATGTTTATGTGAATTTATTGACAATTAGGTTGTTAGAATTTCTCTACAACTAATTGAGACCTCATGTGTGTACATGTAGGCATTGTTTGATAACTAGGTTGTTTAATTGCATTTTAACATCTAGTTAAGCATTTTGTGTGTGGTCTTACACGTTATTGCATTTGAGCATATTGTCTCACTTTCACTTAGACCTTATACTCTTCATTTAGTCAAAGTCTTGTGGCTTCGGGGTGAAGTTGCACAAGCATTGAAGTTTTGCAACCAAGGTGTGGTTGGCAAGCATTGGTCAAGAGCCACTGTAAAAGGCCCGTGGGGTAGAGTAGGAGGTGCACACACCAAGAGTAATGTATCAGGGGATATCACTAGGGATTGAACCAAGAGTGGCGAGTGGTGTGTCCATAGCCTGAGGTTGTCGAGAGTGAGAGTCTGAGTATCACTTGAGGGTGTAACTTTTTACTCATATAGTGGAATTCTATGAACGTGTATCGCTAGAAGGATAGCCTGTGGTTTTTCTCTTGTTTAAGGGTTTCCACGTAAAAATCAAGTGTTCTTGCTCGTGATTCTTGCTCGTGATTGTGTGTCTTGCATTTGTGTGCATTTTGATCATTGCATTCATTTGCGTTCATCTCATTCCCTAAACACTATGAGAGGTGGTGAGATGTTAGAGGGTGATTTGACCTCCAAAGTTGAGACGAAGATGTATGACTCTGATGAGGAGATGGCTCTCATGGTAGAGAGTTTTAGGAGATTCATAAAATCTCAAAAGAAGGGCATGACCTCCTGATCGGGCCAAATATGTAGTATATTTAGGCCCTCAGATCCGTACTATATGTTCTGTTTTCGTGCGTTTTTGTATCTTTGATGGGTTATTTTGTGCGTATTTGTAGGAAATGATGCAAAGACAGGTTTTGAAGCATATTGCGGTGATTCCGGCAGAAAAGGGGCGAAAGTAAAGGCAAATGAGTATGTTAACGGAAAAATTCACTCGGGGTGAAAATCTCAATTAACACCCTCAACCCGCTACTCTGGAGGTCGCAGCGGGGGGTACGTACTTCGTACCGTGGTTCTGACAAGGTGATAAGGCAAGGTGTGGTAGGTACCTCGAGGTACCGTGGCTCTTGTATAGCTGAGAGAGGCAAGGTGAGGGCGAGGTAGGTAGGAGAACCATCATCCCGCCCATCTAGTGTAATAGGCTGGTACCCGGTCTAGGTATCTGATTCAGGTACCTGGTTACCTCTCTAGGTGCCCTCCATAATTCCCCGACCTAGGTAACGTGCAAAGAGAGGTACATGAGGGCTAGGACCAGCGAGGTCGGTACCTAGCTCATATACTTGCATAATGAATGAGATAAAAGGGAGAATGACAACTCATTTGGTAGATGTGGACTGACCTAGGGGAAAAAGCATCACGAATGATCATATGCTGAAAAACCCCCAGGCAGTATCCATAGGAAGGAGAAAGACCCTTTTGTATGTATATTTATCACGAGAGGTGCTCTGGAGAGCTTACATAAATACAATCTGGGACTTAGTAGGTCACCAATGGAGGGGTACTACTAGGTACTGATAAATTCATGGAGAAAATAGATATGTACAGTAGTCGATAAAACGAAGGTCTAGAGGGAATTCAGACGGGGTCCCCTTTTACACTTCAGGTGATGGCGAACTCATGGAGTAGGCGATAAGTAAGTATTTTTCTATACCATGATGGTCAAAACTCTTTGTAGGTGATGATAACTATATTTCTGGTGGAGAAGTGTTTTCGAACCAGAGACACCTTGGAGATATGAGAGAGCTTAGAGGTATATTGTTGACCGTCGGAGAGTGGAGATATCGGACATGAGTTCTGCGATTGGAGCCCGATGGGGACAAAGTCAGACCCTGAGCTGGTGAACTCTCTTTATCGTTCAAACTTAGCTATAGGCTATGGTTACTGTCTTTTTTACTCCCCCCCTCCTTGAAGAGAACTCGGTCATATTTATATGTCTCATTCTTGTTACCCACTCCATTAATTAATACGTAGTCAAAGGAATGTTGATATGGCATTAATGGAGTTGAATATTCTCTCATTAATGGCGTTGTGAATGGCCATTAATGTAGTTGACTGATTCCTTCATTAATGGCATTGTGAATGGCCATTAATGGAGTTGATTGATTCCTTCATTAATGGCGTTATGAATGGCCATTAATGGAGTTGACTGATTCCCTCATTAATGGAGTTATGAATGGCCATTAATGAGGTCAGATGGTGTTGTATGCTTCTTCCCTTCAGGCGAGGTATTCTGGTGTACCAGTCCCTTCTCGCTGGCGTGGCACTTGTTCTGGCATGCTAGTATCTTCATGGTATCATTCTTCCTGCTCGACGAGTAGGATACCTGTTTTGGGTGGATAGGATACCTATCTTGGACGGGTTCTGGGTGGATAGCGAGGTACCCAGGTACTAGGTAGATGTCGAGGTACCTGGGTGCTAGGCCGCTATCGAGATACTCAGGTACTAGGAGTGTGTCGAGGTACCTGGATTCCATAAGAGAGGTACCAGGTACCGTGAGGTACCAAGTACGAGGTATCGTGGTACTAGCTTTAGAGTAGATACATAGTGTGATACCTACTCTTTTTGGTTCGTATATCTGGCGCATCATCTAGGTAACTAGGTAGTCGAGGTTCTGGCCCTACCATGTATTGATTCCTTTAAGGTCGACGTATCGATCCCGCTAGATACCTAGGAGTTGAGAATGGTCCCTACCAGATGGTTACTTGGTGGAAAATTCTTCTTTTGACCCCTGCCAAAAAGCACTGTTAACAGAAGTCCCCCCTGACTTGAACACCGCTATTAAGTTGGGGTTGGAGTCAGGATCTTGTACTGCTTGAAGAATTTTTCTCATCGTTTCTTACTTGTAGCTATTACTTGAAAAGATAAAACGCTCCTAGCACTCTTGGCTTCGACGATTCTAGGTACCTGGCACTCCTGTTTACGGGTTCCTGGTACTCCTAGAGTCTGGGTACCTCGCATTCCTGTTATGGGAACCTTGGTACCCTGGCGAACATATGGCGAACACATTGTAGAATTTTGGTACCTCGCATTTCCGTTCCAGGAACCTTTGTACCCTAGCGAATACATGGCGAACAAATCTGGGTACCTCGCATTCCTTTTCTAGGAATCTTGGTACCTTGGCGAACCCATGTCGAACAATCTGGGTACCTCGCATTCCTTTTCTAGGAATCTTGGTACCTTGGCGAACCCATGTCGAACAATCTGGGTACCTCGCATTCCTTTTCTAGGAATCTTGATACCTTGGTGAATACAAGTCGAACAAACTAGGTACCTCTCATTCCTTTTCTAGGAATCTTGGTACCTTGGCGAACATACTGGCAATAAGATCCTGGTAGGCTACTAAGGTCACTTTAGCACCAGGTCTTTCTTAGCGGGGGGTGGTACCCGGCCAAGGCATCAGAAGGGCTGTCTAGCTATTTCATAGTCTCGAGGTCTGGATGGCAACTACGCTCTTACACTCAGACCCTTCTTGGGGGTGGTAGCCCGACCAAGGCATCAGGAGGGCTGTCTAGCTATTTCCTGGTCTCGAGGTCTGGATGGCAACTATGCTCTTACACTCAAACCCTTCTTTGGGGTGGTAGCCCGACCAAGGCATCATGAGGGCTGTCTAGCTATTTCCTGGTCTCGAGGTCTGGATGGCAACTATGCTCTTACACTCAGACCCTTCTTGGGGGTGGTAGCCTGACCGAGGCATCAGGAGGGCTGTCTAGCTATTTCCTGGTCTCGAGGTCTGGATGGCAACTATGCTCTTACACTCAGACTCTTCTTGGGGGTGGTAGCCCGACCAAGGCATCAGGAGGGCTATCTAGCTATTTCCTGGTCTCGAGGTCTGGATGGCAACTATGCTCTTACACTCAGATCCTTCTTTGGGGTGGTAGCCTGACCAAGGCATCAAGGGTAACGATGGGGCTTCCCTGCCTAGTCCCTGGTCTAGAGGTCTGGATGGCAACTATGCTCTTACACTCAGACCCTTCTTCGCGGGGGGTGGTGCCCAGCCAAAGCAACAGGAATGCCATGTGGCCTTTCCTGGCTTTAAGGCGATGATCATGGTAGGCAACTAATGCCACTTTAGCACCGTAATCATTTCTTGGAAAGGATGTAGTCCTAATCCAAGTCATCGGGCATTCCTCTGCAAGGAATCCCGGTCTTCAAGTGATGGTCATGTTAGGCAACTAAGGCCACTTTAACACCAGATCTTTCTTGGCAGGGGGTGGTCCCCGGCCAAGGCATTATGAATGTGATGAGGCTTTCCTGGTTTTGATCATAGGTGAAAGTCGATCATATGAGAACTACCAAAGATATTGTAGGAGAACTACCATGGCAATCATAGGAGGACACCAAGGTGATCATACTCAAGGCGATACTGGTCAATGCTCACCCCGCAGGCTTCATTAGTAGAACCTTCTGAGGTGACCCATGTTACGGGTATAACTAATTGAGCGACCTTCCGCAAAGGAACTTTTATCGAGAACTGGTCATTAGGAGAACTTTTGTCATGTTGAGGTCACCACCCTTCCCACAGGAGTACTAGGGAGAACGGTAAGCTTCTAGTCTTCAAGTGATGTAACTAGTTAGGGAGCCTACATGGAGTGGTCGAAATTCTTCAACAATCATAATGCTGTTCGAGAATCTACTTGAACGAACCTAGACCTGGGTAGCTCGCTGGGGCATTGGGTACCCCGGTATAAAAGGTTGGGAACCGCTAAACTTACAACCAAGATCTAGGTAGCTCACATAGGCACTGTAAGGGGGCCTAAGAAAATAAATGAAGAATCACTGATCTTGCAGCAGTTTTGCTGCTCCTGAGGCTTGTTAAGGCATGTAGGAGGACTCAGCAGTATAGGAAGCCTCTGAGCTCTCCCCGAACGAATCAGGACTATGGTGGCTCATTAGGTCGTTGTGGAGCCCGGTACGAGAGGTATGGAGCCACCGGTATGATACTGGTCCAAAGGCATGCTTGGGATCCTAGTAGTCCCCAGCAACTGAAATGTGGCTCTGTACCATGCTGTAAAGAATCGGGACACAGTGGCTCACTTGGGCGTTGACAAGCCCGAGTAAAGAAGTGAGGGGCCACTGGGCCATGCAGCTAGGCTGCTGCTCCAGAGGCTTGCAAAACCATGTAGAAGGCCATATCAATGTAGGAAGCCTCTGAGCTCTCCCTGACGGATCAGGACTAGGGTGGCTCACTAGGGCGTTGTGGAGCTTGATATGTGAGGTAGGGAGCCACCAGTATGATACTGGTCCAGAGGCATGCTTGGGATCATAGAAGTCCTCAGCAAATGAATTGTGGATCTGGACCATGCTGGAAAGAATCGGGACACAGTGGCTCTATTGGACATTTACTAGCCCGGATAAAGAAATGAGTAGCCACTGGGCCATGCAGCTAGGCTACTGCTCCAGAGGCTTGCTAAACCATGTAGAAGGCCACATCAATGTAGGAAGCCTCTGAGCTCTCCCTGAACGGATCAGGAATAGGGTGGCTCACTATGGCGTTGTGGAGCCCGGTATGTGAGGTAGGGAGCCACCAGTATGATACTGGTCAGGAGGAATGCTTGGGATCCTAGAAGTCCCCAGTAACTGAAATGTGGCTCTGGACCATGCTGGAAAGAATCGGGACACAGTGGCTCACTTGGGCGTTGACTAGCCCGGATAAAGAAATGAGTAGCCACTGGGCCATGCAGCTAGGCGGCTGCTCCAGAGGCTTGCTAAACCATGTAGAAGGCCACATCAATGTAGGAAGCCTCTGAGCTCTCCCTGAACGGATAAGGACTAGGGTGGCTCACTAGGGCGTTGTGGAGCCCGGTATGAGATGTAGGAAGCCACCAGTATGATACTAGTCCAGAGGCAAGCTTGGGATCCTAGAAGTCAATAGCAACTGAAATGTGGCTCTAGACCATGCGGGAAAGAATCGGGACACAGTGGCTCACTTGGGCGTTGACTAGCCCGGATAAAGAAGTTAGTAGCCACTAGGCCATGCAGCTAGGCTGCTACTCTAGTGGCTTGCTAAACCATGTAGAAGGCCACAATAATGTAGGAAGCCTCTGAGCTCTCCCTGAACGGATCGGGACTAGGGTGGCTTACTAGGGCGTTGTGGAGCCCGGTATGTGAGGTAGGGAGCCACCAGTATGATACTGGTCCAGAGGCATGCTTGGGATCCTAGAAGTCCCCAGCAACAGAAATGTGGCTCTGGACAATACTGGAAAGAATCGGGACACAGTGGCTCACTTACGCGTTGACTAGCCTGAAAAAAGAAGTGAGTAGTCACTGGGCCATGCAGCTAGGCGGCTGCTCCAGAGGCTTTCTAAACCATGTAGAAGGCCACAGCAATGTAGGAAGCCTCTGAGCTCTCCCTGAATGGATAAGGAGTAGGGTGGCTCACTAGTCCATTGTGGAGCCTGATATGTAAGGTAGGGAGCCACCAGTATGATACTGGTCCAGAGGAATGCTTGGGATCCTATAAGTCCCCAGCAAATTAAATGTGGCTCTAGACCATGCTGGAAAGAATCAGGACACAGTGGCTCACTTGGGCGTTGACTAGCCCGGATAAAGAAGTGAGTAGCCACTGGGCCATGCAGCTAGGATGCTACTCCAGAGGCTTGCTAAACCATGTAGAAGACCACAACAATGTAGAAAGCCTCTGAGCTCTCCCTGAACGGATCAGGACTAGGGTGGCTCACTAGGGCGTTGTGGAGCCCGGTATGTGAGGTAGGGAGCCACCAGTATGATACTGGTCCAGAGGCATGCTTGGGATCCTTGAAGTCCCCAGCAACTGAAATGTTGCTCTGGACTATACTGGAAAGAATCGGGACACAGTGGCTCACTTGGGAGTTGACTAGCCCGAATAAAGAAGTGAGTTGCCATGGGCCATGCAGCTAGGCGGCTGCTCTAGAGGCTTTCTAAACCATGTAGAAGGCCACAGCAATGTAGGAAGCCTCTGAGCTCTCCCTGAACGGATAAGGACTAGGGTTGCTCACTAGGGCGTTGACTAGCCCGGATAAAGAAGTGAGTAGCCACTGGGCCATGCAGCTAGGCTGCTACTCCAGAGGCTTGCTAAACCATGTAGAAGGCCACAACAATGTAGGAAGCCTCTGAGGTCTCCCTGAACGGATCAGGAATAGGGTGGCTCACTAGGGCGTTGTGGAGCCCGGTATGTGAGGTAGGGAGCCACCAGTATGATACTGGTCAAGAGGCATGCTTAGGATCCTAGAAGTCCCCAGCAACTAAAATATGGCTCTGGACCATACTGGAAAGAATCGGGAAACAGTGGCTCACTTGGGCGTTGACTAGCCCGGATAAAGAAGTGAGTAGCCACTGGGCCATGCAGCTAGGCGGCTGCTCCAGAGGCTTTCTAAACCATGTAGAAGGCCACAGCAATGTAGGAAGCCTCTGAGCTCTCCCTGAACGGATAAGGACTAGGGTGGCTCACTAGGGCGTTGTGGAGCCCGGTATGTGAGGTAGGGAGCCACCAGTAGGATACTGGTCTAGAGGAATGCTTGGGATCCTATAAGTCCCCAGCAAATGAAATGTGGCTCTGGACCATGCTGGAAAGAATCGGGACACAGTGGCTCAGTTGGGCGTTGACTAGCCTAGATAAAGAAGTGAGTATCCACTAGGCCTCTATCGGTCGTGCTGCTCGTACATTTGTGTTGGCTTCTCCGGTACATGGGTTGTCCTGCTAGCTAGGAGCTTTCGAAGAGTATCCAGTGACATGAGGGGATCCATATGAACAGGTGCAAGTCCAATGGATATGCTATACAGGAGATCTGCTGAAAGCGGAGCAAATTTTTTGTAAGGAAGCAGGAGAGGTGCAACTCTACTGCATGGGAGCTCTAGATGTACCGGAGTGAATCTACTGTATAGGAGATTGTAGCGGATCTGTTGCATAGGAGATTTGCTGCTAGCGGAGCAAACCCTCTGTATGGTAACAGGAGATGGACAACTCTGCTATATAGAAGCTCTAGATGTACCGGAGCGGATCTGCTGTAGAAGAGATCATACTGGTACAAAGTTGATGTAGTGGAGCTCCATAAGTGTATGAGCAGGTTCGCTACATAAGGGTGACATAGTAGACCGATTCTGCCAGGAGTCCCACGTACCATCTCGATAGTAGAAACTCAAGCTTGCATGTAAAGATAAGGAAGCCACGTCGGTGAGCTTCCCACAAACGGTGCCAAAACGTGTTAACGGAAAAATTCACTCGGGGTGAAAATCTCAATTAACACCCTCAACCCGCTACCCCGGAGGTCTCAGCGGGGGGTAGGTACTTCGTACCGTGGTTCTGACAAGGTAATAAGGCAAGGTGTGGTAGGTACCTTGAGGTACCGTGGCTCTTGTATAGCTGAGAGAGGCAAGGTGAGAACGAGGTAGATAGGAGAATCATCATCCCGCCCATCTGGTGTAATAGGCTGGTACCCGGTCTAGGTATCTGATTCAGGTACCTGGTTACCTCTCTAGGTGCCCTCCATAATTCCCCGACCTAGGTAACGTGCAAATAGAGGTACATGAGGGCTAGGACCAGCGAGGTCGGTACCTAACTCATATACTTGCATAATGAATGAGATAAAAGGGAGAATGACAACTCATTTGGTAGAGGTGGACTGACTTAGGGGGAAAAGCATCACGAATGATCATATGCTGAAAAACCCCCAGGCAGTATCCATAGGAAGGAGAAAGACCCTTTTGTATGTATATTTATCACGAGAGGTGCTCCGGAGAGCTTACATAAATACAATCTGGGACCTAGTAGGTCACCAATGGAGGGGTACCACTAGGTACCGATACATTCATGGAGAAAATAGATATGTACAGTAGTCGATAAAACGATGGTCTAGAGGGAATTCAAACGGGGTCCTCTTTTACACTTCAGGTGATGGCGAACTCATGGAGTAGGCGATAAGTAAGTATTTTTCTATACCATGATGGTCAAAACTCTCTGTAGGTGATGATAACTATATTTCTGGTGGAGAAGTGTTTTCGAACCAGAGACACCTTGGAGATATGAGAGAGCTTAGAGGTATATTGTTGACCGTCGGAGAGTGGAGATATCGGACATGAGTTCTGCGATTGGAGCCGGAGCATGGTGACAAAGTCAGACCCTGAGCTGGTGAACTCTCTTTATCGTTCAAACCCAGCTATAGGCTGTGGTTATTGTCTTTTTTACTCCCCCCCTCCTTGGAGAGAATTCGGTCATATTTATATGTCTCATTCTTGTTACCTACTCCATTAATTAATACGTAATCAAAGGAATGTTGATACGGCATTAATGGAGTTGAATATTCTCTCATTAATAGCGTTGTGAATGGCCATTAATGGATTTGACTGATTCCTTATTTAATGGCGTTGTGAATGACCATTAATGTAGTTGACTGATTCCTTCATTAATGGCATTGTGAATGGCCATTAATGGAGTTGATTGATTCCTTCATTAATGGCGTTGTGAATGGCCATTAATGGAGTTGACTGATTCCCTCATTAATGGAGTTATGAATGACAATTAATGAGGTCAGATGGTGTACATGCTTCTTCCCTTCAGGCGAGGTATTATGGTGTACCAGTCCCTTCTCGCTGGCGTGGCACTTGTTCTAGCATGCTAGTATCTTCATGGTATCATTCTTCCTGCTCGACGAGTAGGATACCTGTTTTGGGTGGATAGGATACCTATCTTGGACGGGTTCTGGGTGGATAGCGAGGTACCCAGGTACCAGGTAGATGTCGAGGTACCTGGGTGCTAGGCCGCTATCGAGATACTCAGGTACTAGGAGTGTGTCGAGGTACCTGGATTCCATAAGAGAGGTACCAGGTACCGTGAGGTACCAAGTATGGGGTATCGTGGTACTAGCTTTAGAGTAGATACATAGTGTGATACCTACTCTTTTTGGTTCATATATCTGGCGCTTCATCTAGGTAGATAGGTAGTCGAGGTTCTGGCCCTACCATGTATTGATTCCTTCAAGGTCGAGGTATCGATCCCGCTAGATACCTGGGAGTTGAGAATGGTCCCTACCAGGTGGTTACTTGGTGGAAAATTCTTCTTTGGACCCTTGCCAAAAAACACTGTTAACAGAGTACAAACAGCTCTACAGTGCGGGTCAAGTACGGGTCGCAACAGCACTCCAACAGCACTCCAGCCGCACTCATGTTCATAGCCGGGACAGGATGCAAGTGAAGAGATAAAGTGCGGGTACAGTGCGGGTCATCCAACCGCACTTAACCCGTACTAATGCCAAACCAGAGAGCTGATGTTGCACCTGACGATAAAGTGCGGGTACTGTATGGATCATCCAACCGCACTCTACCCGCACTAATGCCAAACCAGAGAAGTTGAAAATGCACCTGACGTTAGAGTGCGGGTACTGTGCGGGTCATCAAACCGCACTCCACCCGCACTGTCACTAAGAACAGAAGAGCAGAGTTGTACCTGACATTACAGTGCGGGCACTGTGCGGGTCATCCAACCGCACTCTACCAGCACTGTTGCTCAAGACAGAAGGTAGATTTTGCACCTGATAGGGAAGTGCGATTCGAGTGCGATCACAGTGCGATTCAAAGTGCGGGTCAAGTGCGGGTAATTCAACCGCACTCCACCCGCACTATTGCCCTGATCCGAGAACTGAAGATGAAAGCAACCCATACAGTACGGGTACAGTGCGGGTAATTCACCTGCACTCCACCCTCATTCCGCGCGCGCCAGTTTGATTTTCAAAGCTTAAGTGACCTATTTTTGTATCTTGTATAAATAGAAAAGTATAAAAACGTTTTAGGGAGCCTTTGACTCCATTTTGCAGAGGTTAAACACATTTAGACCTAGAATCTCTCTCTCTCTCTCTCTCATCCTTACATTCTCTACTCAACTTCAAGAAAGTTAGGAGATTGGAGCCACTTCAAGGAAGGAGAGGTTCTCCAAGGGTTCTTTCTCTTTCCTTTCTCTTAGTTTCCTAGTTGTAATGAGTAGTTAAATCCCCTCTAAGGGGTTGATTGAGTAGTTAGTTGAATATTGGGCTTGTACATAAACTTGATATTATATTGATATTCATGTCTATCTTTCATTGATCTATTCTTGTTGTGATTGTTTATCATTGATTTCTTGTATAGATACATCCTCTTACAAGATGTCTTTGTATTATGTATGAGTATTGCATCTAGATATACATCCTATTTAGTTGTTTAATGCTCTAATGAATGGACGGAAAGTCATGAATTCCGACTCTAAAACCGCGGTTTTAATCTAACCTCGATCGAGTTTCCGGTACTATACATCCTAGGTCGGAACCCGTGAGAGAGTTAGAAGTCATCACTATATATCCTAGGGTGACTATGTTTAATCGGTTGAGTCATTGTTTGGTAGACGAGCTTCATTTCTAGAATCCGATAAACAATCAACTCTATACATCCTAGGTTGGTAGTTTACGATGGATTAATCCCTAATAGGTGATCCGCACTATACATCCTAGGTTGGCCACCTTCTAAGGATAAATAACCGACTCTATACATCCTAGGTAGGTTACCTTGAATAGCCGTGCTATTGACAAGTTTGTTGCATTGCCCAGTATTTACTTTCGTATCCATTAACTCCTTAGTTTCCATCATCTATATACATCCTTCATTCCATTTCCCCCTTCATTTAGTTTGCATAATTAATTTAGTGTTATTTATAGTGTAATTCACCATCTATATTTTCACCAACTCATGTTTCGATATTATATATATATATACATAACATTACTTTAGCAATAACTAATTTAGCTAACTCCGCTCCTTGTGGACGACACCCCACTTGCCACTATATTTATGTTTTCAAACTAATTTAGGCTTTGTGAGGTTTTATCAAATATTGTTGACGGATTGATCTTTTAAAACGACATGAAGAAAAACGTCCTGTCACCTCCAAGGTGACGGAGGAAAAGAAAAAGTCAAGGAAAGATGACCCTTGCCATGAGTGTGGTGGAGTTGGCCACCTTGCCTTCATGTGTGGTAACTTGAAGTACAAGAATGAAGGAGTTAGTATGATCGCTAATCGATGTGATTGCGAAGTTGAAGTTGTTGAAAGTTGTTCCACAAGCTCGGGTGAATGTGTGAACAACTACTTAGCATTTCCGGTTTCCTACCATGAAGAAACACAAGTCCTCACCAAATGTGTGTCACTTGAAGATTTCAAGATTGATGACTTGGAGTTTGGAAACCGAAGTGTAGCATGCTTGAGTGAAGCAAGCCTTGATGATATGACTCTCACAAGCACAAGTAGGAGAAGCCTTGATAGTGATGGCTCATGCTCCGAGAACTCTTGTGATAATAAGGTGGATTATCAAGAGTTGGTTGATTCTCTTCAAAAGACTTTGAAGGAGAAGGAAAATGATATCCTTAGATTGGAAAAGGATAATCTTCAACTAAAAGCCAAAGTGACTCACTTGGATGATGAAGTGAGGAGAGTCAAGGAAAGTGAAGATTTGTTGAAGAAGGAAAATCTTCAATTAAAGGGCAAGTTAGATGACTTCTCGAAGACAGACATGATTGATGTGTCCAAGTATGAAAAAGAGATTGAAGATTGCCACCAACGGATGAAGGCAATGAAGGATGAACTTGCCAACAAAGAGAACTCCTTGAAGATTGTCAAGGAAAGAGAGATGAGGTACCTTGAAGAATTAAAGAAGGCCAAGGTCAAACAACCTCAAGCTCAAGGCAAGAGCAAAGCTTCATCCAAGCAAGGTTTAACTCAAGGAAAGTCCATACAAGCCTTGGCAACTCAACCAAAGCATAGGCAATCCAAGAAGAAAGGACAAGTCCTTGGGAAGCCAACCACCTCCTCCAACAAGTCAACCATCAAGAAAAGAGGTGACCATAAGTGGCATGCTTAACCAAGGAGGCAAAATCAACCGGCTCAATCACCTCAACAAGTTAAACAACAAGGCCACCAATCAGCTCAAGCTCCTAGGAGAAGCAAACCGATGCACCATCAAAGACAACCTCATCAACATGGCGATGCCTCGATGAGATCTCAATGTAATGGTATAAATTCTTTCTGTATACCTACTTGTCATTTTTGTGGTATGATTGGTCACTTAAGACCAAATTTCTTTAAATACATTAAGAGGTGTAGATTAGAGAGCATGAATGAAAAACGGTTGAAAAATAGGGCAAGTTTGCATAATCCTAGGAAACCTAGAAACATGTCTATGACCACTAAAAATGTTAAAGTGGAACCTAGGTGGGTTAGAAAGAATGAACCCGCTTGCCTTAGTGCCCATGTGATTCCCGTAGATGCAACTAGGTCCGTTGGACTTGGTAGGTCTATAGGAGCTCATGCCTCCCATTGACTTGGTTGGATTTGACCCCTTGTGGGGAGCTCAAGAAAAGAAAGCGAACTTGCATGATTTGCAATGTGCAAAAGGTTGATTAATTTTATGCTCTTTTATAATTGCTTGAGATGATTGGTTGCACATATAAGCTTATATGTTATTTTCTTAATAAGTGTGCAACATTGCTTTACTTGCAATCCATGTCATATTTATGTTCAAACATGCATTTTTGGACTAGGAGATTTGATTGGGAAAGTACATTTGAATGACCCATAATTTATCTCCATGACATGAGAACTTTTAATGACATGCTTAAAATGATATGCATGAAATTTTTTGATTGCTTTAGTGCAAAATATGTGTGAAAGCAAATGAGAAGACTAAACCCAATAAGGATCTAGTATCCATGCAATAAATAAGGATGTCTCATCCAAATTTAGTCTTCTCTCTCTCTCTCTTTATTAGTTGAACAAGGCTACTATCATACGGGTATCCTACCCAGAAAAATCAAAAAGGGTGCAAAAGTCACTCATGTCTTGTTTCGCTTATAAAGTTTGATATAGTTGCTCTTTAAATTGAAATTCATTTTTAAAAAACTATATCTTGTTTGCTCATGACAAAATGGTACAAATTGGTTTGAATTCTTTTGGAAACCCTTTTGATGTTTGCTTTGCCAAATACCATTGCTTGAACTTGAATGCTATATGTCTTGCATGCAAAGCAACAAATTCACACATTTTTTTGTTAAATAAAACTCCTTGAATCTCTCTCAATTATTTAAGTTGCATAAAGTTTATGTATATGATTATTCATCGTATTTGTGCTAATAGCTCTCTTTGCTAAAGCAAGCCGATAGGGGAAGCTCCTTTGCCTATCTCATGACAAAAAGGGGGAGAAGTCTTGAGAGTTATAGGGGGAGCATTGTTTATGCTTTGGGGGAGAAAACATGAGAGAGAGTAACCTTTTAGGGGGAGCATTGCACATGCATTCTTTGTATTGCTTTATTTGTATTTGAGTGCAATGCTTGTTATTATTTGTTCACCTCACTTGCACTTGTTCTTGGAAAGTGCTTCTTGCTATTGTGTGTAGGTACAATGACAATTCTATAAAGAGATTGAAGATATTGAAATTTTAGATTCTAGGTATCTCTTTTGTAATGTAGAAGTGATCATGGACAATAGCTTTGTTTTATTTTGTGAGGATTGTTTGTGAGTGGTTGTTTTGTCATGAAATAGCCAAAGGGGGAGATTGTAAGGACCTCGATTTTATGATTGAGTTATTTCATTACAAACCACACCACATTGGGGATGATTGTGTAATGGGTAGCTTGGGTCCGTGTGGCAAGCTTCCAAGCATCTCCATGACTTCAAGAGCAAAAGGTATACTCACTTGACTTTGTCTCTTGAAGAGTTTAGGCGCACACACACACTTCATGCAAGTTTTGTTTATCTTGCATTTGTGTTCTTTATTGTTTATATGTGTGTGCATCCTTTTCAAACACACTCACTAGCTTGCATTAGATATTATATCTTGCATTGTATCTAAATTGCTAACATGTCTTGCATGTTAATTGTGCTTCATTTTGTGTGCATTTCACTCACTTCACACTTGCACAACATTAATGTAAGATAGGCATTTTTCTTGAGTGTTAAAAAGGGATTTTTCCCAATAGCGCGGCCTAGACCGGTTGGCAGGCTCTGCTTGCACCGCGGCGCACAGAGCGGTATTCTCCAGTGCGTCATGCACAGCGTGGACCGCGACATGTGTACTTACACGTACAGCGGTCCCAACCGCGGTGCTGTCCAGACGGTGCACTGCTGTATGTACCGCGGTCTAGACACATACATGAACCGCGGTACGCAGAGCGGTTTTGACGGGATTCTGTTTCCCAAGTTCAAAACGATGTAGTTTTGACTAGGGCTTCATATATATTCTTCATCTTCTCTTCTTGGCCGACCAAGGGCTTAGAAAATCATTTTTAGAGAGAGGTTAGAGCTCCTAGAGAGAGAAAGCTTCAAGAAAGTATTTTTGATTCTCCAAACCCAAAACCCATCTCCATCTTGCATCATTCCACATCATTTGAGCATGGGTCTTCATTGTTTCATGACTAGGTAAGCAAGAACTTCCTTGAATATCATTTATTGTTCTTCTTACTCTAGATTAGGTATTTATTGCATGATTAAATACCTAGACTCTATTTTATTGCATATTTATGAGTCTTGATAACATGATTGAGTTTGTATTTTGATAGCTAAATTGATTAGGTCATTTTTGCCTAAAAGCTAGGTCATAAATATTAATGTGTGATTTATTGATAACTAGGTTTAGAAATTGTGTTCTAATCAACTAGTTAATGTTCATGAATATTTGACTGTGTTTGTTTGTGATAGCTTGCATTATTAGGTCATATATGTCTAAATAGCTAATCCATAAATGTTCATGTGTGTTTAATTGATGATTAGGTTGGCTTTGTGCATCTAGTCAAGTTTATGAATGTTTATGTGAATTTATTGACAATTAGGTTGTTAGAATTTCTCTACAACTAATTGAGACCTCATGTGTGTACATGTAGGCATTGTTTGATAACTAGGTTGTTTAATTGCATTTTAACATCTAGTTAAGCATTTTGTGTGTGGTCTTACACGTTATTGCACTTGAGCATATTGTCTCACTTTCACTTAGACCTTATACTCTTCATTGAGTCAAAGTCTTGTGGCTTCGGGGTGAAGTTGCACAAGCATTGAAGTCTTGCAACCAAGGTGTGGTTGGCAAGCATTGGTCAAGAGCCACTGTAAAAGGCCCGTGGGGTAGAGTAGGAGGTGCTTACGCCAAGAGTAGTGTATCAGGGGATATCACTAGGGATTGAACCAAAAGTGGCGAGTGGTGTGTCCATAGCATGAGGTTGTCGAGAGTGAGAGTCTGAGTATCACTTGAGGGTATAACTTTTTACTCATATAGTGGATTTATGTGATCGTGTGTGGCTAGAAGGATAGCTTGTGGTTTTTCCCTTGTTGATGGGTTTCCATGTAAAAATCAAGTGTTCTTTATATTTCTGCACTTTTACTTGATTTTGTATGTTTGTTTGAATTGGGTTAATTGCTTAATATTGACTAATCGAAAAATTAGTAATAATCGATTAACAACCCATTCACCCCCCCCCCCCCTCTCTAGGTTGTTAGACACACACTTGTATAGTATTTTCACCGTATAATGGAGATGGAGGTCGATAGGAGCCAGACGGGGTCTATGGCTGCCCTTTTTGATATGGCTATCCCGCCTGAGGCTATGGCAGTGATTAATGAAGTCCTGGAGGAAGTTCCTGGTGATCAACAGGAGGAGTCTCTGAATGGAGGGATGGTTGGCGAGGATAACCAAGATGGGCAACTACCTGAAGAGGGGGTTGATGGTGAGGATCAGTGTGAGGGAGGAGGATCAGCAGAGGAAAACCAAGAGAGTTCCAAAGCTTGACGCGGCCTGTTTATGATTGGTCTTGATTGCCCGAAAAAGGGGGTGGGCACCCCGTTTTGCTCTTGATTAGTTTATTTATTTTTTAGCCCGTGCTCGGAGGTTGGGCTCCCCGTTAGATAGATGTAGCCTTACCGGGGGATAGGCTCCTCTTGTCTTCAATGAGACTTGTCTTTAATGAGAAACCGATTCGTTTTGAGAAACGCTTGTTTTATTCCTGGTCCTGACTAAGAACCAGAACTGCATCATTGATGATAATTTTTTCATACTTCATTCTGACTTTGGTAGGGAATTCTTATCATGATGATCTTGATCCTGCACACGAAAACAAATATTTATATTTAAATCCGTCTTAGGAGAGGTAGCTCGATCGAGGCATCAGGAGGGTTGTTTAGCTATTTCCTGGTCTTGAGGTTCAGATGGCAGCTATGCTCTTACACTCAGACCCTTCTTGAGGGTGGTAGCCCGACCAAGGCATCAGGAGGGCTGTTTAGCTATTTCCTGGTCTCGAGGTCCAGATGGCAACTATGCTCTTACACTCAGACACTTCTTGGGGGTGGTAGCCCGACCAAGGCATCAAGAGGGCTGTTTCGCTATTTCCTGGTCTCGAGATCTGGATGGCAGCTATGCTCTTACACTCAGACCCTTCTTGGGGGTGGTAGCCAGACCGAGGCATCATGAGGGCTGTTTAGCTATTTCCTGGTCTCGAGATCTGGACGGCAGCTATACTCTTACACTTAGACCCTTCTTGGGGATGGTAGCCCGACCAAGGCATCAGGGGTAGCGAGGGGGCTTCCCCTGCTAGTCACTGGTCTTGAGGTGTCTATGTTGAATTTCCCAGTCGAGTATGTAGATACTAATGTCGAACATAGTCAGAGATAAAGAGAGGAAAAAAAATGACTTTATTGATGATCGAGATGTAGTACATCTTTATTAGAGATTCTAATAAAATCTAAATGGGGGTAATCTGCTTCAAAACTCTCTGCTTAAGGGTAGAATTTCCTTAAGTGATCTGCGTTCCAAGTGTGGTCGATGGGTCGTCCATCCATGTCTTCGAGTTTGTAGGCTCCATTGCGAGCAACTAACTTTATCAAATATGGCCCTTCCCAATTGAGGCTTTAGACTCCATCCGACCTTTTCCGAGTATTCAAGGTCACTTTCCTAAGCACCAGATCCCCTTCTTTGAAATTTCGGGCTCTGACCTTTCGGTTGAAATATCTAGCGATCTTGCTCTGGTAGATTGCCACTTTCTCCGCTACCCGGTCTTGTTTCTCTTCTAGGAGGTCTAGATTAGCCTGGAGCTTGACCTCGTTACTTTCGGGTTCAAAATGTTGCACCCTAAATGAGGTTAATTTATGCTCGATGGGGAGGACCGTTTCAACTCCGAAAGCCAGGGAGTAAGGTGTCTCCCCGGTAGCTGTTCTCTTTGTAGTCCAGTATGCCCAGAGGAATTCTGGTAGCTCTTCGGCCCATTTTCCTTTTTTCTGTTGTAGCTTCTTCTTTAGAAGTTTCTTGATAGTATTATTGGTGGATTCCAGTAGCCCGTTAGTTTGGGGATGGGCTACTGAAGCAAGCCTGAGGTTGATCCCCAATCCTTTGCAGAAATTTTTGAATCGGGCGTTGTCGAACTGCTTACCCATGTCGACTATAATGATGAGAGGGGTCTCGAATCTACATACCACGTTGGTTTTGATGAACTTGGTCGTATTCTTTTCTGATATCCGAGAAAGAGGCCCTGCCTCGACCCATCTTGTGAAATAGTCGATAGCCACAATAGCATATTTCACTTGTCCGGGAACGGTAGGAAGTGGTCCAATTAGGTCGATTCCCCACATGGCAAAGGGGTAGGGTTAATTGAGAGACGACAGTTGCTTAGGTGGCTGGTGGTTCAAGTTTGAAGTCCTTTGACATGGCTCGCAAGATTGTACAAAGCTTCTTGCGTCTTGGTGGATGGTCGGCCAGTAGTACCCCTGTAGAGATACCCGTCCACCAAGCAATATTGGACAGAGAGTCTTTTAATTCTTTAGGCTTGATCGGGCTCCTCGGGGAGCTCTCCCTCTAGGAGGTAGGCAACGATCGGGTCCAACCAGCAAGGCTGACGATCTAGGGAGCAGATTTCTTTATTTGCGACTATGCTTGGTTGGAAGATCACTTGGAGAAGAATTCCCCGTGGTAAGGATTGGCCTCCATTTGCAGCAATCTTAGCCAGAACATCCGCTCGGTGGTTTTGGTTTCGAGGCACATGATCGATCTTGAACCCCTTAAACTTATTTTTAGCAACTGAGCTAGCTTTAGGTAGGCGGCCATATTATCTCATTTTTCCTGGTACACCCCAGTCACCTGATTGACAACAAGCAATGAGTCACTCTTGATTTTGTAGGGAAAAATTGCTTAAAACCGCAGCGGAAGGCGAAAAAATAATTTTCGTATAGTTTAAAATTTTTCTAAATATTTGAACCTTAACCCTTTAATTAATTAAACTCAAATATACGGTTAGAGTTAAATACCTCTTGTCGCGTGATCCGATTGACTTACGTCGATGGTAATCCGTAAGATCTTCAATCCTAGCACGTACGTGAATCACCTAGGAGCGTGGTCTCCCTTTTTCTTTGAATTGCTTACCTTAGAATGGATGTATGGAATTTCTGATCTTGATCTTCAATAGTAAAACACCAAGAGCCTAAAAAAATAGTTCCGGTCACTTTTGAATTCACAATCAATATGATTGAAACTCGCGTAACCCTAAATCGAAAGTGTGCACAAAACCTTTTGATGTTAAAGGCTTGTAAGTGCACTATCGAATGAGAACTTATTTTCTTTTTCTCTCTTGGCCGAAAATCTATGTGTATAGAGTAGGATTATTTTTTTTTCAAAACAAACAAAAATCTCTCTCTATTTTGCTTCTTGGTGGCCGAAAATTCATAACCTTATATTTATAGGTTGGCCGAATTTTTCTCCTTCACCAAGTAGGGTTGGCCGAATTCATTGAATAGGAAATCTAGGGTTGGTTAATTTCCTTACTTGAAAAGGAATTGTCCTTTTCCCTAATTCCTATCAATTCAAGAATCCTAACCCTTGTAGGACTAGTGGTGGCCGAATTCTTTGTATAATAAGGAGTGTATGTGGACTTAATCCTTACCACATTAGGACTCCTATCACTTAAAAGAATTCCAACCCTAATCCAACACATAGTATCTAATTTACTGATCAGGAAAAGATTTTGATTTAAACTATTAATTAGTTAAATAATTAATTAATTCCCATTTAATCAAAACAATAAAATAAAATAATATCTTGGGCTATTTTATTTAGCCTTGCCGCCCACACCATGTATATATGGGCCCAATATTATTTTTCTTATTTTATTTAATCCATTAGACTTTAAATAAAAGCCCACATGTGAACCAGACTTATTCTTACTAAAAGAAACGAGCTTACATGTCTCCTTTTAATATATTAATATAATAGTGCAGCCCATTAAATAAATAATAGACATATTATATTCTTAATATATTAAATGCAATTCTAGATGGACCCATAAATTGGTTCGGTAGAATATATCATGTGATCCATGCAAGTACGTGTGGATTGTGGATCTTGGCGGGCTATCTAAATTTAAGCTTCAATAGACATAACCTAATCACAATCAACAAATGATTCACTTAGGTCCGATCTATTAATTTTAACTCATTTCACTAAAGAGCTAAAATTGAACTCTTAAATAAAGATAGAATAAGGAGATGTTTCTCATTCATACCCTAGACAATCTTATAGGAGATGGTGTATCCTCGTGAATAATATCAGTAATCGCCAAGAGCTCATAGACCGCCTATAGCTCTCCAAGTTACCATATTTTCTCATATGACTACATTTTGAACTTGGATATTTTGACTTGTCCAGAAGCCCTGTCTTCAATAATCATTATTGAAAACTCAACGTTGAGATTTAATATCCAATACCTCAAAACATCCATATGATGATATTATACTCTCATTTAATAAATGGAGCCACGATGTCCATATCTATAAATGAAGTCCTCTATCGATTAACAAATGAATACCACCAAACTATTGAGGATAGACTATGCTATATAATCGTACTCATTGATAGCTCAAATGATGACACTTGCAACCATAAGTCCATCATTTATCTCAGGATTTAGATAGACTCTCTGATTGTCCTGATAATGAAAAGACTTATATCTAGTGACGGTTCTAGATAAAGTATTTCATTGTGATCCAGTTCAATGCACCCAGTGCACTAGATTCTTTTACTCAAAAACCTTTCGATGATTTTAGACTCATCATAACTCATTTGATCCCACTCAAATGCTAGTAAAAGAATTCTACAACTTTATCAAGATAGAGGTGCCCAACCTTTAACTTAAGTTGTGAACGTTATTCAAGACTAACTAAAGAATTGTGTCTACCTCATACATATCCGGATGTACAAACAATTCTTCATATCTCATAGTCTTTTGACCTTATGATTATTTACCTTGACAATTATAATTATAAATGCTATAAGATTTTGCAGAATCAGAAATCACTTTATTTATATGAAAAGATTGTCAATTACAATATTACAGTCTTACTATTGAGCATAATCCTAACAATCTCCCACTTGCGCTATAGCAAATGTGTCATATCTCTCATTCTCATGTTCTCTAGGTGCCCATCAAAACTCTTCTAAGGTAGAGCCTTTGTGAAGGGATCTGCTAGATTTTCTGCCGACGCGATTTTGGTAATCGTCACGTCTCCCCTATGAACAATCTCCCTTAAAAGATGATACTTTCTTTCAATGTGTTTTCCTCTCTTATGACTTCTTGGTTCTTTCGAATTAGCCACTGCTCCACTGTTGTCACAGTAGATAGTGATCTACTTATTCACACTAGGAACTACTTCTAAGTCAATCAAGAATTGGCGAAACCATACAGCCTCCTTGGCAGCTTCGCATGCAGCTACATACTCTGCTTCCATGGTGGAGTCAGCAATACAAGATTGCTTGATACTCGTCCAAATGACTGCTCCTCCTCCAAGAGTAAACACAGATCCTGACGTGGATTTTCTAGAGTCAGAATCCGATTGGAAATCAAAATCTTTATACCCAACGGGGTTTAAATCCCCTCTAGAGTATACAAGCATATTATCTTTCGTTCTCCTAAGATACTTGAAAATATGCTTGACTGCCGTCCAGTGATCAGGACCAGGTTTCGATTGAAACCTGCTAAATATGCCAACAGCAAAACAAATATCTGGTCCAGTACAGAGCATTGCATACATGAGACTTCAAACTGCCGAGGCATATGGAATTCTACTCATGAATTGCTCTTCATGCTCATTCTTAGGAACTTGTTCCTTAGAAAGTTTGATTCCATGCCTAAAAGGTAACATACCTTTCATGGAATCTTGCATGGAAAACCTAGACAAGATTTTGTCTATGTATGAAGCTTGGGATAGTGCAATCGTTTTATTCTTTCTATCCATTATTACTTGAATACCTAGAATAAAACTTGCTTCTCCTAAGTCCTTCATATCAAATTGTTTTGCTAACCATTCTTTTACTGATGTCAATACTCCCACATCGTTTCCGATGAGTAATATATCATCTACGTAAAGAATAAGGAAAACCAACTTGTCACCTTTGATCCTTTTGTATACACAAGGTTCTTCAAGGTTCTGTAAAAATCCAAAACCTTTTACAGCTTGGTCGAACCTTATGTTCCAGGATCTGGATTCTTGCTTTAATCCATAAATTGATTTCTGCAACTTGCATACCTTTTCCATTTGGCCCTTTTCAATGAATCCTTCTGGTTGCATCATATAGATGCTTTCGTCAAGACTTCCATGAAGGAAAGTTGTCTTGACGTCCATTTGCCAAATCTCTAAATCTAAAGATGCTGCAATGGATAAGAGTATCCTAATGGATTTAAGTATGGCCACAGGGGAGAAGGTTTCCTCGTAATCGATTCCTTCTTTCTGTGTGTAACCTTTAGCTACCAATCTAGCTTTAAAAGTTTCCACCTTTCCATCCATACCTCTTTTCCTCTTGTATACCCACTTGCACCCAATGGGTTTTATCCCTTTAGGCAAGTCTACAAGGGACCAGACTTTGTTATCGAACATGGATTCAATCTCAGATTGCATTGCCTTTTGCCAGTGGTGACAATCAACATCCTCCATCGCTTCCTTGTACGTGTAGGGATCATCGTCGTCAGGGAGATTCTCAACAGATTCACCTTGACCGATGTATCTTTCAGGTTGGGTTCTAACCCTCCCACTACGACGAGGAATGGTAGGTTGTTGATTTTGTGTTGGAGTGGAAATTACAATTGGGTTAAGTTGTGAAACCTCTTGTGGAATTGTATCTCCTGACATATCATTCAGGACAATTCTACTTTTGGGAACAAAATCATTCATATAGTCCTTTTCCAGAAATGTAGCATTTGTTGAAACAAACACTTTTAGATCTGAAGGACTATAGAAATAATATCCTTTAGTTCCTTTTGGATACCCCATAAATATGCATGTTTCCAAACGGGACTCCATCTTTTCTGTCTTTCCTTTTAACACATGTGCAAGACAACCAAATATCCTTATGTGTTGTAAACTAGGCTTTCGCCCAGTCCACAACTCATATGGTGTTCCAGGAACCGACTTTGATGGTACCACGTTTAGAATATATATTGCAGTTTGTAGAGCATATCCCCAAAAAGAAATAGGAAGTGTTGAATAACTCAACATAGACCTAACCATGTTCAAAAGAGTTCTATTTCTCTTTTCTGCTACCCCATTTTGTTGAGGTGTACCTGGTGCAGAAAACTGAGAAACTATCCCATTATCAATAAGATATTGTTGAAACTCACCAGATAGATATTATCCACCACGATCAGATCTCAAGATTTTTATGCGTTTCTCAAGCTGATTTTCTACTTCAGCTTTGAATGCTTTGAACATGTCAAAAGCATCCGACTTATGTCTCATGAGATACACATAACCAAATCTTGAGTAATCATCTGTGAAATTGATGAAGTACTCATATCCACCTTTAGCTTGAATGCTCATAGGACCACATACATCAGTGTGTATTAGTCCTAAACATTCAGTGGATCTTGCACCTTTGGTATTGAATGGCCTTTTGGTCATTTTACCTTCCAAACAAGATTCACAAGTTGGTAGATCATCAACCTTTAAGTCACTTAAAGGTCCGTCACATACCAATCTTTTAATTCTATTAAGGTTAATGTGACCTAGGCGTAAATGCCAAAGGTAGGTTTCATCTTTTGATAATTTTACTCTTTTATGATTAGGTTCCGTTATTTCTATGTCTAACGAGTGAGAGATATTTCTATACAAAAAGAATAGACCATTTTCCAATGTACCTTTGCAAACAATTTTGTCATTCTTACTAATAATAAAAGCTTTATTAAAAGTAACCGAATATCCAAATTTATTTAAACAAGAAACTGAAATTAAATTCCTCTTGAATTGAGGTACATAATAAACGTCTATTAAATCTAAATGCCTACTAGAATCTATAATAACTCTAATATCTCCCACTGCACTTGCAGACACTAACGATCCGTTGCCCAAGCGCAAATTGATTTCGTTCTTATTCAGCCTTCTCCTTTCTTGGAACCCTGTAAGGAATAACAAACATGATTAGTGGCTCCAGAGTCTATGATCCAAGAATCTGTAGAATCTGCCAGAAAACATGTTTCAAGATAATTAATATTACCTTCTTCCTTCTTGTTCTGGGACTTTGGGCAATTTCTTTTCCAATGTCCCTTTTCACCACAAAGGAAGCATTTCCCTTTGATATTGGTTACCTTCTTGGTAGGCCCAAGTTGCTTTTTCTTCTGTTTTTTCTTGACCTTCTGACGGGTCTTAATAGTAGCAACTTTACCAACCATATGAATCTCTTGACCTTTTCTTTTCATAAGGATCTTTTCAACGCTTTGAACATCTTGCATCAGGCCCTGCAAGGTGTATTCCTTTTTGTTCAAGGTGCAGTCCAACTTGAACTGATCAAAGGAATCTGATAGTGAGTTGACAACCATGTCAATTTTGGTTTCACCATCTATCTCAGCGCCATTTAATTCTGTAATATTTACATGTGCTATGACTTTCATCATGTGATCTTTCACAGCCTGTCCAAGTTTCATCCTAAGATTCATAAAAGCAGTCACTGCCTCTCTCTTAGTCGTCCTAGACCTCATAGCAAACATTTCTTCTAGAGACATCATAATATCAGCAGCAGACCCCATTCCTTCATGCTGTTGTTGCAACACGTCGGAGATATTAGACATAATGTAACATTTGGCCATATCATCTGAGGTCTTCCACTGCTCATACTCATCTCTTTGCATCACACTATATTCATTATTAGGAAGGGGTAGTTTAGGAGCAGTTAGAACAAACTTATGTTTTTCACTTTGCAGCAACAACCCAATTTTCCTTTTCCATGTGACATAATTATCTCCAGTTAAAGTGTTATCTTTCAGGATGTTCATAAGTGATGGGGTCATGATTTCTGAATAAAACAAAAAGCATATATAAGTAAATAATCATGATAAAGCACTTTCGAATATTTATCTTGAATTAATTAAATAACTCAATCGTGAAAAATTCAACGGTGATCCAACACCCATAAATGTTACGCCTTCTTCGAGAGTTCGCACCATTTACTAGTTGGACTAGGTCCCACCTAATTGTTAACATAACAACCAGCGTTTTCAATTTTAGCCTTGCAATTTTATTAACAAGAACTCTCGGGAGGATATTAATAAAATTACATTGAGTTTGTTACCAAGATATCGACCCTCAATTTTCTCTCACGAAAATCCCTCCTCTGGGAGTAGATCTCGTTTGAGTCAATTGTCTAGCCTATCCTTGTAAGGAAGTATTTTGCTAAATTCCATTTATGGATGCCCCTCGGGGGGATTACCAATAAATAATAAAGCTCAACTAACCTTGGAGGCCATAGGTGCTCTAACACACCTTCTCCCACTCAATTATTTAAGGTGTGTGATTAAATTCCAAAGAATGATTTTACCAAGTTATCTAGATGCCAATTAGATACCTAAATCATTCAATGTTTGTTCATACCAAAAGAGATATATGAGTGGCACTCCTATTCTATATGACATGTTATCATACAATAACAAATATTGCAACATTTATACATAAAAATAAATAGCTACAATTTTGGTCCATCCTAGAAAAGCATGTAAATTACAATTGTACGGAATACAAAAAACTCCTTTCTTGGCGAACAAGATTTCAAGCGACCATCTCGCGCACGTAACTCGCGTGCCCGAAGATCACCAAGCAGCCCATGCGCACGCCTAGCCCATGCAAGGGCATGAGCTGCCGCATGGCCAGCCCATGCATGGGTCGCGCGCGCTGCTGCACTGCAACAAGCGCAACTGCATGCTTGGTTGCGTGCGCGCTTGTTGTCTCTGTGCGCTGCGGTGCCAAGCTCGGTTCTGGACGCTCCAATTTCTTCAAATCTTCGAGTCTTCGAATCTTGAATATATTACAACTTATTTTATACAATAAAATACTGCAGAAATAATGTTAATGGAAATTTTGCTCGGGATGAGAAATCTCTGTTAACGCCCTCGAGACCACTACCACGTAGGTGGTGGCCAAAATTCTTTATATATGTGACAGTGGTTTTTTATAGTGGCAAATAAACAAGAACGTTTTTATTTAGCATGCATGGTACACGAATACAAAGATTATTCTCTCTTTTCACTCAACTCTCTTTGGTGAATGGTTGATTGCTAGTCGTATGCCTGTCGAGTAGTAGTCTCCTCTTTTTCATTTCTTTTCTTTTCTATTTATACATGGTTTGTAGGTCAACAGACTGATTCTCCCTTGATTGTCTCAGTGATTGTCTTAGTCTCTTCATTATCGGGCGGGATTTCTTGCGTTAATATCATTTGACTTTCAGATTGACGCCCGAATTGAGAGTATCGTGGTGGAGATCAGTTTGTTTCCTTTTTGGATTTCATTACTTGTTCTGTATGTAGATAACGCTTCCAGGTATGATTTAATGCATTCCTCGTATCCTTTCAGTATGATCCTTATAGAAGTCGCGGGTCATGACGATATGGTGTGATGCATCAACCAGGGAGGTTGTTTAGTATTTCGACCTTGATGTCTGAGAAGTTTCATCCAGCTTGGAGCCAGATCCGGCTTCTCTTGACTTCTTTGAAGCTAGATGTGGCCTCGACTGACCTTTTTGAAGCTAGGTGTGGCTTCGACTGACCTCGCGGCCTTCTAGGGACATTCTTCTGTGTCAATCAAGGTACAGACGAGTTTCTTGAGCATTTGCGAGATGACCTTGACTTCGGGGAGCTTCTAGTTTTGATGATGCGGGCTAAGTCCGATCATTCCGGGCTCTATCCCGGATGTTTTCGGAGCCCGCCCTTGTTCCTGGGGTGGTATTACAGTTCGGCCCTGGATAAAGAGGTCTCCTAGTGGAAGCTCTCGGGTCCGGGCTTTATCCTAGATGTTTCTGGAGCCCGCCCTTATGCCTGGGGTGGTATCGTAGCTTGGCTCTGGATATAGAGGTCTTCAGGTGAAACTTTCGGGTATGGAACCAGGTATAGGAAGTGGAAAATTTCCCTTTGGTCCTTAGCCAATTTTGGCTATTAACAGAAGTCCCCTCTAACTTGAACACCAGACGTCGAGCTCAGGGTTGAGGTCAGATTCTCACTTTATTTGGGAAATCTTCCTCTTTTTACCGTTACCGAAATTTTGGGAAATTTCTTCATTTGAGTGACGTGTTGTGAACCGACTATTTTATCTTCAAATTAATCTGATTACGTTACGGCAGTCCCTGAGATTTTTTACCGTTACCAGGATCTTGGGGAGATCTTCCTCTTAACTGCGTAAATGATGTGGCATGAGATGATTAGCCCGCTTTCGAGTTTAATCCGGTTACGTTACCTAGTCGATTTTTTACCGTTACCAGGATCTTGGGGAGATCTTCCTCTTAACTGCGTAAATGATGTGGCATGAGATGATTAGCCCACTTTCGAGTTTAATCCGGTTACGTTACCGAGTCGATTTTTTACCATTACCAAACGAGTATCCTGGTAACTTGAGTTGTTGCCCTCCTTCTTATATATATGTTTGTTCTCCTCCTCATCTTCCTCACATCTTCTCGAGCTAAAAGAGCCTTTTGTTGAGAAATATTTCCACAATTTTTCCTCCAAGCTTGCTTCTTTCTTCATTCTTCATCTTCTATTCTTTCTTCATTCTTCGTTTTCTAAAATGTCGAAAAACAGTCGCGATTCAAGTGATTCCATATTCGACGATGAGAAGGTCGTCAGTCTTAGTCTGGGGAAGCGGGATAGGAGGAGTTCTGACGGTGATGATTCCCCGCCCACATCACAACGTCGGCGATCCAGTAGGAATGTATCTATCGGGACTGGGTTCTCCAATCATCCCGACCACCCTTTAGATATTATTGATGATGATTCCGATAAAGAAACGACCGGTGGCACTGCGGGGGAGCGTCGGGTCTCGGCTCCTGGTCCCTTTGGGGAGAGGCTCCTTCCCTACGATTTCCGGGTTATCCTAGATTCCACCGTTGACCCGGTGTCGATCGACAGCTTGAGGTCAAAGTTTGGCATCCCCGAC
Source organism: Dipteronia sinensis (assembly GCA_033220585.1). Classification (NCBI taxonomy): domain Eukaryota; kingdom Viridiplantae; phylum Streptophyta; class Magnoliopsida; order Sapindales; family Sapindaceae; genus Dipteronia; species Dipteronia sinensis. The sequence continues at coordinate 57,773,866 of CM065640.1, read as the reverse complement.
AGTGTATCCATCTCGGTGCCTCCCAAGAACTTCGAGTTTTTCAACCCCCCTAAAGGCGTGCTTCTGATCCATATGGCCGCTCTTGAGAACAGGGTAAGGCTTCCCCTCCATCCGACCCTTCGGCGGGCTCTAAACGCCATCCAGCTCGCTCCCCTTCAGCTAACGCCGGACTTCTGGAGGCATTTGATTGGCTTCCTTGTGTTATGGAGGGAACAATGCCAAATGAGTAAAGTGACAAGGGAGCCAGGTGCAGAGGAGCTGGCGTATCTTTTTCAGATTAGGAGCTTGTCTGGGGCTCCCCGGGGTCAGTTCTACGCTAAGGCCAAGAATAAGCTCAATTTCATCGTTCCTGGTGCTTCGAAGAAGGATCCCGCATGGAAAGAAGAATGGATCCTAGCGGGGGATGACTGGGGGAGCTCGATTTTCATCGGAGGGCATGAATTTGAGGTTCCTACGGCTTTCAGTGACACGCCCTCCTGGGACCGGGACTCCCTGCCTGTCGAGTCCGAAGCCGTCTTAAAGGCTATTCTAGCCAGGAATTACCTGAATTCGAAGTTCCCTACCGCTGAAGCTTTTGACCCTCGTAGGGTGAACAAATATCTATGGATTTCAGACGCTATTCCTCGTAAGTATCCTTGTGTCGCTTCTTCTTATTACTTAGCTTGGTTCTAACATTTTTTTATCTGTTTATTCACAGTCTTTGTCGTGGAGCCAGCCACCCGACACGTCTCACGCTCTCCTCAAGGTGGAGCTTCTCTTCCCTCCCCTGGGGTCGAGCCTGCCCTGGCTTCTTCTGTCTCTCCGGCTAGGTCTAAGATGGCCACTCTGGCCTCGCGGGCTTTTCGGGCTTTGGGTAAAGCTCCCCAAGTGGTTGGCCCGGCTGTTTCTGCCCCCTCGGCCATGGCCGCTAAAGTCGCTATCCCTTCGACTCAAACATCTGATTCAGCTGCGCTTCCAACAACCAAAGCCTCAGAGGTTTCTGGGAAAGATGTCACTCCTGGTAAAGGTGTCGCGAAGGCTCCTTCCAACCGTTCCTGGCCTCAGTCGAGCTCGACAGGGCAGGATGAGGTCTTGGAGCAGTTCATAGCGTCCTGTCCGAGTGGCGGGATCTCCAAGATGGCTTCTATGCCTGTGGACGTCCTTATAACCAAGGGGTCTGCTATCTTGGCTGAGGTAATTGTATTTCCTTCACGCTTTTGTTTTTTTTAACTCGTTCAGTTTCTAACTCGGGTTTTATATTTGTAGGCCTTTAAGGTCAATGTCGCGATGGGCCAGCAGGTAGCCCTTCTCCGTGATCGAGCTGCAAAAGCCGAAGCTGAAGCCGAGAAGGCCAGGGAACTGCTCAATCAGGCTCGGTCTCTAGTGGAAGAGGTGACTTCCAGCCAGGGCAAAATTGAGCTCGAGATGGCTGAGCTTCGCTGCAATCATGAGAGGATGAAGCAATCTTTCGATCAGGAGCGTCTTCAATCTCTCCGGCGGGCTAGGCAGCGAGACTCCTAGAGATCTGAGGCTACAAAGCTGGACCTTAAGAACCGGTCTCTGATTACTCAGGTGGCCAAGCTGCAAGCTGACGCGGAGACCTCCTTCAGCGATGGGTATTTTTATGCTTCCTTTCAGGCCGCGGAAGCTCTTCCTCCTCCTTTTGATTTGTCATCTATTGTAGGCTGGGACAGATAGGAAATAATGCTCAAAGCTGCTGAGTTATCTCGTCCTGAAGGCGACAAGGTGGTCCCTTCTAGCCCGACGGGAACTGGGATGCAGCCCACTCAGTCAGATCCCTCCTTCCATCTTCCTTCCTTTATCCCCTCAGGTCATGGGGAATCGTCTAGCAAAGTGATGTCCTCTCGATCCGAGGAGGACCAATCGAGAGCTGGTGAAGAGGTTAGGAGCCCATCTGATGATCCAGCTTTAACAGAGATGGAGGTCGACAGGAGCCAGATGGGGCCCTTGGCTGCTCTTCTCGACGCGGCTATTCCTCCTGAAGTTATGGATGTAATCAATGAAGTTTTGGAGGAAGATCCAGCTGATCATCCGATAGAGCCTCTAAACGGAGGAGTGGTCGGTGAGGATAACCCAGATGGACAGCTACCTGTTGAGGGGGTTGATGTTGAGGATCAGCAGGAAGGAGGAGGGCCTGCGGAGGGGAGCCATGATAGCCCCAAAGCTTGAAGCGGATGACTTGTTTCTGATTGCCTAGAAAAGGGGGTGGGCACCCTGCTTTGCCATTGTTAGTTTTTTTTTATTTTTCCTTCTTCTTTTTGTAGCCCGAATTCGGGGGTTGGGCTCCCCAGTTGGATGTAGCCTTATCGGGGGATAGGCTCCCCTTGCCCTTAATGATAAATTGACGTGCCTTTTTGACAACTTTATTCTGCTTCTAGTCTTGAATGGTATCCAAAGTAGCATCGGTAGCATCAATTAAGATTCCTGTAGGCAATTATGATGATTTTGATCCTGCACACGAAAGCAAACATTATATATATGGGGCGATAACCCAACCAAGACATCAGGAATGCTACTTAGTTATTTCCTAGTCTTTGAGATCTGGCGGGCAACTATGCCTTTATACTCAAATCCTTCTTGGGGGTGGTAGCCCGACCAAGGCATCAGGAGGGCTATCGAGCTATTTCCTGGTCTCGAGATCTGGAAGGCAACTATGCTCTTACACTCAGATCCTTCTTGGGGGTGGTAGCCCGACCAAGGCATCAGGAGGGCTATCGAGCTATTTCCTGGTCTCAAGATCTGGAAGGCAACTATGCTCTTACACTCAGATCCTTCTTGGGGGTGGTAGCCCGACCAAGGCATCAGGAGGGCTATCGAGCTATTTCCTGGTCTCGAGAGGTTTATATTGAGTTCCCATTCAAGTGTATAGTCACTAACGTTGAACATAGTTGGAGACAAAGATGGAAGAGAAAAGGAAAATGACTTTATTGTTGGTTGAGATGTAGTACATCTTTATTAGGACCTGTAATGAAAACTAAGTGGGGGTAGTCTGCTTGAGAACTCCTTTCAAGGGTAGAATTTCTTCAAATGGTCTGCATTCCAAGTGTGGTTGATGGGTTGTCCGTCCATGTCTTCGAGTTTATAAGCTCCATTGCGAACAACTAGCTTTATCAAATATGGCCCTTCCCAATTTGGACTTAAGACTCCATCCGACCTTTTCTGAGTATTCAGTGTTACTTTCCTAAGTACCAGATCCCCTTCCTTGAATTTTCGGGCTCTAACCTTTTGGTTGAAGTATCTAGCGATCCTGCTCTGGTAGATCGCTACTTTCTCTGCTACCCGGTCTTGCTTTTCTTCTAAGAGGTCTAGACTAGCCCGGAGCTTGACTTCGTTACTTTCGGGCTCAAAGTGCTGTAACCTGAACGAGGTCAATTTATGCTCGATGGGGAGGACTGCTTCAACCCTGAAGGCCAGGGAGTAAGGCGTTTCTCCAGTAGCTGTTCTTTTTGTAGTCCGGTATGCCTAAAAGACTTCTGGTAGCTCTTCGGCCCATTTACCTTTCCTCTGCTGAAGCTTCTTCTTCAGAAGTTTCTTGATTCTCTTGTTGGTGGATTCCACCAGCCTGTTAGTCTGGGGATGTGCTACTGAAGCGAGCCTGAGGTCGAACCCCAATCCCTTGTAGAAGTCTTTGAATCGGGCGTTGTCGAATTGTTTTCCTAGGAGGTCGGCTACAATGATGAGAGGGGTCCTGAACCTGCATACCACGTTAGTCTTGATGAACTTGGTTGTATTCTTTTCTGATATTCGAGCAAGAGGCCCTGCCTCGACCCATCTTGTGAAGTAGTCAATAGCCACGATAGCATGTTTCATCTGTCCAGGAGCGGTAGGAAGTGGCCCAATTAGGTCGATTCCCCACATGGCAAAGGGGTAAGGTGAGCTGAGGGACGACAGTCGCTCGGGTGGCTGGTGGCTCAAGTTTGAGGTTCTTTGACAAGGTTCACCGGATTGCACAAAACTCTTTGCATCTTGATGGATGGTCGGCCAGTAGTACCCCATACGAAGCACCTGATAGGCTAGAGCTTCCCAACCTATATGGTTCCCACAGTCCCCAGAATGGACCTCTCTCAATGCCCACTTAGCATCATCGGGATGCAAGCACCTAAGTAGGGGGAGGGATCTGCCCCTCCTGTAGAGGTATCCGTCCACCATACAGTATCAAACTGAGAGTCTCTTAACTCTTCGGGCTTGGTCGGGCTCTTCAGGAAGCTCTCCTTCAAGGAGATAGATGACGATTAGGTCCATCCAGCAGGGTAGGCGATCCAGGGAGCAAATTTCTCCATTTGTGGCTATGCTTGGCTGGGTGATTACTTGGAGGGGAATTCCCCTTGGTAGGGATTGGCCTCCGTTCGCCGCTATTTTAGCCAGAACATCTGCGCGATGGTTTTGGTGTCGAGGCATCTGATCGATCTTGAGTCCCTTAAATTTGCTTTTCAGCAACCGAGCTAGATTTAAGTAGGCAACCATATTATCTCCCTTTGCCTGGTAGACCCCAGTCACCTGGTTTACAATAAGCAACGAATCGCTCTTGACCTGCAGGTAGTCGGCCTTTAGCTCGATGGCTACCTTCATCCCGGCTATGAGGGCTTCATATTCCGCTTCGTTGTTGGTAGCTTTAAACTCGAATCTGAAACAGTGACATAATTCAGTCCCCTCCGGATCTATCAAAACTATGACAGCTCCTCCCCCAGCTCGTCTGAATGCTCCGTCTGAAAAGAGGATCCATGGCTTGCAGCCCTCCGGCCAATTTTTGACCTCGGATAACTTCTCAGGGACCTCGTTTGATACTGAGGGATCAACTGGATCTGGGATCGCTGAGAATTCTTCCACGAAGTCGGCTAAAGCCTATGCCTTAATCGTAGTTCGGGGCTTATACTTTAAGTCGAACTGAGTGAGCTCTAGTGCCCATAAAACTAACCTTTCTGACATATCTGGTCTCTGCAAGAATTGACGAAGGGGTTGTTCTGTCACCACTGCTGTTGTTTGAGCTTGGAAATAGGGACGGAGTTTCCTCGCTGAGATCACCAGAGCATAAGCGAGCTTCTCCAGGAGAACGTAGTTCCTTTCTGATTTGGTCAAGGCATGACTCACATAGTATATGGGTCTTTGAAAACCGTCGCTGCAATCCTTGGCCAAAGCCCCGCTTATTGCAGTTTCTGATACAGCCAGGTAAATCTGCAGCTCATCTCCGAGAACCGGCTTGACTAACAAAGGGGGGCTTGTTAGGTATTCCTTCAAAGCTTGAAATGCCTGCTCGCTTTCCTGGCTCCATTTCATGTTCTTTCCTTGTTTGATGGCCTTGAAGAAAGGGAGGCATTTATCGGTGGAGCGAGAGATAAACCTGTTGAGTGCTGCCACCCGTCCAGTCAAAATCTGTACTTGCTTGAGCGAGGTCGGGGATTCCAAGTCCAGGATAGCTTTGATTTTTTCTGGGTTGGCTTCGATACCTCTCTCATGAACCATGAAGCCCAGAAACTTTCCTGCCGTTACCCCAAAAGCACATTTGGAGGGGTTCAAACGCATCTAGTTTTCCCTCAGCATGAGGAAGGTTTTGCGAAGGTCTTCTTGATGTCCCTTTGTGGTTGGGGATTTAGTGATCATGTCGTCGATATATACTTCTATCGTCCTTCCTATCTCGGGCTTGAACAATTTGTTAACCAGCCGCTGTATGTGGCCCCTGCATTCTTCAAACCAAACGGCATCACCTTGTAGCATATAAGCCCTGCCCAGTAATGAAACTGGTCTTATCTTGGTCAGCCAGGTGCATTTTAATTTGGTTGTATCCTGAGAATGCATTCATAAAACTTAAAAGTTTATTTCCGGATGTGGAGTCAACCAGCTGGTCAATCTTTGGCAAAGGAAAACTGTCTTTCGGACAAGCCCGGTTGAGGTCGGTGTAGTCGACACACATACGCCATTTTCCATTCGCCTTCATGACCATGACTACGTTGGCGATCCATTCGGGGTGACGTACCTCTCTGACGAACCCCGCTTTGATCAATTTATCAACCTCTTCCTGCACCGCCGCTTTCCTATCAGTGTTGAAATGACACCTCTTCTGCTTGACGGGCTTGACTGTTGGATCTACTGCTAGCCGGTGGGTGGCCAACGGTGCCGGGATTCCAGGCATTTCATTATGGTTCCAGGCGAAGATGTCGCTGAATTCCCTGAGAAGATCAATCAGTCCTCTTTTTACTTCTGGATCAAGGGCGGCTCCGACCTTGACGACCTTGGAGGGATCGTCAGTCCTGATAGATATCTCTTCTAGTTTATCCACGGGCTGCCCACTGGCCCATTCCTTACCCCTTTCTTCCTCGTAGGGCATGATAGGTTCATCCTCCGGATGCCCAGGATGTTCTGCGGGCTTCTTCTCTTCCTGGATTATCCGGGATGTATCCATGTCTTCCTGGATTACTGTCATCTGTACACACTGCTTTGTTAGGGCTGTAGGATTGGCAGATACTGTGTAGCGTTTCCTGGCTGCCTGCTGGTCTCCGCGTACCTCTCCTACCTTGGTTCCAACTGGGAATTTCAAAACGTTGTGGTATATGGACAAGACTCCCTTCAAGGTGGACAGGAAAGGTCTCCCTAAGATGGCGTTGTAGGCCGATGGGGTGTCCAGCACAACAAAGTCGGTCATTACGTTCTATTGGAGCGGGGTGACCTCGATGATTACTGGGAGGATCATCGACCCCACTGGTATGATCGAGTCCCCAGTGAAACCGTAAAGTGGAGTGGTACAGCTGTTGTAGCAATGTTGCTTCAAGTTCAGTTTTTCCAGGGTATCTTTGAAGAGGATATCTACACTGCTTCCTGTATCCACGAGCACGCGAAGGACCAGAAAGTTGGCGATCTGTATCGTGATGACCATAGGATCATCATGAGGTTGCACAGTGTTGAAGACATCTGCTTCGGTGAGCACGATCTGAGCTGACTGGGCGGGCTCTATCGGGCTCTGGCTGACTTCGAAGATCCCACGGCTCTCTCCAAGGCGGGGAACCTTTCTTGCGTTATTTTTCTGGGAGTTATTGGAAACGCCGGCCAATGTAGGACCTCCGCTGATAGTGTGTATCACCTGGATCTGTTGCATTAAGTCAGCCTGCTCCCCTTTCCTCTTTTCTGCGTCCTCGCAGATTTCAGCTTGTACCTCCCTTCCAGTTCTGATATTATCTCTGACCTGTTGTAAAAATTCAATCAGGCATCCTCACCTTATCAGGGCTTCAATCTGGTTGCGCAAGTTATAGCACTCCGAAGTGTTGTGGCCCACGTCTTCATGAAAGTCGCAGTACTTGTACCGGTTTCTCCTGTCAGCTGGGGCCTTCATGGGAGCGGGCTTTTAGAGCAACCCTTTATCCCGTATGGCAAGGTAGACCGTTTCCCTGGATGCATTCAATGGGGTATAGTGGTCAAACCCTTTTTCCCCTTGCATTACTGGAGCCACGGTCCTGGGAGGCGGCGAAGCCCAGGGAGGGGTTCGTTTCACTGGATATCTTTCTTGCCTATGTGGAGGAGCAGGGGGGCGATAGGTCGACCTGTTGGGAGGTTTATTCTGAGCTCTCTGCACCGGCTCAAATTTGGGGGCTTCTTTCTTCAAACGTTTTGCCGTTCTCATGTCGTCATGTTCTATCTTGACCTTAAGTTGTTCGTCGATCTCGACCTGCTCAAGAGCCCGGTCATAGGCCTCCTGGTAAGTCTCGGGAGGTCTTTTGGCAAAAGAACGGAAAAGCTTTCCTGCCCAGAGGTTTCGTCTAAAGTTTGTGAGGGTTTCTTTTTCAGTGAAAACTCCCATCTGTATGACCTCCTTGTGAAACCGCTCCACGTATGATCGAAGAGTTTCACCCCATTCCTGGATCACATATTGGAGGTGTATGGGATCTTTCGGGCGAGGTTTAACTACCTGAAATTGTGAGCAAAAATCAGTTGACAATTTTGTGAAAGAATCCACGCTACCAACGGGCAGTTTCCTGAACCAGGTTTTCGCATAGTCGGTCAAGGTTGTTGGAAACATTCTGCACATAGCTGCTCTGGTAGTGTTCTGGACCTCCATCTGTTGAACGAAGCTCTCTAAATGGCTTAGAGGATCTTCCGTTCCGGAGAACTTATCTGCTGGCATTTTGAATTTTGGGGGGAGCTCTGCTTCCCGGATCCTCCTAGTGAAGGGAGCGTTCATCTCGCTCAGGGGATTCTTTTTGTCCTCCTTACTCTTTCCCTTCCTTATCTGCTGGACCTCTTTTTGTAGCTTTGCCAGCTGATCCCTCAGTCGCTTATTTCCAGGTCTCTTCGAGTTAGCCTCAGATTCCTCACTGTCGAACCTTTCTGATGAACTGGCAATTTCTATCCGGTCCTCCTCCTGGACATGATCCATTCATGGAGTTTGTCTACTTTCCTCCTCTAGGGCCCGGGTAGTTCACCTAGATGTAGTTGGATGAGATAGCCCTCGCGGCTTTCGGGTAAAAACATCCGAGGCAGACTTAACTAGCCGGGGTTGATATTGTGAAAGTCTTTTAGGAACTGGGGGCATGGGTCCCAGCCTATCCCGGATCGAACGTTAGGGCCCTGATCTATCTTGAGCCAGCTCGGGAGGAGGAGGGCCTAGGCGATCAAAAGCAGGTGGTCTAGCTCCAAGCCTGCTCGGCTCTCCCTGATCATTCAGGTGGGTCAGCTGGACTGTGATGCCTTCAGCAAGGAGGCGGACGCGGATGGATTCTACGAAGGCCGACGCTTGTTGGTCGAGCGCTGCCTGGCTCACTATGGGGTGGCCAGCAGTCCATGTATTGGTTGTCTGGATCGGAGCTTGACTATTATATCCAGACTTTCTCCCTCTTCTTGGAGTCTTTCGGGTTGGCCTCGCCGAAGATTGCTCAGGGACTCTGTGTTGGCCTTGGGAGGAGCGGAGCCTCATAGTTCCTATAAAACAATGAAAATATAAATACAAACGATTGGTTAGTTGTGTGTAAGATTTTTCCCACAGACGGCGCCAGAAAGTGTTAATGGAAATTTTGCTCGGGATGAGAAATCTCTGTTAACGCCCTCGAGACCAATACCACGTAGGTGGTGGCCAAAATTTTTTATATATGTGATAGTGGTTTTTTATAGTGGCAAATAAACAAGAACGTTTTTATTTAGCATGCATGGTACACGAATACAAAGATTATTCTCTCTTTTCTCTCAACTTTCTTTGGTGAATGGTTGATTGCTAGTCGTATGCCTGTCGAGTAGTAGTCTCCTCTTTTTGATTTCTTTTCTTTTCTATTTATACATGGTTTGTAGGTCAGCAGACTGATTCTCCCTTGATTGTCTCAGTGATTGTCTCAGTCTCTTCCTTATCGGGCGGGATTTCTTGCGTTAATATCATTTGACTTTTAGATTGACGCCCGAATTAAGAGTATCGTGGTGGAGATCAGTTTGTTTCCTTTTTGGATTTCATTACTTGTTCTGCATGTAGATAACGCTTCCAGGTATGATTTAATGCATTCCTCGTATTCTTTCAGTATGATCCTTATAGAAGTCGCGGGTCATGACGATATGGTGTGATGCATCAACTAGGGAGGTTGTTTAGTATTTCGACCTTGATGTCTGAGAAGTTTCATCCAGCTTGGAGCCAGATCTGGCTTCTCTTAACTTCTTTGAAGCTAGATGTGGCCTCGATTGACCTTTTTAAAGCTAGGTGTGGCTTCGACTGACCTCGTGGCCTTCTAGGGACATTCTTCTGTGTCAATCGAGGTACAGACGAGTTTCTTGAGCATTTGCGAGATGACCTTGACTTCGGGGAGCTTCTAGTTTTGATGATGCGGGCTAAGTCCGATCATTCCGGGCTCTATCCCGGATGATTCCGGAGCCCGCCCTTGTTCCTGGGGTGGTATTGCTGTTCGGCCCTGGATAGAGAGGTCTCCTGGTGGAAGCTCTCGGGTCCGGGCTTTATCCTAGATGTTTCTGGAGCCCGCCCTTATGCCTGGGGTGGTATCGCAGCTTGGCTCTGGATATAGAGGTCTTCAGGTGAAACTTTCGGGTATGGAACCAGGTCTAGGAAGTGGAAAATTTCCCTTTGGTCCTTAGCCAATTTTGGCTATTAACAAATAATTTTTATTTTATTTTTTTATTTACAAATAAAAAACCGCACTAAAAAAAACTGCAGTGTTTTTAATACATTAAAAAAAACTGCACTATTTTATATAACAAAAAAAAAAATTAAGCAACTATCAAGAAGGAACTTATGACGATAATAGGTCACCCTTCTTGTTACAATTCCGAAACAAAAATTACATTGAAATTCTAGGACCAAAATCGAGCAATAACAATTCACTTTATAACAACATATATAAATCCATACATTCCTCATGTAATTATATATGCGAATACCTAGAGTGCCATCTCTTTCTAAAACATGCATAATCACAATAAAAAGAAATAGATTCACGTATATATACGTTAATTAATTAAAGGGTACAACCAAGGCTCTGATACCAATTGTAGGGAAAAATTGCTTAAAACCGCAGCAGAAGGCGAAAAAATAATTTTCGTATAGTTTAAAATTTTTCTAAATATTTGAACCTTAACCCTTTAATTTATTAAACTCAAATATACGGTTAGAGTTAAATACCTCTTGTCGCGTGATCCGATTGACTTACGTCGATGGTAATCCGCAAGATCTTCAATCCTAGCACGTACGTGAATCACCTAGGAGCGTGGTCTCCCTTTTTCTTTGAATTGCTTACCTTAGAATGGATGTATGGAATTTCTGATCTTGATCTTCAATAGTAAAACACCAAGAGCCTAAAAAAATAGTTCCGGTCACTTTTGAATTCACAATCAATATGATTGAAACTCGCGTAACCCTAAATCGAAAGTGTGCACAAAACCTTTTGATGTTAAAGGCTTGTAAGTGCACTATCGAATGAGAACTTATTTTCTTTTTCTCTCTTGGCCGAAAATCTATGTGTATAAAGTAGGATTATTTTTTTTTTCAAAACAAACAAAAATCTCTCTCTATTTTGCTTCTTGGTGGCCGAAAATTCATAACCTTATATTTATAGGTTGGCTGAATTTTTCTCCTTCACCAAGTAGGGTTGGCCGAATTCACTGAATAGGAAATCTAGGGTTGGTTAATTTCCTTACTTGAAAAGGAATTGTCTTTTTCCCTAATTTCTATCAATTCAAGAATCCTAACCCTTGTAGGACTAGTGGTGGCCGAATTCTTTGTATAATAAGGAGTGTATGTGGACTTAATCCTTACCACATTAGGACTCCTATCACTTAAAAGAATTCCAACCCTAATCCAACACATAATACCTAATTTACTGATCAGGAAACGATTTTGATTTAAACTATTAATTAGTTTAATAATTAATTAATTCCCATTTAATCAAAACAATAAAATAAAATAATATCTTGGGCTATTTTATTTAGCCTTGCCGCCCACACCATGTATATATGGGCCCAATATTATTTTTCTTATTTTATTTAATCCATTAGACTTTAAATAAAAGCCCACATGTGAACCAGACTTATTCGTACTAAAAGAAACAAGCCCACATGTCTCCTTTTAATAGATTAATATAATAGTGCAGCCCATTAAATAAATAATAGACATATTATATTCTTAATATATTAAATGCAATTCTAGATGGACCCATAAATTGGTCCGGTAGAATATATCAAGTGATCCATGCAAGTACGTGTGGATTGTGGATCTTGGCGGGCTATCTAAATTTAAGCTTCAATAGACATAACCTAATCACAATCAACAAATGATTCACTTAGGTCCGATCTATTAATTTTAATTCATTCCACTAAAGAGCTAAAATTGAACTCTTAAATAAAGATAGAATAAGGAGATGTTTCTCATTCATACCCTAGACAATCTTATAGGAGATGGTGTATCCTCGTGAATAATATCAGTAATCGCCAAGAGCTCATAGACCGCCTATAGCTCTCCAAGTTACCATATTTCCTTATATGACCACATTTTGAACTTGGATATTTTGACTTGTCCAGAAGCCATGTCTTCAATAATCATTGTTGAAAACTCAACGTTGAGATTTAATATCCAATACCTCAAAACATCCATATGATGATATTATACTCTCATTTAATAAATGGAGCCACGATGTCCATATCTATAAATGAAGTCCTCTATCGATTAACAAATGAATACCACCAAACTATCGAGGATAGACTATGCTATATAATCGTACTCATTGATAGCTCAAATGATGACACTTGCAACCATAAGTCCATCATTTATCTCAGGATTTAGATAGACTCTCTGATTGTCCTGATAATGAAAAGACTTATATCTACTGACGGTTCTAGATAAAGTATTTCATTGTGATCCAGTTCAATGCACCCATTGCACTAGATTCTTTTACTCGAAAACCTTTCGATGATTTTAGACTCATCATAACTCATTTGATCCCACTCAAATGCTAGTAAAAGAATTATACAACTTTATCAAGATAGAGGTGCCCAACCTTTAACTTAAGTTGTGAACGTTATTCAAGACTAACTAAAGAATTGTGTCTACCTCATACATATCCGGATGTACAAACAATTCTTCATATCTCATAGTCTTTTGACCTTATGATTATTTACCTTGACAATTATAATTATAAATGCTATAAGATTTTGCAGAATCAGAAATCACTTTATTTATATGAAAAGATTGTCAATTACAATATTACACTCTTGCTATTGAGCATAATCCTAACAGATTTGTAGGTAATCGGCCTCTAGTTCGATGGTTGCCTTCATCCCAGCTAGGAGGGCTTCATACTCTGCTTCATTATTTGTGGCTTTAAACTCGAATCTGAAACAGTGACAGAATTCAGTCTCCTTTGGGTCTATCAAAACTACGCCAGCTCCTCCCCTAGCTAGCCCGGATGCTCCATATGTATAGAGGGTCCAGGACTTGCAGCCTTCCGACCAATTATCGATCTCGGATGTCTTTTCAGGGATCTCATTTGGTGCTGCAGGATTCTCTTGACCTGGGAGCGCTGAAAATTCTGCCACGAAGTTTGCCAAAGCATGTGCCTTAATCGTGGTCTGGGGCTTATACTTTAAATCGAACTGAGTGAGCTCTAAGGCCTATAAGACTAGCCTTCCGGACACATCTAGTCTTTGTAAGAATTGGCGGAGAGGTTGGTCCATCACCACTGCTATTGAATGAGCTTGAAAATAGGGACAGAGCTTCCTCACCGAGATCACCAGAGCATAAGCGAGCTTTTCCAGGAGAATATAATTTTTCTCTGACTTGGTTAAAGCATGACTCACATAGTATATGGACCTTTGAATCCCGTCGCCACACTCCTTGGTCAAAGCTCCGCTTACTAGAGTTTCTGAGACGGCCAGGTAAATCTGCAGCTCCTCTTCGGGAACTGGCTTGACTAACAACGGTGGGCTTGTTAGGTATTTTTTCAAGGCTTGGAAAGCTTGCTCGCTCTCCTAGCTCCATTTCATGGTTTTCCCTTGTTTGATGGCTTTGAAGAAAGGGAGACATTTATCGGTGTAGCGAGAGATAAACTTGTTAAGCGCCGCTACACGTTCAATCAGAATTTGTACCTATTTAAGTGATGTGGGGGATTTCATGAACCATGAAACCTAGAAACTTCCTCGCTGTTACTCCGAAGGCACACTTGGAGGGGTTCAATCGTATCTGGTTTTCTCTCAGTATGAGAAAGGTCTTGCGAAGGTCTTCCCGATGTCCTTTTGCGGTTGGTGATTTTGTGATCATGTCGTTGTTGTATACCTCCATCATCCTTCCTATCTCGGGCTTGAACAGCTTGTTAACCAGCCGCTGGTATGTAGCCCCTGCATTCTTCAAATCAAATGGCATCACCTTGTAGCAGTACAAGCCCTGCCCAGTAACGAAACTGGTTTTATCTTGGTCAGCTGGGTGCATCTTAATTTGGTTGTATCCTGAGAACACGTCCATAAAACTCAGAAGTTTATTTCCAGACATGGAGTCAACCAGCCGGTCGATCTTTGGTAAAGGAAAACAATCTTTTGGACAGGCCTAGTTTAGGTCGGTGTAATCGACACACATACGCCACTTCTCATTCCCTTCGTAACCATGACCACGTTGGCGATCCATTCGGGATAGCGCACTTATCTAATAAACCCTGCCTTGATCAATTTATCTACCTCTTCCTACACCGCAGCGTTCCTCTCAACGTTGAAGTGATGCCTCTTCTGTTTGACTTGCTTGACTGTTGGATCTACCGCTAGTCGATGGGTAGCCAATGATACCGGGATCCCAGGCATTTCATCATGGCTCTAAGTGAAGATGTCGTTGAATTCTCTGAGAAGATTAATTAAACCTTCTTTCACTTCTGGCTCGAAGGTGGCCCCGACCTTGACAACCTTAGAGGGATCGTCATTTCTGATGGGTATCTCCTCTAGTCTATCTACGGGCTGCCTGCTGGCCCACTCCTTGCTCTGTTCCTCCTCATAAGGCATAATAGGTTAGCTCTCTGGATGCTCAGGAAGCTCTGTGGGCTCCATCTCTTTCTGGATTATCCGGGATGTTTCCATGTCTTCCTGGACTAATGCAACCTGTACGCACTATTTTGCTAAAGCTGTAGGATTGGCAGACACTGCGTAGCACTTCTTAGCTGCTTGCTGTTCTCCGCGTACCTCCCTCACCTTGGTTCCCACTGGGAACTTCAGGACATTATGGTATACGGACAAGACTCCCTTCAAGGAGGACAGGAATGGTCTCCTTAGGATGGCGTTGTAGGCCGATAAAGTGTCAACCACAACAAAGTCGGTCATAACATTCTGTTAGAGAGGGGTGGTTCCGACGATTACTGGGAGTATCATCGACCCCACCAGTATGATCAAATCCCCAGTGAACCCATAAAGTGGAGTTGTACAGCTATTGTAACACCATTGCTTCAGATTTAATTTTTCCAAAGTATCCTTGAAGAGGATATCTACACTGCTGCCCGTATCTACGAGCACGCGATGGACCAGACAATTGGCAATTTGTATTGTGATCACCATGGGATCATCATGAGGTTGCACGGTGTTGAAGACATCTGCTTCAGTGAAAAGGATCTGTGCTGACTAGGAGGGCTCTATCGGGCTTTGGCTGACCTTGAAGACTCCCTGGCTTCTTATTTGCGGGGAATCTTCCTTATGTGGTTATTTGGGGAATTATTGGAAGTGCCAGCCAGTGTGGGCCCTCTGCTGATGGTGTGTATCACATGGATTTGTTGCATTAAATCAGTCAATTCAACATTTCTCTTCTCTGCATTCTCACAGATCTCGGCTTGTACCTCCCTTCCAGTCCGAATGTTATCTCTGATCTGCTGTAAGAATTCAATCAAGCATCCCCCCCTCCTTATCAGGGCTTCAATCTGGTTGCACAAATTATAACACTCTGAAGTGTTGTGGCCCACGTCTTCATGGAAGTCGCAATACTTGTACCGGTTCTTCCTGTCAACTGAGGCTTTCATGGGAGCAGGCTTTTGGAGTAGCCCCTTGTCTCGTATAGCAAGGTAGACCGTTTCCTTGGAAGCATTCAAGGGAGTGTAGTAGTCATACCCTTTCTCCCCTCGCATTACAGGGGCTACAGTCCTGGGAGGTGGTGAACCCTAAGGAGGGGTTCGTCTTGCTGGATATTTTTCTTGCCTGTGCTGAGGAGCGGGGATTCCATAGGTCGACCTATTGGGAGGTTTATTCTGAGTTTTCTGAGCTGGCTCAGATTTGGGGGCTTTTTTTTTTACGCTTCGCCGTTCTCATATCGTCGTGTTACATCTTGACTTTGAGTTGCTTGTCGATCTCGACCTGCTCAAGAGCCCGATCGTAGGCCTCCTGGTAAGTCTTGGGAGGTCTCTTGGCGAAGGAACGGAAAAGCTTTCCCATCCACAGGTTCCGCCTGAAATTGGCGAGAGTCTCCTTCTCGGTGAAAACTCCCATTTGTATGACCTCTCTGTGAAAACGTTCCACGTATGATCGAAGTGTCTCACTTCATTCCTGAATCACATATTGGAGGTGTATGGGATCCTTCGGACGTGGTTTGACCCCTTGGAATTGCGAGCAAAAATCTGTTGATAACTTCGTGAAAGAATCCGCGCTACAAGCAGGCAGCTTCATGAACCAAGTTTTCGCGTAATCGCTTAGGGTCATTGGAAACATCCTACACATAGCTACTCTGGTAGTGTTCTGGACCTCCATATGTTGGATGAAGCTCTCCAGGTGGCTTAGAGGATCTTCTGTTCCAGAGAACTTATCTGCTGGCCTTTTAAATTTTGGTGGGAGTTCCGCTTCCCGGATCCTCCTAGTGAAGGGAGTGTTTATCAATGGATCCTTTTTATCCTCCTTGTTCTTTCCTTTTCTTATCTGCTAGACCTTCTTCTGTAGCTTTGCCAGCTGATCCCTCAGTCGCTTGTTCCCAGGTTTCTTTGAATTGACCTCGGATTTTTTGCTGTCAAGTCCTTCTGATGAACTGGCGACCTCTATCCGGTCCCCTTCATGGACAAGATTCACTCGGGAAGTTTGTCGATTCTCTTCCTCTTGGGCCCGGGCGTTCCTCCTTGATGCCGTTGGGTGAGGTACCTCTCGTTGCTCCCAGGTCAAGGCATCTGTGACAAACTTAACTCGCCTGGGCTGATATTGTGGAGGACTTTTCGGAACTGAGGGCATGGGTCTGAGCCTATCCTAGATTTAAAGTTGGGGCCCAGTCCTGTCACGAGTTAGCTCTAGAAGAGGAGGAGGTCCCATGCGGTCGAAGGCAGGCTGCCTAGCTCCGAACCTGCTTGGTTCTCCCTGATCATTCGGGTTTGTTGGCTGGACTGTGATGCCTTCAGCGAGCAGGCGGATGCGGACGGTTTCCACGAAGGCTGCTGCTTGTTGGTCGAGCGCGACCTGGCTCACTATAGGGTGGCCAGAAGCCCGCGCATTAGTTGTTTGGACCGGAGCTTGATTGCTGTACCCAGACTTCTTCCCCTTCCTTGGTGCCTTTCATGTTGGCCTCGCCGAAAGTTGTTCTGAAACTCTATGTTGTCCTTAGGAAGAGCGGAGCCTCATGGTTCCTGTAAAGTAACGAAAATGCAAATGCAAATAGTTGGCTTGATTAACTGGGTGTAGGGTGTTCCCATAGACGGCGCCAGAAAGTGTTAACGGAAATTTTACTCGGGGTGAGAAATCTCAATTAACACCCTCAAAACCACTGCCACGGAGGTGGTGGTCAAGGTATAGTGTATTCTAGTCAGTGCTAATTAAAAATGACAAAGAAGATACTATTATCAATACCATCAAAAGGGAATGAACAAAAGAGAACGAAAATGTTTCTTTATTCTTATGAATGGTGTATCGTTTACAAATATTTATCAATCGCTCTCAATCTCTCTATGGTGTAGTAGGGTTGTTGTCATATGCCTGTCAAAAAGTTGTCTCCTCTTTCAGAAGGCCGAAGTCCTTCTTTTATACATTGTCTTCATAGGTTAAACTAATTGATTCTCCCATTGATTTTCTCCATCCCTCCCCTTCTTATTGGACGAGATTTTACATTTAAATGTCATTGACTTTGAGTTAATTGCTGAGTTGAGGATATCTTGGTGGAGATCAATTTGTTTCCTACTTGGACTCTATTACTTGTTCTGTACGTATGTAACGTCTTAAGATTTGATCATGTGTGTCTTCAGGTTTAACATGATCTCCCATAGGGGTCGTTGAATATGGTGTATATTATGGTGAGGTACATCAGATAGTGAGGTCGATCAGTGTCTTAGCTGTCCTCCCTTGATCTTTTGGAGCAGGGTGTGGCTTCCTATGGACACTCCACTGTGTCAGCGAGGTATAGGCGAGCTTCTGGAGAGATTGTGAGGTAATCCAGACTTGGGGGGATTTCTTGGTTTCAGGTTCGGTGATGCGGGCTCGATCTGACCAAGTCGGGGCTCTACTCTGGGTGTTTCTAGAACCCGTCCTTATTCCTACAGGGTAGTAGCGTAGCTCGGCTTCGGGTAACATGGTCTCCTGGTGGATGACCTCGGGCATGGAGCCAGGTTTAGAGGGTGGAAAATTTCCTTTTGGTCCCTAGCCAAATTTGGCTATTACATCTTCCTCTCTACAACTCCATTTTTGTTGAGGAGTTCGAGGTGCCGAGAACTAATGGGAAATGCCAAAGCTATTACAATAGCTTTCAAAACAAGCATTTTCAAATTCCTTCATGTGGTCAGTCCTAATTCTTTTAGTGCTTTTAATGTGTGAGTTCTTTTCATTTTGAATTTTAGTGCAAAGCATTTTAAATTTTTCAAAAGTTTCAGATTTTTCTCTAAGAAAATATGTCCATGTAAATCTAAAGAAATCATCAACACAAACAAAAATGTATCTCTTGCCACCGAGACTCTCGGTTTGCATGGGACCCATAAGGTCCATATGTAGAAGCTCTAGTGGCTCCTTTGTGGCGAGATACTTGTCTTTCTTGTGCATGCTTTTGGTTTGTTTTCCTTATTAACAAGGTCCACAAAAACTTTCAACTTTCTTCCCAAGCTTAGGGACGCCTCGCACAACCTTGAACTTATCTAAGATCCTCAAATCTCGATAGTTCATGTGGCTAAGTCTTTGATGCCACAGCTCAACTTCCTCACACTTGGACATATTACAAGAGATAGCACTAGCTTCAAGACAATAGCAATTGTCACTAGATCTCTTTCCTTTTAGCAAGGTTTGTCCATTTGGCATTAAAATAGAACAATCATTTTTGTTAAACAAGATGAAGAGTCTATTATCATTTAGATGAGAAAGGCTTATAAGATTGGCTTGCAAGCCATCAACAAGTAAAGCATTGGATAATGAGGGTAAATAGAGAATGGAAATGGTTCCTTTCCCTATAACTATCTTTCTAGATCCATCACCAAAGGTGACAAATCCTCTATCCTCCATTACAAGAGATTCAAAGAAACTTTTGTTCCCCGTCATGTGCCTAGAGCACCCACTATCCAAATACCAAGTGTTAGAGGCATTTGCCTTCAAGGCAATTTGATCCACATGGCAAAAATATTCATCTCTTCTTATCTACCTAGGTGAAATGCTCTCTCTCCTAGTGGTTTTAGTCACATTGACTCTAGATTTCCTAGGATCATGCAACTTGGCTCTATGTTTCCTAGGAACATGCATTGTGGCTCTATCCCTACTTCTTTTAATCATGCTTCTAGTTCTACACATGTCAATATACTTAAAGCAATTTGGTCTAATATGACCATCAACACCACAAAAGTGACATGTAGGAATGAAATAGGAGATCATACCATTTCTTTATGAGTACAAAGGAGCTTTCCCATGCCTTTGAGCTTGTCTTTGATGTTAAATTTGTTCTCTTATTCTTGGTTGTTGAGTTGGAGTAGATTTCTTCCTTGGTTGAGCTTGCATGAATTGCTTCTTGGCTTGGTGGTATTTGGATTGAGGAAAACTTGCTTGATCAACCCTTGTTGGTTGAGCTTGAGCTTGTTTCCATTGTGCCACCTTGACTTGGGAATCCTTGGAGGACTCTCCTAGTTCAATCTTCTTCCTAGGATGTTATGGAAATGGAGGCTCTTTAATGTCCAAGCTCTTGACAAACGCGGTCTTGCTTGAGGATGAGATATCATTGTCATCTTCATAGCCAATACCTTTCTTATCACTTGGCCTCTTACCAACTCCCAACATGTGGTCAAGTTTCTTCGTACTTGAAGTCAGCTTAGCAATGATCTCTCTTGCTTCTTTAAATTGCCACAATCCATGGAGATGTGTCCAAAACCTCCACGTTCAAAACATTGTATCCCTTTTCTTGTTGGCTTGTCATGACTTGGTTCAACCTTCTTGAAAGGAGTTTTCTTCTTCACTTCCTTTCCCTTGGAGCCAAACCCGTTCTTTTCAAACTTGATGAACTTCTTGAATCTTTTCACCATGAGGGTCATCTCCTCATCCGAGTCATCCTTTTCTTTCTCTACTTTGGAGGTCATCAAGGTTATGCTCTTTTGCTTCTTAGGAGGTGTAGGTGTAAGAATCCACCTAGACTCGTATGCTAGAAGTCTTCCAATAACTTCACTTGGCTTCATGTTCTTATAGTCACTATTTTCTTCAAGTGCCGTCACCTTAGACTCGAACCTTTCGGGAAGCGACCTCATGATCTTTTGCTTGATCCTCCTATCCGAGAAAGGGTTGCCTAGTTGATGGCTTTGATTGACGATGTCCATCAACTTTACTTGAAAATCGTTGAAGCACTCATGATCCTCCATTCTAATTTGCTCGAATTGTGTTTTGAGAACTTGAAGCTTGGAATACTTGACTACCTCGGTTCCTTCATGAGCCATCTCTAGAATCTCCCATGCCTCTTTTGCAATCCTAGTTGTTTGAATCAACTTGTATTGATTGTCATCCGTTGAACAAAGAATGGCATGCATGGCCATGTTGTTCCACTTGGAAGCTTCGAACTCTTAAGATGACCATTCCGACTTTGGCTTGGGAACTACACTATCATCCTCAAGAGTTGTTTCTGGAGGAGTGTAGCCGTCTTATATTGCCATCCATGCTCGGTCATCTATTTGGAAAATGTATGATTCCATCTTGCCTTTCCATGAGGCATAGTTCACCCAGGTAAGCAAAGGGGGTCTTGTGCTAGAGGCTCCTTCATGGCCACCTCTGTTCCCACTCAAAGTGTTTGGGTATGAAAAAGATGAATGCTAATATATGCAGCAAACAAAATGCAAAAATGCAAGACACACACACAATAAGAGCAAGGATCACCTAAGTATGTCTAGGAACTCGCTCTGATACCAATTGAAAATACTATAAAGCGTGTGTCTACTAACCTAGAGGGGGTTAATAGGTTTTAGTTTATTTATTACAAACTTTTTGACTTAATCAACTTTAATAATGCTACCCCATATTAGCAATCAACCAATCCAAATAAACATGTGGAAAATAATAAAAAAACACATGAATTGATTTACGTGAGAAACCCTCCAAATTGGCAAAACTCACGGGCTATCCTTCTAGCCACACACGGTCCTCAAATCAACTATTTGAATGAATGTTTATAACCTAGGTTGACCTCAAGTCACATCTTACTTGGTAACTAACCCTTTCACTCTACCTAACGGACCTTTAATATTGATCCTAGACCAACAAGCTTGTGCACTAATCCACTTAGTCACAAAGCTTAACAATCAATGAAGAGATAAAACAACTTATGTGAATATGTAAAAATATTCTATCATGCAATTAATGCTAGGCTACACTAAATGCTTATCTAGGAATTTAAAGATGACAATAAGAGCAAATCCTAGATATTAATATCTAAATGCAAAGACAAATAGATTTAGCTAGAGGGTAAAATGGTCATATATGCTAGCTATCAATGAACATGCAATCTCAACCAACAAACACAATCACGAACATACTCAAATCATGCTAAACCAAAGAAACATGCAATTAATTAACAAATAATTGCTAGCCCTAGGTAAACAAGAACATAAAGATGAAACAAGGAGTTCTAAGTCATGTTTAATTACCTAGTCAAGAAGAGCATGAAGACCCATGAAGAATAGATGCAAGAATGAAGCTAGATGAACAAGGGTATAAGTTTGGTTGAGTAAAAATGGCTTCTTGGGAGTCTCTCTCTCTATAAAATCACCTTCTCTCTCTAAGAAACAATGCTGGACTCCTTAGAGTGAAATGGAGAGAAGATGGGATATAAATATCAACCCTAAATGAAGCTATGTCATTTTAGGCAAGAAACACTAATTTCTGGCGACAAAAAGCGACCTTAGGGCGACCAGGAGGTCAGGTCGTTTCAAGGTCTCTTTTCTCTTGGGTAAGGGTACCAAAATACGCTTGGAAAAGTGACTTGAAGTTAGGTCGCCCTGAGGTCGCCCCAAGGTCGCTATTCTCTCGGGTAAAAAACTTGACAGCACAACAGCTCCAGTTTCGAGCAACCCAAAAATGATCAAACGACATCGAAACCTTTCATATAGTATACCATTAGAAAGGTATGGAAGTCTACTTTCTAATCCAATTTAAGGAATGGGGTTTCGATGTCTAAAAAAAGAGATATGGTCATTTGAGTGACCAAGGGTCAAATTTGGACAACAACAAGATTGCCCAAACTCATGGTACAAGACCATGTAACCAAATACCAATCCAAGAGAGGGTAAAGGGACCTCTCTAGTGGTCACATAATGTGCTTAGACAAGCACACCATCGTGCAAACATGGACGTTTCCAAACAAACTTAGGAAACGAAAGCATAGAACACAACCACACTTAGATATAACACCAAGGAGCATGTGTGTGAAGTGTAAAGATGAAAACATATATAAAAGATTGTATCACAAATGCAAGATATGTAAGGCATGCATGATAGTGTGTGTGTGCTACTAGTCTCTTCAAAGAGAGTTAAGCAAGTGATATACCTTTGAAGTGGTCTTGAGCTTAAGGATGTCATCGAAGCTTGATCACGAGCAATGAGACCTAACTACCCTTACAAACAAATCCCCATGTGGTTTGTCAATGAAATAAGCCAATCAAAATATGAGGAACTTATATCGTGGATGTTTCCTCTTAGGAGGTTTTACCACGTAAAAATCATGAGTTGATTTTCTCTATCCCTATCTCCTTTATTTATATATGTGTTGATATACATCTTAGGTTATGTCTTTGTAATTAAAATTCATTGTATATCATCTTTGTCTATGTTGGAGCTTTGTGTATAAAAGCATTCTTATAACTTGAGTTTGTATCACTTACTTGATGATGTTTATCTTGATTTTGTTTGAACAAGCATATCTTTATTTGAATTGATATTGCTTGTAACTGTATTTGAAGTGTGATACAAGCTACTTAGAGGGACAAACTTGTGTTTGTTTCAAAGAAGCGAAAAAGGTGTTGTAACATATTCACCACCCCCCCCCCCCCCCCCCCCCCCCTAGGTTAGCTTAAGGCAAATTAACCGTGTTTGTATTTTTCAGAAGTATTTGTCATTTTAAGAGGCTAATAACACACATTACTTAATATCACCTCAAAGAATCCATCTACCTAGGGAAAAAAGTTTCAGTCAAGTAGTCCACGACACATGATGATTTTAGTGTAATGAGACTATCAATGGTGTTTGAAAATTTTTTAAAGATTTGAAAATATTCTCCCTCGAATTGCGCACTTTTGGCTTGTGTTTGTGAAACTCACAAGGGATGTCTCCACTATTAGAACAGGGCAGTCGAGCACTGAGTCCCCTCAATTTAGACACTAAAAGATGAGATTAACCCATGCAGTGCAAGTGAGACCCCTAAAGTGAATGAGGGCTATGAACAAGCTCACAAAGCATACACAAATTCACCACAAACACTTCACTCAAGATTATCTCACCAAGCTAATTAAAGCTCAAAAATGTTGGCTAAGAAACAAATTTGAAAAATTGACACAAAAAATGACTCAAAAACAAAAAGAATACTCGAAAGGGCGTCTACACCCCCAAACCAAAACCCAACATTGTCCTCAATGTTGAAGACAAGAGAGCTCGGCCTAGTGGTGCGTACCTAACTAGACACCACACACAAAAAACCTAGGCACTAATCATGCACAATCAATGCCTACAAACTAAAAGACTCAACAATGGCTCACAATAAAATAAGGTATTTAAGTGAACATGGCAATTAACATCAAAATTCAACCACATCAAGCATCTATTCACCAAATTATCGGAATGTGGGTAATAACCCCCAAACCGATTCCTACTATATGCTCATTCCTGTACAGGTATATGTATGAATTCAAAACCCCCAAACCGAGTTGGGGGTATATAAAATGAAAACCTATAAATCATATGCGATATCCACAAGAGCCTTCGGCCTATCCAATCAAGAATGAATAAATCAATAAATTCATCAATTGGAATCCAAAATTGTATCAACAATTATAAACATATTCTCTCATTCACAATTATCCACACATTCAATTCAAAATTGATATTTACCAAGAACATTCACATTCATCAAACATCCAAACTTGTCTATAAACAAAAATAGAAAAAAGTAAGTCCATGAGTTTGAGTTGAAAAGATTAAACCAATGTGGTAACTTTTTTGTAGACTCAAAATGGGTAGGTTCTCACCCATTTTATGAGCACTCTTGACTTTCTTGTCCCTCTAAGACTTACAAGTGGTCGGTGTGTCAATCCAAGAGATAAAGAACCTAACAATAAGCACCATTCCTAACCACAAAGGTTAACAATTACAGAATTTATCTCAAACCAAATATTTATCAAACACAGAACATCCACAATTATCATAAAACTAAATTATCCTAAAAACTAAACAAGCTAAGCAAACAAAAAGATGCAATGAAATAATAAAGTTCACACCCAAATAAACTAAAGAAATTCTAAAGAAAAGTTCACAATTATGGCAAGCAAAATAGATCAATCATCATCAAAATCTGACTATTCCTTCTCTATCATTGGTCATTTCTGCTTTGGGTCCTATTCTACTCTGAGCCTCTCCTCATGCTCTATCCTCGACATGTCCATAGCCACCTGGAAAACTGGATCAATGGTATGCCCTCCTGAAGTGTACTCTCAATGGGTGGTTAGCTTCTTCCTCATTGTGCAGGGAATGAAATTCAAGTCTCTTCTCAAACCTGTCACGTTTTCCCATAGGTTTTCAATACTATCTTTGGCCTCCTTAATCTCTGTGGTGAATGTGGATCTCAGTGAGTCCATTGAGGTTTGGAGGCTTGACATCCTTGAGATCAATTGATGCCAAGGTACCTGGTCACTCCCAACTGCTGGCCCTGGCATTGGACCCTCCTGATAGTACTCTACTTGTTCTCATCCATATCCATGTCCTCATGTTATTGTGTACTTGAACCTGCTCCTGTCTTGGTCTTCTTTCTCCCTGTTTTCCTTCTGTTGCTTGTCAAATCCCGTTTTACCTCCAAAGTGTGCCATGTCCTGAGGTCCAAGTCAGCATGTGTCCACTCAAACTGCTCATTGTTAAGATCCACATCTAATTGCCTACAAAACTCAGTGATTAGTCATCGAAAAATTAATGCCTGCTTGTCCAATCTTTTGTTCCCTACTGCCAAGATTTCTGACTTAACGATCCACGCCACATTGATTGGCTGGTTATATTGTAAGCAGTGCAATATGGTGGCCGTCTCAAAAGATACATTCGTTCTGTAAGTTCATGGCCTAAGGGAGTGCGAGATAAACACATGCCAGAATCCCAATTCAATCTTAAGGTTGTTGTGCTTGATTAGGAATGTTGGATTCACCTAGAAGTCCATTGGGTTGATGACCAGATCATTTGCGAGGTCCAGGTTCTTCTTGACAAAGCAATCATTCCAAGTAACTCCATCTTTCATCCTACTCAGAACTTGTGGGTCATCAGAAAGCTTTGTTCAGAGGTATCTCTGAATGTTGTCTATGTTCATCTGAACTTCCACTCATCTCACCATAACAGCGAATCCTCACATGAAGTCATCCGGAACCATCCCAGCATAAAATTCATGCACTATCCTTCTGTAAAACCTGGGAAAGTGAGCTAACAAACGCCTTCCATCCTCTCTCATTCACTCTGGTAGGGATTGGAGTGTCTACAAGTTTTGATAGAGCTATTCCCCGCTCTTCTACGATCTCCCTCTGGCTAAAATACTCCAATCGTCTCTCAAAGTCTCTATTCAGAGTGTATAGAGGTAGAGAGGGTAGCTTTTTCTTCTTGCTCTCTCTTGTTCCTTTCTTCTTTGCAGTAGCCTTTGTTCTACCTGACATCTGTAAAAGAAAACCCTTAATTGAAGCTATATCATGGCGGGAAATATGCATTTGATCAATCAAAAGAAGGCAAAATTTTAAAGGTCAATTTCAGGCCTAATTGCCTAGTGCACAGGTATAGCACATGTAGGTTACCCGTGCAGTACTTGTATAGTTTCTCAAAATAGCAAGCAACCTCTCAGTGAATAGGTATAGCATGGGTAGGTTACCCGTGCATTACCCATGCAGTTAGAGATATCTGCACTTTTACCTTCGAAAATTTTCACTTTCATGCATTCAACACATTCTAATCAAGCCATTGATTCACTAGGGTTCATTCTTACTCTAACAACACATATAATGGCATAACATTCATGCTTCTATGGCTTCAATAAATCCAAAATAAACAAACCCTAGAGTGTCCAATTATATGCAAAAAGTGGTCATATTACATTTCTAAATTATTCACAACACTCCTACATGCAATAATCACACAAAAACCCATCATCAATCATCAAGGACCATGCATTTAACTTGAAAATTCTCATGGGTTGTTCATAACTTATATTTCATGCCTATTCAAAGTGTTGGGAGAAGAGGAGAATAATACACTCTATATTAAATCAATGAAAATCAAGTTAATTGAGGGAAAATCCATACCTTTTCTTGTAGAAATCGAAAACCTGGGACACACGGAATACCTTCAGGTTTTGCAAGAGAAAAAAAAGGAAGAGATTTTTGTGCTTTTGAAATTGTGAGCCCTACCATAAAAAGGACAACTTATATATATAGTCACGATAGCACAAGTATAGCACGAGTAGGTTACCCGTGCATTTACCCATGTAAATTCCTTCAATTAGCATGTATCCTTTCTCTTGCATGAGTATAGCACCGGTAGGTTACCCGTGCAGTGACCCATGCATATGCAATCCATGTTCAGCCCTTTCCCGATGCACTGACCCTTTTGCCACCCATTTGCACATTTCCTTGCACTCTTGAATTTCCGTGCCATGATTGGATTCCCTGCACATGAAATTTTTTTCATAACTACACTTGCCTTTTTCATCAAATAACTACTTTAATCACTAACACTCAAACAATCAAATTACATTAACTAAAACACTCAAGGATTTCATAATAAATTTTATGTAGACCAAGAACTACCTACACCTTAAAAAGCTCATGAGATTAATTCAAAATAACGGTAACTCAAAATGCATGAGAAAATGAATCGTGACATCCAACAATACTTAAGGATGAATCAATTTAATGCATGTGAGGTGGGACTTGGGTCAACCGAAGGTGGTTTGGCTGGGTAAAGAGGTCCATTTCTCTTAACCACTCATATGGGTGTCAAAGTCTTTCCTAGAAATCCTTTCCCATTAGTCCTCACTTGGTCCACTAGGTCCACTAGGTCCTTTCTAACCCATATCTTCCTAATTTTACTTGGGTTCCTCCTAGACCTATCTTGACTGTTCTTAATCCTTTGAAACGTGTAACAATGGCCCTTAATGTGCCCCGACTTTGAACAAAAGTAACAAGTTGGAAGGGTATAAGGAAAACTCCCTCTTTGTTTGAAGCTTTAAGGTCCCCTTGAGTGCTACACCTTGAGTGACTTGACTTCCTTCTCGACTTTGTCTAACTGCAATATGTAGTCACACTCCATTACTTTTGAGATCTTCAAGGCCTCCTCATTCTTCTTGAGCACTTCTTTCACCTCTCCCAAAGCATTTGACTTCTTTTCAACCTCCATCAATAGCCTTCTAGTTTTTCTTGCATACTCTTCCTCAAACTCTTTTGAGAGCTTAGCTAGCTCAACTAGGTATCGCTAAATCGCCTTCTTTTCGCCCTTAACCTTTACAATTTTTTTTCTCAATCTTTTTGTTGAGGTTGGAGAGTTCTTGCACTTTCTTCTTCAAAGTCTCATTCTCCTTCTTAAGAAGTTCAATTTCT
The DNA here is from genome assembly GCA_033220585.1 of Dipteronia sinensis. Lineage (NCBI taxonomy): Eukaryota > Viridiplantae > Streptophyta > Magnoliopsida > Sapindales > Sapindaceae > Dipteronia > Dipteronia sinensis. Next base: position 57,746,195 of record CM065640.1, on the reverse strand, counting down.
TGATAAAGCTTTTTGTTCTCATCTTTCAACTCCTTATCATTTTCTTGATCAAAATCTCTAGATATCTCTTCAAGCATTTTCTCATCAAAAATTGCTTCTTCCATTTTGAAGGCTTATTTCTCTTTAATGCCGTCTTGATGTCCTTCTTCCATCTCTACAGCTAACCCGAATGCCTTTACAATGTCACAAACTCTGCTTTTCTACTTTAGGCCCTTCGGCACTTCCAAAACAAAGCATCCTTCAAAGAGTCTTTCATCAGGTCGGTCCACATAGAATTCAACCCTGCTCCCACCACAGCTGAAAGATAAATGCCTAGAAACTATATTCACCTCCATCCCAGCTGTGGCCATAAACGACCTGTAGGTTCAGGTTTTGGATTGCGCAGCGGAATGGGGTTTTAAAATTTTTATGCAATCATCAAGTAAACATAATTTTACAGTAATAAAAAAAACAACAAAGAAGGTGAAACGATTTCATACCAGTGTTTGAAGGCTCCTTCTTTCTTTTTCCGATCTGCTTCTTGATTTGAACCACAAGATCTTCTTGGCTATGTCCCGCGATTGGCAACAGCGTGTGGGCGCGTCACGGGTTTCAGGAGCTTGAATGGAGGTAGAAGAAACTTAAGAAAACAACTCTTGTTTTCTAAGTGTGGAAGTCTGCCACCATGAATCAAAGAAAAAAATATTTATCTTTTTTTTTCTCTGGCCGCACACCTCTCAGTTTTCTTCTTTTTGGTTTGACGTAACCACTTACATTCAATGCAATTAAGAGAACTTATATCTTCTCTTCTCTTAATTGCGTGTATCAGTTTTCAAATACAAATATATATCTCATATGTATTTAATTTTTAACTGATAACTTTCATTAATTAATCCTTTAAAATATCTAATATTTATAAGAATAATTAATAACTTTGAATTTAAACTTTTTAAATTCAAATCTGATATTTAATTTAATAAAAATAAAATAATCAAATTATCTAATCTTCATTCAAACACAAATATCAATCAACACCCTCCAACTAATGATTAATTTCATAATTAAATAATCTTATTATTTAATCAACTTAATCACTAATATTCTTTAATTAAATAATCTCATTATTCAATTAATTCTCAAATAGATACGTGTCACTTTCGTAACACAATTAATTGGACAATCCAATTAATCAACCGTGACCATTGTTACCTTTAATCAATCGGGCTAGCAAGAGGACCTAATGGACCCAAATTATTTTGAGCTCCAATAATCCTTAGAAATAACTAATTAAACTCTTTAATTAATATTTCGTGATTATTAACTTCGGTGTTATTCCACATACATCTGGCAATCTTGGAGGTTAAGTACACATGCTATATATAAATGTATGAGACAATTTGAATGAATAAACTACTTCTTTTATTTATGTTCAATTCACATTTACAAATTACAAGCTTTAGGGCAAAAACCCTAACAATCTCTCACTTGCATTAAAGCACGTGATACTGCCTACCAGGTCTTGGGCTACTTCTACTACGAAGCAGATGTCAGGTCTCGTGCATAACATAGCATACATGATACTGCCTACCGTAGATGCATAGGGAACACGTCTCATATCCTCAACTTCTTGAGGTGTCTTAGGACAATGTTCCTTAGAAAAGTGAACTCCATGCCTGGAAGGTAAATTACCTTTCTTGGAGATCTGCTTCAAAAATCGCACAAGAATCTTGTCCATATACGATGCCTGAGACAATGCTATGAGTTTGTTCTTACAATCCCCTAAGAGTTGGATCCCTAGAACATAACTCGCCTCTCCCAAATCTTTCATTTGGAATTGGCTAGCTATCCAGCCCTTTACTTTCGATAATATCCCTACATCATTCCCAATGAGTAGGATATCATCTACGTATAGGACTAAAAAAATTACTTTCTTGTCAATGATGCGCTTGTATACACAAGGTTCATCAACATTTTGCTCGAAGCCATAGGTTTTGATCACATCATCAAACCTTATGTTCCAATATCTAGATGCTTGCTTCAGTCCATAAATGGACCTTCGCAACTTGCAAACCTTTTGCTCTTGATCTGGAGACATGAATCCCTCTGGTTGCACCATGTAGATGCTCTCATCAAAACTGCCAATCAAGAATGCAGTCTTGATGTCTATTTGCCAAATTTCATAATCGAAATAGGCAGCAATGGATAAAAGAATCCTAATAGACTTAAACATGGCTACAGGCGAGAAGGTCCCTTCATAATCGACCCCCTCTTTCTAGGTATAACCCTTGGCCACTAGCCTTACCTTAAAGGTCTCTACCTTCTTGTCTACTCTTCTCTTTCTCTTGTAGATCCACTTACACCCTATGGGTTTTACCCCATCCGGTAAGTCTACAAGGTCCCAGACTGAGTTAGAGTACATGGACTACATCTCCAGATTCATGGCTTTAAGCCATTCCTCTTTGTCAGGATCTTCCATTGCATTCTTAAATGTCAATGGATCATCCACACTACTAGTAGAGATGACATCTCATCTCTCACCTATACCAAAATAGCATTCAGGTTGTCTCACAACCCTCCCACAACTTCTAAGTGGTAGTGTATCCTAACTAGGAATCATCTGACTATCAGATGTCAATGGATCAATAACTCTTGTTGACTGACCACTAGTTGTACTAGGCTCCATTTCATTCAATACAATCTTGCTACGAGGTTTATGATCACTAATATAGTTATCCTCAAGAAACGTTGCATTTGTCAATACAAACATTTTGTTCTCTTAAGGACTATAAAAGTATCCACCTATGGTCTCCTTGGAATAAAAAATACATTGTTCAAAACAATAATACAATTTCTAAAATGTAGTCTAACTACACCCACTACTCTTACTGACACGACATCCCTCGACTCAACATGCATAGAGAAGGCTCAATCCTCAAGCAGTTTCCAAGAATCAGTCCACTGCATAGAAGAACAAACATGGTTAGTGGCCCCCGAATCAACTATCCATGGTGAAGAATCATCTTCCACTAAACATGACTCAAGAATAAGTAAATCATATTTACCTTTCATTTTCTTCTTCTTGGAAAACTCCTCTAGATACAGAGGGCAGTTCCTCTTTCAGTGTCCAACCTTTTCGTAATGGAAACACTTTCCTTTGCCGGCGCCCTTCTTCTTGCCAAGGGCTTTCTTGGGCTTGGGCTTACCATTTGCCTTCCCAGCAGACCTCTTCCTCTATTTCTTTCTAGAGGAAGATGGTTCGACAACATTTGCCTTACCGGTCTTACTTTTGCTATCCCTAATCAAGGACTCAAAAGTAGTGAGCTCATTGAGCAACTGAGTGAGACTAAACTTTAGCTTGTTGATCTCATAGTTAGTATTGAACTGATCTAAACTCTTCGGAAGAGTCATCAGTATGGTGCTCACCTGACTAGGTTCATCAATGGCCCTGCCATTGATCTCTGCCGTGTTGAAATAGGACATCATGTTCAGGACATGTTCCCGAACAGATGCGCCCTCTTTCATCCGGGCAGGCATTGCGGAACGAACAGCATCGTACTGATTTTGCTTAGAGGGCTGCCCGAACATAGCCTGCAATGACTCCATTATTTCAAATGCAGTATGCATTGCTTCGTGCTTAGGGACAAGCACTTCTGTCATATTGGCTAACAAATATATTCGGGCTTTCTCATTTTATGAGACCCATTTTTGATATGCCTCACAAACAGTTCGTGCGACATCGGCAGTAGGATCGAAAGGACATTCCTCCGTAAGCACAAACTTTCGATCCTTGGTGACCAAGATTGCATTTATGTTATGTTTCCATTTAGTGTAGTTATCACCAGTTAATTTGTCATTGGCAAGGATTTGTAACAGTGCAGATGACATGGCTGAAAAAACATAAATTAAGAATTCATTCAATCATACATTCAAAACATGATGTATGAAAATGTTTAATGAACAAGAACAAACCTAAGAACACAATGTTTCTATGCCACGACAATCCAACATACCACAAGCAAGTGTCGCCTTAGGGTCGGTCAAATTCTTGCATGTTGGATCGAGACATTCTCAATCAAATGATATACCAGAATAACTCTTATTCCAATACCATTCAACCATCGTTTATTTAGTCAGGTTTTTAATTAACCAATTTAGTTAAAACCATGTGAGCATAACCCATCATTTCAGATCTCATAAGCTTAGCTAGAGAATTGCCGCCTTAGGGTCGGTCAATCCCGAAATCCCTACAGAAATCATATCTGTTAGGAAGTCAACCTTGGTATTGATTCTTATGGAAACCCTCCTTAGGGAGGATGAAAGCAAGGCCATCATGAGGCCCCACTCGAATCTCACGGTGTTGAACTAATGATGGAGACAGCGGGATATAATGTCATATATCCCTCTCCCACTCACTATTTTATAATTAGGGTTTTCTATTAATATTAATGCATCTAGATTAAACAAGATTAAACAGCTAATTTCAATCTAAACGTCTAGTGCATTAATCACAAATTATTAGAATCCTATTCCAATAACTAATAAACTAATATGATTTTTAACTCTTAAAAAATCTAGTTTATTAGTGATAATTCTAATCTATGTAAACTATTTACTAAGACTAGAATTATTAAATGTGTATTTACCAAGTTTTAACAATTAAAATTAAACACATTATTAGGTCCAATTATAATTAGGGGCTTAATCGAATTAAACCTAATATTTATAATGAACCCTACTAATCTAAGTAATTAAACACTTTAATAAATAGATTAGTAATTAATGAGAATTACCAAATTTTTACTACTAAAAACTAATCCCATTAACTTATAGTCAATTATGTAAATTACCCATTTTAATCAAATTACAATTAAACACATAATATAGAAATCTATAATGCATGTATGACATATCAACATATATATGTGTAGGCACACTTAATCTAAATGATATGTATATGCATGGCAATGCTTTAATTATAACATAACAAAAGCATACATGAATTGACCGAGTACGATGAGTTTATCTAACTTAAAAAAAAAATCTAATTACAAAGAATTAATCCAAGGCATTCCTTAGTCTTCTTGTAATCCATCTTTTCTTCAAGTCCATCTGTAATATGTGCTTTGTCTTCCGGATAGTTTTCTTCATCGATTTACATCAACAAAAATAAAATAACAGCATAAAAAAAATATACAACCCGGAATTAATATTACATTTAAAAAAATATTACATTTAAAATCCTAAATCCTAAAACCCATGTACAATAAAAATTTACGATCAATCATGTTTAAATTAAACGATTTAATTATAAACATTCATACAATCATAAAGATAGTGCCTAGACATTCATATATGCAATCAGGAGCAATCGAATTCGATTATACTATACAAAAATGGCTCTGATACCATTTGTAAGTTCAGGTTTTAGATTGCACAGCGGAATGGGGTTTTAAAAATTTTACGCAATCATCAAGTAAACCTATTTGTATAGTAATAATCGAAACAAACAAAGAAGGTGAAACGATTTCATACCAGCATTTGAAGGCTCCTTCTTTCTTTTTCCGATCTGCTTCCTGATTTGAACCACAAGATCTTCCCGGATGTGTCCTGCTATTGGCAACAGCGTGTGGGCACGTCACGGGTTTCAGGAGCTTGAATGGAGGTAGAAGAAACTTACGAAAACAACTCTTGTTTTCTAAGTGCGGAAATCAGCCACCATGAATCAAAGAAAAAAAATATTTTTTTTTTCTATAGCCGCACACCTCTCGGTTTTCTTCTTTTTGGTTTGACGCAACCACTTACTTTCAATGCAATTAAGAGAACTTATATCTTCTCTTCTCTTAATTGCGTGTATCAGTTTTCAAAAACAAATATATATCTCATATGTATTTAATTTTTTAACTGATAACTTTCATTAATTAATCCTTTAAAATATCTAATATTTATAAGGATAATTAATAACTTTGAATTTAAACTTTTTAAATTCAAGTTTGATATTTAATTTAATAAAATTAATATAATCAAATTATCTTATTTTCATTCAAACACAAATAGCAATCAACACCCTCCAACTAATGATTAATTACATAATTAAATAATAAGATTATTTAATCAATTTAATCAATAATATTCTTTAAATAAATAATCTCATTATTCAATTAATTCCCAAATATATACGTGTCACTTTCGTAACACAATTAATTGGACAATCCAATTAACCAATTGTGACCCTTGTTACCTTTAATCAATCGGGCTAGCAAGGGGACTTAATGGACCCATAGTATTTCGAGCTCCAATAATCCTTTGAAATAACTAATTAAACTCTTTAATTAATATTTCATGATTATTAACTTCGGTGTTATTCCACTAAAAACCCGAAGCTACATTCTCTCAAGTGCAGATGTGTTTACACAAACCAATAACTTTCGGTGTCCATTGATATAGCTATTACATATGGTATAATCCTCCACAAGTAGTTCATAATTAGAGCTGGGTTATAATGTCTGTTACACCCCTCTAATTACATCTTTTCCATTAAGTACCATTGATTCTCTAATGAACAATAAATCCTACATTCCTTACAGAATTAGTAGAGTGCTCATATTGTTCAAGCCCCGAATCAACCCTTAATTGAACTACTATCTACTTCTCGTAAGAAGTATTGGAATCCACTATTGTGTACAACCCTTCCCAGCCACAAGCCAAACCGTGATTCCAACATACAAAGCATATTGACCGGGAATGTAACTCCGATCTCACCCATGGTATATCAAAAACCACGATCTAACTTGAAGGGGTCGATAAGACACTCCGGATTAAGATCACCTATATATAGCCATCATTTGTCAATATATATGAATCTCATCATGTAACGGATCTTATTGAGAGATTCATATAGATCGTGGCCCAGTCCTATATGATCACATCATACAAGGTGCCTCCATTCTCATATCACCATATGAATGATCTAGGATAAGATCACCGTACATTACGGAATGGACCGTAGCGGTAGATTAACCACAAATAAAGTACCCAGCTTTATTTGCTATCTACGAACTCTTTAGATTGCTCGTTTCAAAATGAATCCATCTGTATATGACAATCATATACTCAGTTTGAAATTACATCCGGCAATCTTGGATGTTAAGTACACATGTTATATATAAATGTATGAGACAATTTGAATGAATAAACTACTTCTTTTATTTATGTTCAATTCACATTTACAAATTACAAGCTTTAGGGTAAAAACCCCAACACGACCTTCCTAGAAGTAGCTTCCAATCTCTCTCATGGGATTCATCATCCTTCACTTCCAACACAACAAAGTCCACTGGGACCTTGAGTTCATGGATGTCCAGTTTTACATCCTCAACTACTCCATAAGGAGTCTTTGGAGAGTTATCTGCCATCTTGAGTTCAATTGGAGTGGCCTTCATGGACTGTAGCTTCAACTGCTTGTATACCTTCAAAGGCATCATGTTAACACTAGATCCCATGTCGAGCACTGCTCCGATTTTTTCTGACTCTCCTACGAAGACTAGGAGGATGAAATCACCTGGATCTTCTAGCTTCAATGGATTAGCATCCCTTAACTCGTCTAATTTCTCATTCACTAGATCTTCAACGACAATATGGGTTTATTGTGTTGTCTCACTCTGTGCCAACTTCTCACTCTTCTTCTGAAGTACCTCCATCACCTTAATGTGCTCGTTATTACTCTAATATTTTCCTTTATCCTGCCTATGCAGAGCCTTTGCAATTTGAGTGACTTGGGTCTCCAATCTCCTAATATAAGCATTCATGCTATTCACCCTTTGGTCATTTGACTGTATGTAGTTCTTCAACATTTGCTCATTTGCACTATAGGAATTTCTAATAGCTATAGAAGACTCATCAGTTGCCTTGATAAAGTCCCTAAGTTCTTCCCCCAGTGATCTGAACTTTGGTTGATAAGCATTTGCCTGAGTGTTGAAGTTGCCTTGTGGGTTGTTACTTGAGCTCCCCCACTGGTTGTTGCTTGATTCTCTTTGATTGTTATACCTATTGTATCCCTGGTTCTGATAACCTTGGTTGTTTGCACTTTTGTTATTGTTGCTCTACGAGAAGTTAGGGTGATTCCTCCAGCCATGATTGTATTGGTTAGAGTATGGATCATTCCTCTGCCTTTGGAACCTTCCTAACATTTGGGCTTCTTCATGCTCCAACTGTCCCTCAACTTCATTCAATGTATCCTCCATGATTTGGCTCACTTGAGCTGTTGGCTTGAACATATTCTTCATCAAATCTTTCACTGACTGCATTTTCTTAGCCATTCTGGACATTTCTATGGCTATTCTTGTTTTCCCATCAATTTCTAGCTTTCCACCCCTCCTTATGTTCGAAGACCTTTGTTGTGAATTTTGGGCTACCTTCTCCATGATCTCATATGCCTCTTGAGCTCTCTTGTCAGCAATTGTACCTCCATAAGCATTGTCCACCATCATCTGAGTGATAGTGGAGAGACCTTGGCAGAAGGAAGTGACCTTCAATTCTTTGGGATAGGTATGTGGCGGAACGCGTGCAAGCAAAAGGTGAAATCTCTCTCATGCTTTATGAAATGGTTCCCATTCCTCTTCACTAAAGTGGCGATCTTGATCTTCAATTCTCTTGCCTTTGCAATTGGAAAGAACTTGTTGTAAAACACCTTACAAACTTGGGGCCATGATATGAGCGTTCCTGGCCTCAATGTCATGTACCATTGCTTGGCATGGTCCTTCAAACACTACTGGAAACAACGCATCTACAGCTATGCCCTAGTCAATACTCTGTCCCGAAAAACTATAGGAAATGTCTCCAACACTGTGCTATATTCCTTCATGAATTGAAGACAATCTTCAGTTGGAAGCCCATGAAAGGTCGGCAAAAAGTTCACATACATCTCCTTCAAATCATATAGCCTAGCAGTGTCATCTAAGACAATAGTTTTTGGTTGCTCGTCTCCCACTAACGGAAGAGTATACTCACCAATCGTGAGTCCCAAATCTTCATCATTTGTTCCTTGTTCCTCAACTGGTATATTATGTGGATTTCCTTCAGCCGTCTTTTCTTCAAGATGGTTGTTCTCAAACTGCCTAATCAATCTTCCAATCTGATGAATATTGTTAACTGCCGGTACTAATTCGCCTCTCAAAGAACGTCTCCCGTGCATGTACCTATGCACATGTAAATTTAAAACAACAAATACAAGCAAAGTAAAGAAATTAGAATAATAAATAACTAGACAAAACTAAATATAATCACAACTATGTACGCCGATCCCCGGCAGCAGCGCCATTTTTGACATGCATTTTGCCATGGTATGCAATATCAAAAAAAATTTATAAAATCCCACAATGCACTAAACACAATTAAAATGAGTATATGGCAAATAAGTTATCGTTCCACAGGGATCAATAAATAGCTATGATTAGACTACTACTTTAATAAGAAAAATGCGAGAAAAGTAAATTGATATGATCTTTGAAAAAAATGTAAACTAAAATTCAAACTAAGCTAAAACTAATTAAATTGCGCGAATTTAAAAGATAGAAATGGATGATATGTGAATTAAGAAATTGATGGATTCAATTAGCAACTATGGGCAAAGAATGAACTCACATTAATGATCATAAACTATTGTAACCACCCTAAGCTGTATAGGATTGATTATCTACCACTCATATGTGTCCAACCCATCATGTATAGTATTGGCCACCCACAAGTGGTTGTACAATGAATGAACATCTACCTAATAAGGGACTAATCTCTTTGTTAAAATTCACCAACCTAGGATGTATAGTGTTGATGCTTAACCCATCACAAGCAACCAATCCTATCATGTATAGTTTTAGTTACTCGTTAAGGATTAGATATATATGAGATTAATGAGTCCGGATTTTACTTGAGTCATGTACTCATACAAAATCCTTCTACTCAAGGGAGCTAGAAGAACTAAGCATCATGTATACCAATTCCCTACACTTATAATTGTAGGGAAAAATTAACTAAAACCGCAGCGGAAGGCGAAAAGTAGATTTTCGTATAGTTTAAAATTTTTCTAAAGATTTCAACCTTAACCCTTTAATTAATTAAACACAAATATATGGTTAGAGTTAAATACCTCTTGTCGCGTGATCCGATTGACTTACGTCGATGGTAATCCGCAAGATCTTCAATCCTAGCAAGTACGTGAATCACCTAGGAGCGTGGTCTCCCTATTTTCTTTGAATTGCTTACCTGAGAATGGATGTATGGAATTTCTGATCTTGATCTTCAATCCCAAAACACCAAGAGCCTAGAAAAATAGTTCCGGTCACTTTTGAATTCACAATCGATATGATTGGAACTCGCGTAACCCCAAATCGAAAGTGTGCACAAAACCATTTCATGTTAAAGGCTTGCAAGTGCACTATCGAATGAGAACTTATTTTTCTTTTTCTCTCTTGGTCGAAATTCTATGTGTATTGAGTAAGATTTTTATTTTTCAAAGCAAACAAAAATCTCTCTCACTCAAGCTTCTTGGTGGCCGAAATTTATCACCTTATATTTATAAGGCGACCGAAATTTCTCCTTCTCAAAATAGGGTTGGCCGAATTCTTTGTGTAGGAAATCTAGGGTTGGCCAATTTCCTTACTTGAAAAGGAATTGTGCTTTTCCCTAATTCCTATCAATTTAAGAATACTAACCCTTATAGGACGAGGGTGGCCGAATTCTTTGTGTGGTATGGAGTGTATGTGGACTTAATCCTTACCACATTAGGACTCCTATCACTTAAAAGAATTCTAACCCTAATCCAACACAAAGTATTTTATTTACTGATCAGGAAAAGATTTTGATTTAAACTATTAATTAATTAAATAATTAATTAATTTCCATTTAATCAAAACAATAAAATAAAATAATATCTTGGGCTATTTTATTAGCCTTGCCGCCCACACCATATATATATGGGTCTAATATTATTTTTCTTATTTTATTTAATCCATTAGACTTTAAATAAAAGCCCACATGTGAACCAGACTTATTCTTACTAAAAGAAACAAGCCCACATGTCTCCTTTTAATATATTAATATAATAGAGCAGCCCATTAAATAAATAATAGACATATTATATTCTTAATATATTAAATGCAATTCTAGATGGACCCATAAATTGGTCCGGTAGAATATATCAAGTGATCCATGCAAGTACGTGTGGATTGTGGATCTTGGCGGGCTATCTAAATTTAAGCCTCAATAGACATAACCTAATCACAATCAACAAATGATTCACTTAGGTCCGATCTATTAATTTTAACTCATTCCACTAAAGAGCTAAAATTGAACTCTTAAATAAAGATAGAATAAGGAGATGTTTCTCATTCATACCCTAGACAATCTTATAGGAGATGGTGTATCCTCGTGAATAATATCAGTAATCGCCAAGAGCTCATAGACCGTTTATAGCTCTCCAAGTTACCATATTTCCTCATATGACCACATTTTGAACTTGGATATTTTGACTTGTCCAGAAGCCATGTCTTCAATAATCATTATTGAAAACTCAACGTTGAGATTTAATATCCAATACCTCAAAACATCCATATGATGATATTATACTCTCATTTAATAAATGGAGCCACGATGTCCATATCTATAAATGAAGTCCTCTATCGATTAGCAAATGAATACCACCAAACTATCGAGGATAGACTATGCTATATAATCGTACTCATTGATAGCTCAAATGATAACACTTGCAACCATAAGTCCATCATTTATCTCAGGATTAAGATCTACTCTCCGATTGTCCTAATAATGAAAAGACTTATATCTGGTGACGGTTCTAGATAAAGTATTTCTTTGTGATCCTGTTCAATGCACCCAGTGCACTAGATTCTTTTACTCGAAAACCTTTCGATGATTTTAAACTCATCATAACTCATTTGATCCCACTCAAATGCTAGTAAAAGAATTCTACAACTTTATCAAGATAGAGGTGCCCAACCTTTAACTTAAGTTGTGAACGTTATTCAAGACTAACTAAAGAATTGTGTCTACCTCACACATATTCGGATGTATGAACAATTCTTCATATCTCATAGTCTTTTGACCTTATGATTATTCACCTTGACAATTATAATAATAAATGCTATAAGTATTTGTAAGAATTAGAAAATACTTTATTAATATGAAAAGATTGTCAATTACAATATTACACTCTTGCTATTGAGCATAATCCTAACAATCTCCCACTTGCGCTATAGCAAGTGTGTCATATCTCTCATTCCCATATTCTCTAGGTGCCCATCAAAACTCTTCTGAGGTAAAGCCTTTGTGAAAGGATCCGCTAGATTTTCTGCTGACGCGATTTGGTGATCGTCATGTCTCCCCTATGAACAATTTCCCTTAAAAGGTGATATTTTCTTTCTATGTGTTTACCTCTCTTATGACTTCTTGGTTCTCTCGAATTAGCCACTGCTCCACTGTTGTCATAGTGTATAGTGATCTGCTTATTTGCATTAGGAACCACTTCCAAGTCAATCAAGAATTGGCCGAGCCAAACAGCCTCTTTTGCAGCTTCGCATGCAGCAACATACTTAGCTTCCATGGTGGAATTAGCAATACAAGATTGCTTGATACTCCTCCATATGACTGCTCCTCCTCCAATGGTAAACACAGATCCTGATGTGGATTTTCTAGAGTCAGAATCCGACTGGAAATCAGAATCTGTATACCCAACGGGAATTAAATCCCCTCCAGAGTATACAAGCATATAATCTCTAGTTCTTTTAAGATACTTGAAAATATGCTTGACTGCCGTCCAATGATCAGGACCAGGTTTCGATTGAAACCTGCTAACTATGACAACAGCAAAACAAATATCTGGTCTAGTACAGTGCATTGCATACATGAGACTTCTAACTGCCGAGGCATATGGAACTCTACTTATGAATTGCTCTTCATGCTCATTCTTAGGAATCTGTTCCTTACAAAGTTTGATTCCATGTCTAAAAGGTAACATACCTTTCTTGGAATCTTGCATGGAAAATCTAGACAAGATTTTATCAATGTATGAAGCTTGGGATAATGCAATCGTTCTATTCTTTCTATCCCTTATTACTTGGATACCAAGAATATAACTTGCTTCTCCTAAGTCCTTCATATCAAATTGTTATGCTAACCATTCTTTTACTGATGTCAATACACCTACATCGTTTCCAATGAGTAGTATATCATCAACATAAAGAATGAGGAAAACCAACTTGTCGCCTTTAATCCTTTTGTATACACAAGGTTCGTCAGGGTTTTGAATAAATCCAAAACCTTTCACAGCTTGATCGAACCTTATGTTCCAGGATCTGGATGCTTGCTTCAGTCCATATATGGAATTTTGCAATTTGCATACTCTTTCCTCTTGGCCCTTTTCAATGAATCCTTCTGGTTGCATCATGTAGATGCTCTCGTCAAGACTTCCATTAAGGAAAGCTGTCATGACGTCCATTTGCCAAATCTCTAGGTCTAGAGATGCTGTATTGGATAAGAGTATCCTAATGGATTTAAGCATGGCCACAGGAGAGAAGGTTTCCTCGTAATCGATACCTTCTTTCTAAGTATAACCTTTAGCTACCAGTCTAGCTTTAAAGGTTTCCACCTTACCATCCATACCTCTTTTCCTCTTGTATACCCACTTACACCCAATGTGTTTTATCCCTTTAGGCAAGTCTACAAGGGACCAGACTTTGTTATTGAAAATCGATTCAATCTCAGATTGCATTGCCTTTTGCCAATGACGACAATCAACATCCTCCATTGCTCCTTGTACGTGTAGGGATCATCGTCGTCCGGGAGATTCTCAACAAATTTTCCTAGACCGATGTATCTTTCGGGTTGTGTTATAACCCTCCCACTACGACGAGGAATGGTAGGTTGTTGATTTTGTGTTGGAGTGGAACTTACAATTGGGCTAGGTTGTGAAACCTCTTATGGAATTGTATCTCCTGACATTTCATTCAGGACAATTCTACTTTTGGGCACAAAATTATTCATATAGTCCTTTTCTAGAAATGAAGCATTTGTTGAAACAAATACTTTTAAATCATTAGGACTATAGAAATAATATCCTTTAGTTCCTTTTGGATACCCCACAAATATACATGTTTCTGAACGGGACTCTATCTTTTCTGTCTTTCCTTTCAACACATGTGCAGGACAACCAAATATCCTCATGTGTTGTAAACTAGGTTTTCGCCCAGTCCACAATTCATGTGGGGTTTCAGGGACAGATTTAGATGGTACATCGTTTAGAATGTATATTGCTGTTTGTAGAGCATATCCAGAAAAAGAAATAGGAAGTGTTGAATAACTCAACATTGACCTAACCATCTCTAAAAGAGTTCTATTTCTCCTTTCTGCTACCCCATTTTGTTGAGGTGTACCTGGTGCAGAAAACTGAGAAACTATCCCATTATCAATAACATATTGCTGAAACTCTCCAGATAGATATTCTCCACCACGATCAGATCTCAAGATTTTTATATGTTTCTCAAGCTGATTTTCTACTTCAGCTTTGAATGCTTTGAACATGTCAAAAGCATCCGACTTATGTCTCATGAGATACGCATAACCAAATCTTGAGTAATCATCTGTGAAGGTGATGAAGTACTCATATCCACCTCAGCTTGAATGCTCATAGGACCACATACATTAGTGTGTATTAGTCCTAAACATTCAGTGGCTCTTGCACCTTTGGTATTGAACGGCCTTTTGGTCATTTTACCTTCCAAACAAGATTCACAAGTTGGTAGATCATCAACCTTTAAGTTAAAGGTCCGTCACATACCAATCTTTTAATCCTATTAAGGTTAATGTAACCTAGGCATAAATGCCAAAGGTAGGTTTCATCTTTTGATGATTTTACTCTTTTATGATTAGGTTCCGTTATTTCTGTGTCTAACGAGTGAGAGATATTTCTATGCAAAAATAATAGACCGTTTTCCAATGTACCTTTGCAAACAATTTTGTCATTCTTACTAATAATAAAAGCTTTATTAAAAGTAACCGAATATCCAAATTTATTTAAACAAGAAACTGAAATTAAATTCCTCTTGAATTGAGGTACATAATAAACCTCTATTAAATCTAAATGCCTACTAGAATCGAAAATAACTCTAATATCTCCCACTGCACTTGCAGACACTAACGTTCCGTTGCCCAAGCACAAATTGACTTCATCTTCATTCAGCCTTCTCTTTTCTTGGAACCCCTGTAAGGAATAACAAACATGATTAGTGGCTCCAGAGTCTATGATCCAAGAATCAGTAGAATCTGCAAGAAAACATGTTTCAAGATAATTAATATTACCTTCTTCCTTCTTATTCTGGGACTTTGGGCAATCTCTTTTCCAATGTCCCTTTTCACCACAAAGGAATCATTTCCCTTTGATCTTGGTTACTTTCTTGGTTTCCTTCTTGGTAGGCCCAAGTTGCTTTTTCTTCTGTTGTTTCTTGACCTTCTTACGGGTCTTAACAGTAGCAACTTTACCAACCAAATGAATCTCTTGACCTTTGTTTTTCACAAGGATCTTTTCAGCGCTTTGAACATCTTGCATCAGGCCCTGCAAGGTGTATTCCTTTTTGTTCAAGGTGTAGTCCAACTTGAACTGATCAAAGGAATCTGATGGTGAGTTAACTACCATATTAATTTTGGTCTCACCATCAATCTCAGCACCATTTAGTTCAGCAATATTGAGATGTGCTATGACTTTCATCATGTGATCTTTCACAGATTGTCCAGGTTTCATCCTAAGATTCATAAAAGCAGTCACTGCCTCTCTCTTAGTCATCCTAGACCTTATAGCAAACATTTCCTCTAGAGACATCATTATATCAGCAGCGGACTCCATTCCTTCATGTTGCTGTTGCAACACGTCGGAGATAGTGGCCATAATATAACATTTTGCCATATCATCAGAAGTCTTCCACTTCTCATACTCATCTCTTTGCATCACACTATATTCATTATTAGGAAGGGGTAGTTTAGGAGTAGTCAGAACAAATTTATATTCATGTTGCTGTTGCAACACGTCGGAGATAGTGGCCATAATATAACATTTTGCCATATCATCAGAAGTCTTCCACTTCTCATACTCATCTCTTTGCATCACACTATATTCATTATTAGGAAGGGGTGGTTTAGGAGTAGTCAGAACAAATTTATGTCATTCACTTTGCAGCAACAACCCAATTTTCCTTTTCCATGTGACATAATTATCTTCAGTTAAGGTGTTATCTTTCAGGATGTTCATAAGTGATGGGGTCATGATTTCTGATTAAAACAAAAACATATATAAGTAAATAATCATGATAAAGCACTTTTAAATATTTATCTTGAATTAAATAAATAATTCAATCGTAAAAATTCAACGGTGATCCAACATCCATAAATCTTACGCCTCCTTTGGGAGTTCGTACTATTTACTAGTTGGACTAGGTCCCACCTAATTGTTAACATAACAACCAGCGTTTTCAATTTTAGCCTTGCAATTTTATTAACAAGAACTCTTGGGAGGATATTAATAAAATTACATTGAGTGTGTTACCAAGATATCGACCCTCGATTTTCTCTCACGAGAATCCCTCCTTGGGGAGTAGATTGCGTTTAAGTCAATTGTCTAGTCTATCCTTGTAAGGAAGTATTTTGTTAAATTCCATTTATGGACGCCCCTTGGGGGGATTACCAAAAATAATAAAACTCAACTAACCTTGGAGGCCATAGGCGTTCTAACACACCTTCTCCCACTCAATTATTTAAGGCGTGTGATTAAATTCCAAAGAATGATTTTGCCAAGTTATCTAGATGCCAATTAGATACCTAAATCATTCAATGCATGTTCATACCAAAAGAGATATATGAGTGGCACTCTTATTCTATATGACATGTTATCATACAATAACAAATATTGTAATATTTATACATAAAAAATAAATAGCCACAATTTTGGTCCATCCTAGAAAAGCATGTAAATTACAATTGTACGGAATACAAAAACTCCTTTCTTGGCGGACAAGACTTCAAGCGACCATCTCGCACACGAAACTCGCGCGCCCAAAGATCACCACAGCAGCCCATGCGCACACCTAGCCCATGCAAGGGCATGAACTGCCGCACGGCCAGCCTATACATGGGTCGCGCCCTGCTGCACCGCAACAAGCGCATCTACACGCTTGGTTGCGTGCGCGCTTGTTGCCTCAGTGTTGTCTCGATGCCCGCGGGTGCCAAGATGGGTTCCGGATGCTCCAATTTCTTCAAATCTTCGAGTCTTCGAATCTTGAATATATTACAGCTTCTTTTATACAATAAAATACTACAGTAATTTTTTTTTTATTAACCACTGCAGTATTTTTTTTTTACAAATAAAAAATTGCACTAAAAAAACCGCACTATTTTATACAACAAAAAGAAATTAAGCAACTATCAAGAAGGAACTTGTGACGATAATAGGCCACCCTTCTTGTTACAATTCCGAAACAAAAATTACATGGAAAATCTAGGACCAAAATTGAGCAATAACAATTCACTTTATAACAACATATATAAATCCATACATTCGACATGTAAGTATATATGCGAATACCTAGAGTGCCATATCTTTCTAAAACATGCATAATCACAATAAAAAGAAATAGATTCACGTATATATACGTTAATTAATTAAAGGGTACAACCTGGCTCTGATACCAATTGTAGGGAAAAATTAACTAAAACTGCAGCGGAAGGCGAAAAGTAGATTTTCATATAGTTTAAAATTTTTCTAAAGATTTGAACCTTAACCCTTTAATTAATTAAACACAAATATACGGTTAGAGTTAAATACCTCTTGTCGCATGATCCGATTGACTTACATCGATGGTAATCCGTAAGATCTTCAATCCTAGCAAGTACGTGAATCACCTAGGAGCGTAGTCTCCCTATTTTCTTTGAATTGCTTACCTGAGAATGGATGTATGGAATTTCTGATCCTGATCTTCAATCCCAAAACACCAAGAGCCTAGAAAAATAGTTCCGGTCACTTTTGAATTCACAATCGATATGATTGGAACTCCCGTAACCCTAAATCGAAAGTGTGCAGAAAACCTTTTCATGTTAAAGGCTTGCAAGTGCACTATCGAATGAGAACTTATTTTTCTTTTTCTCTCTTGGCCGAAATTCTATGTGTATTGAGTAAGATTTTTATTTTTCAAAGCAAACAAAAATCTCTCTCACTCAAGCTTCTTGGTGGCCGAAATTTATCACCTTATATTTATAAGGTGACCGAAATTTCTCCTTCTCAAAATAGGGTTGGCCGAATTCTTTGTGTAGGAAATCTAGGGTTGGCTAATTTCCTTACTTGAAAAGGAATTGTGTTTTTCCCTAATCCCTATCAATTTAATAATCCTAACCCTTATAGGACTAGGGTGGCCGAATTCTTTGTGTGGTATGGAGTGTATGTGGACTTAATCCTTACCACATTAGGACCCCTATCACTTAAAAGAATTCTAACCCTAATCCAACACAAAGTATTTTATTTACTGATCAGGAAAAGATTTTGATTTAAACTATTAATTAATTAAATAATTAATTAATTTCCATTTAATCAAAACAATAAAATAAAATAATATCTTGGGATATTTTATTAGCCTTGCCGCCCACACCATATATATATGGGTCTAATATTATTTTTCTTATTTTATTTAATCCATTAGACTTTAAATAAAAGCCCACATGTGAACCAGACTTATTCTTACTAAAAGAAACAAGCCCACATGTCTCCTTTTAATATATTAATATAATAGAGCAGCCCATTAAATAAATAATAGACATATTATATTCTTAATATATTAAATGCAATTCTAGATGGACCCATAAATTGGTCCAGTATAATATATCAAGTGATCCATGCAAGTACGTATGGATTGTGGATCTTGGCGGGCTATCTAAATTTAAGCTTCAATAGACATAACCTAATCACAATCAACAAATGATTCACTTAGTTCCGATCTATTAATTTTAACTCATTCCACTAAAGAGCTAAAATTGAACTCTTAAATAAAGATAGAATAAGGAGATGTTTCTCATTCATACCCTAGACAATCTTATAGGAGATGGTGTATCCTCATGAATAATATCAGTAATCGCCAAGAGCTCATAGACCGCCTGTAGCTCTCTATGTTACCATATTTCCTCATATGACCACATTTTGAACTTGGATATTTTGACTTGTCCAGAAGCTATGTCTTCAATAATCATTATTGAAAACTCAACGTTGAGATTTAATATCCAATACCTCAAAACATCCATATGATGATATTATACTCTCATTTAATAAATGGAGCCACGATGTCCATATCTATAAATAAAGTCCTCTATCGATTAACAAATGAATACCATCAAACTATCGAGGATAGACTATGCTATATAATCGTACTCATTGATAGCTCAAATGATAACACTTGCAACCATAAGTCCATCATTTATCTCAGGATTAAGATCGACTCTCCGATTGTCCTAATAATGAAAAGACTTATATCTAGTGACGGTTCTAGATAAAGTATTTCATTGTGATCCTGTTCAATGCACCCAGTGCACTAGATTCTTTTACTCGAAAACCTTTCGATGATTTTAGACTCATCATAACTCATTTTATCCCACTCAAATGCTAGTAAAAGAATTCTACAACTTTATCAAGATAGAGGTGCCCAACCTTTAACTTAAGTTTTGAACGTTATTCAAGACTAACTAAAGAATTGTGTCTACCTCACACATTTCCGGATGTATGAACAATTCTTCATATCTCATAGTCTTTTGACCTTATGATTATTCACCTTGACAATTATAATAATAAATGCTATAAGTATTTGTAAGAATCAGAAAACACTTTATTAATATGAAAAGATTGTCAATTACAATATTACACTCTTGCTATTGAGCATAATCCTAACAATAATTTCTTAAACAACTTGTAAAGAGAGTTATGTACAATCAAATACAGATTGCTCTTGAAATCAATTAAGATAATGAATAGAACAAATAAGATAGAATTACTAAAAGAAATTGAGTTCATTACAAATACCCATATTTACATGTGAATCACATCAATCCCTTAAAGGGATTTAGCTGCTCATGACAAATGAAATAAAAAGATAAAAAGGAGAGAGATAGAAGGAACTCATGTATAACCTTCTTTCTTCATGCTTGATTCCACCTCAAATGTCCACTTGAGTATGAAATTGGTGAAGTAAATGGATGGGTTTGATGGGTTTTTGGGAGAGAATGGATTTTGAGATTTAGAGAGAGAAAATGTGATATGAATGGGTGTATGGTCGTTTTTGAAAAATCAGATATGATGCCTTATATAGCTCCCCCCAAAATAGGTCAGAATGCTGATGTGAACGTGTCTGATGCACGTATAGCACGGGTATAGCACGGGTAAGGTACCCGTGCAGTATGATCATGCCTAAATTGTTGTATATTTCGGCCCTCATTTCCTATTCCTTTGTCTCGTTCTTGTGTGTATTTTCTGTATATTTTATGTCTAATAGGCTCGTTGGTGCTAATTGCAGGCAATAGATGTAATTTTTGTGTTAGAAGTGTTTTACGGTGGTTCCGGCAGAAAAGAGGCAAAAGGAAAGACAAATGAGTCTATAGTGAGGGTCAAGTACGGGTCGAAACCGTACTCCAACCGCACTCATACTCATAGCAGGGACCTAATGCTGAAGAAGAGTTAAAGTTCGGGTACAGTGAGGGTCATCCAACCGCACTCCACCCACACTATTGCTAAAGCCAGAGAAGCTGATTTGCACCTGACATTAAAGTGGGGGTACAATGTGGGTACAATACAGGTACATTACGGGTACAGTGCGGGTCATCCAACCTCACTCCACCTGCACTATTGCCAAAGCTAGAGAAGCTGATTTATACCTGACAGATAAAGTGCGGGTCAAGTGCGGGTAATTCAACCGCACTCCACCCGCACTCTGCGTGCAACAGCTTCTGTTTTCAAGCTTAAGTGACCTATTTTTCCATCCCCTATAAATAGAAAAGCATAGGAATGAACCTAAGGACTCCCATATCTCCCAACACTTGTATTTTCTATTTTCTTTACATAGTCTAAGCTAGAAATACATCTCCCTCTCATCCAAACCATCTCTACTCAATCAAAGGCAACTAGGAGACTTGGATTCAAGCTTCAAGGAAAGAGATCAATCTTCAATGGTTTTCTCTCTACACTCTCTCTTAGTTTATTGGTTTGTAATAGAACATGAGTAGCTAAAATACCCCACTATGGGGTTGATGTTATTTGTTTGATGGATATTTGGGCTTTGTAAATAAACTCTATGTGTTATATTTATTCTATCTCTATATTTTATTCCATTGCTTGAATTGATTTCCATTATTGATTTGCTTGGATACACCCTCTTTGCATGTTGATTTGGATTACTTGAGTAGGCAATTAGGTTGTCTAATGCTCCATTGAATGGAAGGATTTCCAAAAATCTGGCTCTACAACCATGCCCTTAATCTAATCTTGAATTATTGGCTTTCACTATACAGCCTAGGTTAGCCACTTGTGAGAGAATTAGAAGCATCCACTATACACCCTAGGTCGGCTACTTTAGTGATTTGATGAGAACTAACCTTCGAATAGAATTCGGTTGATAACCTCGAGCCTCATCCAATCTCAAACGGGTGGCCTTCACTATACACCCTAGGTCGGCCACTTGTGAGGGAATTGGAAGCCATCACTATACACCCTAGGATGGCTACATTAGTAATAGGTTGAGCCATAGCTAGATAGATGAGCATTCATGGAAAAAGTCCCGATTGAGTAACTAGCCATTGTTGGTTGCTTAAGAGGGATTAATCGCTACTGGGAAGTCTTTGCTATACACCCTAGGTTGACCACTTGCTAGAGATATATACCAACACTATACACCCTAGGTTGGTTACATTTGTCAAAACATGCTTAATTGAGAGTTTGTTGCAATTGCCCCAATATTCACTTACGAGTCCATCAACTGCGTAGTTCCATCATCATACATTCATCACTCCATTTTCATCCCATTTTATTTGCTTTCATAGTTTAGTTTATATTATATTTTCATTCACCATCACTTTTACTTTTATGCATACTAGTTATATTAATTCTAATCTTATCACCGCTATCCCGATCTCAGTGGACGACACCCGTGCTTACCGGTTACTCATATTTATACTTGTGAACGCATCGCATAGGTTTTATAAATTGTTTTGACGGACGGTTTTCTAACGGCGAAAAACTTCTCATCACAGTACCAGTGCAATCTTCATTTTCCTTCATGATTTGTGCAATGTGCACGGGTTGTGCACGGGTAAGTGACCCGTGCAGTTGGCTCTTGTCCGAGGCTCTGCTCCCTGGTCTGGTGGATTGCACGGGTAGTGCATGGGTAATACCCGTGCAGTTACCTGTGCACTGAGGTCTTCTCCAAATTCATCTTCCGGTGGGTTGATGCACGGGTAGTGCACGAGTGTGCTACCCGTGCACTATGGCCTTCTTCACCACATTTATGCACCATTTGTCCTTTTTGTCCCTATTCTTGCATTTTCACCAAGTACCTGCAATATCAACCAAAAGAGCCATAAA
Source organism: Dipteronia sinensis (assembly GCA_033220585.1). Taxonomy (NCBI): domain Eukaryota; kingdom Viridiplantae; phylum Streptophyta; class Magnoliopsida; order Sapindales; family Sapindaceae; genus Dipteronia; species Dipteronia sinensis. Next base: position 57,723,556 of record CM065640.1, on the reverse strand, counting down.
TACTCATAAAAATACCCAAGAACGAGACAAAGGGAAAGGATATGAGGACCAAAATGTATGACATTTTTGGCTCGATCATGAACTGAGCAACATATATTATTATTTTTTAAGTCTAATAATTTTGACTAAAAGGAAAAATATACAAACAATAGAAAAACTCAACACCATCAAACTTGTTGGATCACATCACATGTGGCTATATAAACCCATCAATAGCCTTAAATTACTAAAATTATCTCAGAGTTGTTAGGATTATGTTCAATAGCAAGAGTGTAATAATGTATTTGACAATCTTTTCATATTAATAAAGTGATTTCTAGTTTAACAAATCTTATAGCATTTATAATTTCATTATTATAGTTGTAAAAAGTAAATGATTATAAGGTCAAAAAACTATGAGAAATGAAGAATTGTTCGTACATCTGGATATGTATGAGGTAGAGCGAATTCTTTAGCTAGTCTTGAATAATATTCACAACTTAAGATAAAGGTTTGGGCTCTTTTACCTTGTTAGAGTTGTACATTCTTTTGCTAGTATTTGAGTGGGATCAAATGTGTTATGATGAGTCTAAAATCATAGAAATATAGTGTCTTTGTGCAAAAGAATCTAGTGCACTAGGTGCATTGAATAGGATCATTGTGAAATACTTTATCCAGAACCGTCAGTGGATAAAAGTTTTCACTTGAGGACAATCGGAGAGTCTATCTCAATCCTGAGATAAATGATGGACTTATGGTTACAAGTTTTATCATTTGAGTTATCAATCAGTACGATTATATAGCTTAGTCTATCCTCGATAGTTTTGTGGTATTCATTTGTTAATCGATAAAGGACTTGATTTATAGATATGGACATCGTGGCCTCATTTATTAAATGTGAGTAGAATATCATCATATGGATATTTTGAGGTATTGGATATTAAATCTTAACGTTAAGTTTTCAATAGTGTCTATTGAAACATGGCTTCTGGACAAGTCAAAATATCCAAGTTCAAAATGTGGTCATATGAGTAAATATGGTAACTAGGAGAGCTATAGGCGGTCTATGAGCTCTTAGCGATTACAGGTATTTTTCACGAGGATACACTATCTCCAATAAGGTTGTCTAGGGTACGAATGAGAAATATTAACTTATTCTATCTTTATTTAAGAGTTCAATTTTAGCTCTTTAGTGGAATGAGCTAAAATTAATAGATTGAACCTAAGTGAATCATTTGTTGATTGTGATTAGGTTATGTCTATTGAAGCTTAAATTTAGATTGCCTGCCAAGATCCCCAATCCGCACGAACTTGCATGGATCACTTGATATATTCTACCACACCAATTTATAGGTCCATCTAGAATTGTTTTTGGATTTAGGATGTAGAAATGGGCTCCCAAGGATGTAGGAATCCTTAGGCAGCCCTAATGGGGTGCGTTAAGCATTCCATTAATACATTAAGAATATAATTTGCACATTTTAAATAAATGAGATGTTAAATTATATTAATGTATTAAATTAAGGCATGTGGAATTGTTTCTTTTATTGTAAGAATGAGTCTAGTTCACATGTGAACTTTTTTTTAAAGTCCAACGGATTCAATAAAATGAAAAAAAAATATATATTGCCCATATATATATATATATATATATATTTGGGCGGCAAGGCTAAGTAATTAGTCTAATATATTGTTTTATTTTATTAATTAATCAAATGGAAATTTATTTATTAATTAATTAATTGTTTGATTAAAAGTCAAAATCTTTTTCTAACTAGGATAAGGATTCCTAGTGGCATACTATTATAAGTAGTTTACTAGGAGAATGACTCTTAGTGTCATACTATTGGTAGTAGTATACTAGGAGAAGTACGCTTAGTGGCATACTATTGTTAGTAGTATAATAAGTATCATATACCTTATTTGATAAATAGATAAATAAAAAGGTTTTATTCTAGTAAAATTAGGAAGTATTTGATATCTATCAAAACTCTAATTGATAAACAATTAGGAAGTTATTGATAAAGTCAAAATTTTTAATTGATATTCAATAATTTATTATTGGATAACGTTATTGGTACAATTTGAAAAGATGACACTTCAGCATAGACGACGTGTAACACGGGAACAACAAGTGACGTGTCGACAAATGTCAACTAAATTGAGCTAACTTAAGATGATTAGAAAGTTACTAAGGTGGTCGGGTTGGAAAAACCCCGACCAAGGTAAATATATTGATCAGTCTAACAAGATTTGATCGGGAAACCCCAAGATGGTCGGATAAACTCAAATGGTTGGGTCTAATTATCTGATCGGGTTCAGATCCTTGGTCGGGGGTGAAAAGACATGGTCGGGTTTTGGAAGGTGATCGGCTAAGCGACATGTGGATAATTCCCAAATACGCTCAGATGCTTGACATGCTGATAGCGTCGAATCACGACTCAAACATGTAAAGAAGAATCTCCCTCAAACAAGGTCTCATGAAGCATACTCTGATAAGGAAACAGATTTCATCGAAGTTATCAGAGTCCAGAATAAAAAACTGATGTGATTAAAACACAAACGATGCAAGACGGGAAAGAAGAGCAGTATGACTTCTATAAGTCAGAGTTGTTTGACTTGTCATGTCCCGTCCCGGGTACCGAACGCACCCTAAATGACGACCGCCTTTCTTTTACTTGAATTCTAAGAATTAGGGTTCTATGAATGTATAAACAAACCTTAAAAATATCCAACAAGGGTTCACGAATCATCAGACATTATTAGAGAGCAAGCGAGGAAGAGATTGTAATATTATTCTTATAGTGGATTGTTCTCTCGCCGTCATCGGCAACCGTGGTTTTTTTCCTTTATTGTTTTCCACGTAAAATCTCGCTTGTTTATTTCATGTTTAGCTCTTTTCAATTTCATACATAATCGTGAATTGCAATTAACTTGTGTGACGCTTGATCAATCTTATTAATCCAAAAATCACCGTCAACAATTGGCGCTAGAAGGAGAGGGACGAACCTTCGTGAGTGTATGTTTGCTGCTTAATACAATTTGATAAAAGAACCTGTGCAACGCCATATGGCGAATAGCAGAGATGGAAGTCAGCCCCCGCATGAGACAGGTACCCCATGTGGTGTCAACGGCACTGGTGTAACCAACACCAATGGTGTAGGAGCAGACTTGCGTTCTAGGAGTCCGCCTTCCATTGGGCGAGATATCACAACCTCTACCGATGCTGCCCATGTTATCTCCCCAGACACTTTCAGGCAGGTTCAAGACTCCCTGCGGAAAGTCATTGAAGAAGCCGCTAGAAAAGGAATCAATATAACTGCCACTGCTAATTTGACCTCACCATTCCAGCTATCTACACTTGTGGTGGATCGGGATCCCAGGATACAATATGAAGTAGTAGTTCCAACCCCCGATGCTCCGTAGAAAATTGGTAGAGATAGGGTAAATCGTCATGAAAAGAGGGAGTGATCCCAAAAGAGAGACGATCGTCAAGGTTACCAGGATCACAGAAAGAATGGGGACCAGGCCAGCCAGGGAAGAAGAAAGCGTAGCCTGTATGATGATGATGCGAGAGATCATGGCAGGGAAGCAAGTTATGACCGAGGTGAAAGGTATGACGGACACAGGAGGAGGTCTTGATCACCCTCAACTGACATAGATGAGCTCCCCAGAAAGCACAGGGAGACAACCCTCGCACCCAAATTTAACATTCGTGACACCCAGATGACAGGGCTAACTTCAAAAGACCTCTATGGTCTCATCATCCGTCAGAAGTTTGATGAACGTGGCAAACCAGATGGAGAGCGAGAGTTTTTCTATGAAGGATAAAAGCATTGGACTGGAGACAAGGACAGGGGAAGTTGTTGATCGAAAATTCTGGTAGTCCATTCACTGCCTCCATAAGGCAGGCTCCTTTCTCAGAAAAATTTAGAATGCCACATGTGGAGCAATTCAAGGCCAATACCGACCCCCAGAAACACGTTAGAAGATACCAAAGTGCAAGGGCGTAGTATGATTATGATGCCGCACTCCTATGCAAGATGTTCCCTTAAACGCTAGGGGATAAGGGGTCGAGATGGTTTGGTGCCTTGCAGGCGGATCAATCGGAAACTTCGAGGAACTAATACAGGCCTTCACCAGGAAGTTTATGGGAAATATCCAGCGTCAGAAGTCGATATCGGTCCTTTTGACCCTGAAACAAAAGAAGGATGAGAAGTTGAAGGACTATCTTACTCGATTCTCGTAGGAAGTTTCAGAGGTGCAGGACCCTAATGATGATGTGGTTGTAGATGCATTTGTTAACAGTTTGCAGCATAGCCGATTATCACTTAGCCTAAGACAGAAGGAGCCAACCACCTATGCCAATTTGGTGGATGATGTATGAGGGTATGCGATAGGGGAAGAAGAAAAGATAGCCCATGGAGGGGAGCTGATACGTGGCGACCGAACAGGAGAAAGCCAAAAGCCCAAAGACAACGGCTCGAAAGGAAATCCTAAAGGAGACCAAAAGAATAACTCTAGAAAGGGCGAGGAAGGCAATAAGGAAGATGATCAGAAAGGCAACAAGACCTATAAGACGCAATACACAAACCACACTCCTCTGACTCAGACCCAAGAAGAAATTTTAAACTTAATCAAGGACAAGAACTTGTACAAGAAGCCTTCAAAGTAATCCAGTTTTGCACGAAGAGACACCTCTAAGTATTGCCAGTTTCATCGGGTGAATGGTCATGAAACTTCCAAATGCTACCAGCTAAGAGATTACATTAAGAAGCTAATTAGATAAGGGCATCTCAAGGACATGGTTCTCAAATGTGGTGTTGATCAGCAGAACGACCCTACAAAAACAGACCAAGACATGAAGGGCAGTCCAAGGGGAAGTTCAGACACCAGAGCAATGAACACCATTTTTGGTGGGCCATGCATAGGAAAAAGTAGCAGGGAGAGAATGTCTGAAGTCCGTGAAGCAATGGATGGCCAAAGAAACTTAGAGGTAAACTCGGTATTCCCCGACCAGAAAAAGCTTAAGCAAGGTTGGGATCCGATCATTTTCTCCGAAGCTGATACCCACAGATTAGAGGTTAAACCGAACGATGCAATTGTTGTGTCAGTTCATATTGGTCATCGAGAAGTAAGAAGAGTATTGATCTACAATGGGAGTTTGGCTGATATCCTTAGTGCCGGGATATTCGATCAGTTAGTGCTTTAAACGAATGACCTGTAGCTACTCGCAATCCCACTCAGAGGATTCGGGGGAGCAGAAGTAAGATCTCTGGGAATGGTCAAAATACCAGTCGAGATAGGAATGTTCCCATGTCAGAAGATGGTATTGCTCGATTTCGTGGTTGTTGACACCGAGAATTGGCCATACAATGCCTTGTTAGGTAAACCGTTCTTGAACAAAGTGAAGGCAGTTACAGCAACCTACACCCTGACCGTCAAGTTCCCGACTGAAGCTGGAGTTGGAGTTTTGAAGGGATCCCAAGAATGGGTGAGGAAAGCTAATCTAGCGGTCTACAGAAAGAAAGCTAAGCCAGATGTAATGCAGGTAGATGTAATACAGGTCAGTAAATGTTTTAAATTTTTGAAAAATAAACGTTTTTAAGGGGTGTCAGCTCAAACATAAGTGTGTTTCCTCCAGGAACTCTTCCAATTGCTTTAAAACCTCTTTTGGGGGGAGGAGTCGGATGAGAGTTAGGATTGGTAAGATCCTATGCAAATACCTCCCCCCCCACCCATTTTCTTGGTGGATGGGTGCATGGCATAGGCATTCGGCTTAGGCCGTACGGTTGGCTATCTAAAAAATTGACCCTTGAAGGATATCGTGCCTCTGATTGCAGTATTTGACGGATCGCCATTTGGGATTGGCGTAAACTTTCCCACTGTGCCTTTGAATTGTAGTCTGGAGAAGCGAATTTAGGGATTGGAGTAAACTTTCCCACTGTGCCTTAAAATTGATTCCCACCGGATCTATGATCCTACTAGTGATAGTAGGGACAGCGTCACTCCAGCAGAACCTGATAACAGACTTCGTTGTGGTAGACATCCCGTCCGCCTACAACGCTATCCTGGGAAGACCCTACATTTTTGCCCTCAAAGGGGTCCTGTCAATATACCATAACGTCCTGAAATTCCTAGTAGGAGACAAGGTGGGGGAAGTGCGAGGAGATCAGTAGGCTGCACGCAAGTGCTATGCAGTATCTACAAACCCAGCAGCTCTGGCTAAGCAATGTGTACAGATAACATTAATCAAGATCACATGTTCTTAGAGGAAGATTTTGAAGGCGAAACGAGCTTAGTTGGAAAGGGATCCACGCCAGAACTCCCCGATATAGAGATCAGGGAGGAGGAAGTGAAAAGATGGGCCAGTGGCCGTCTTGCAGAAGAGTTAGAAAAGATACCTATCCGGAAGGACGATCCTTCCAAGGTAGTCAGGATAGGTTCAACATTGAAGGCGGAGGTAAATGAGGATCTGATAAAGCTCTTACAAGAATATAATGACATCTTTGCATGGAGTCATGAGGAGTTGCCGGGAATACCCGTTACCTTAGCAGCTCACAAGTTAGCGGCAGATCCCACCTTCAAGCTAGTCAAACAGAAGAGAAGGCATTTCAACCAAGCAAGAAATGTTGCAGTACAAGAGGAGGTGAACAAACTACTAAAGGCAAAATTCATTAGGGAGTCTTAGTACCCCGAGTGGATTGCCAACGTAGTCATGGTGACCAAAGTAAACGGGAAGTGGCGTATGTGCGTTGACTACACAGATCTCAACCACGCATGCCCGAAAGACAGCTTCCCGCTATCAAAAATTTACCAACTGGTAGATTCAACAGCGGGTAACAAGCTCCTAAGCTTTACAGACGCCTTTTCAGGATGCAACCAGATTATGATGCACCTGGCTGAACAGGATAAAACCAGTTTCATAACCGGGCAAGGCCTGTACTGCTACAGGGTTATGCCCTTCGGGCTCAAAAACGCTAGGGCTACCTACCAGCGCCTCGTCTACCGTTTATTCAGAGGACTGATAGGAAAGTCAATGGAGGTGTACATCGATGATATGATCACGAAGTCTCAGGTAGCTGAACCTCACCAGGACCACCTCCGCCAGACTTTCTAAATAGTCAGAAAAAATCAGATGCTGTTGTACTCAGCTAAATACGCCTTCGGAGTTACAGCTAGGAAATTTCTCAGGTTCATGGTCCATGAGAGAGGGATAGAAGCTAATCCTGAAAAGATTAAAGCCATCCTAGATCTTGAGTCTCCCACCTCACTCAAACAAGTGCAAGGTTTGACTGGGTGAATTGCAACCCTGAACCGCTTCACATCACGATCCACTGACAAGTGTATCCCGTTCTTCAAGGCAATCAGACAATGGAAGAACATGAAGTGGGACCTGGATAGCGAGCTAGCTTTCTAATCATTGAAGAGGTATCTCGCTAGCCCACCTCTGCTAGCTAGCCCGATACTAGGAGAAGAATTATAGTTATACCTGACAGTATCTGAAACCGCTGTCAGTGGAGCATTGGTAAAAGAATGCGGAGATGGGGTCCAGTGCCCTGTCTACTATGTGAGCTGCACCCTAACCAAATCAGAAAAGAACTACACTCTCCTAGAGAAGCTCACCTTCGCATTGGTGGTTGCTGCTAGGAAGCTCTGCCCTTATCTCTTTGCTCACACAATCGTGGTAGTCACTGATCAACCTCTGCGTCAATTTCTCCAAAGGCCGGACCTATCCGGAAGACTTGTGCTGTGAGCCCTCGAGCTCACCCAGTTCGACATCAAGTATAAAGCCAGGACAACTATCAAGGCCCAGGCTTTGGTGGATTTCGTGGTAGAATTCAGTGCAATCCCGAATCAGGGTGCTACCCCGAGCCTGAATCAATCTACCCAGAAGAAGCAAGAGCTTACAGATTGGCCTACCAATCGAGAAACCTGGATCTTGTATACCGACGGGGCATCCAATCAAGCAGGAAGCGGGGGTGGGATCATTTTAACTGATCCAGAAAAAGTTGAGTGCTGTCACTATTTTAGATTTGAGTTTAGCACCACTAACAACGAGGCTGAATATGAAGCCTTGTTAGCAGGAATGAGAACAGCAGTAGAGCTAGGAGCTGATTACCTCCTCGCCAAATGCGACTCGCAACTGGTAGTTAATCAGATAACAGGTCTATACCAGGCAAAAGAGGATAACATGGCAACCTACCTTGAAAAAGTCCAGGAGCTGTTACCCCGCTTCAAAGGTTTCAGGATCGAGCAGATACCTAGGTAGTAGAATCATCGAGCTGACGTCCTAGCCAAGATAGCTGCAAGTGGAGGACAAGCACTCCCGAAAGAAGTACCGCTCTAGATAATCACTACCTCAAGCATAGCTAAAGGCAAGGAAGTCAACCCCATAGAACGGCTTCCATGCTGAATGGATCACATCGTGGATTATCTCCTATCAGGAAAGCTTCCTTAAAACCCTGATCAAGCTCGCAAGGTCAAGAGAACCTTAGTCCGGTATTGCTTGGTAGAGGGACACCTTTACCACAGAGGAAGGTCACTCCCCTTGCTTAAGTGCCTACATCCCGATGATGCGAGCTGGGCACTAAGAGAAGTGCATTCAGGGGACTGTGGAAATCACACCGGGGGAGAAACGCTAGCTTACCAGGTATTGCGCACGGGATATTTCTGGCCAACCTTGCACCATGATGCGAGGCAATTCGTGCACTCTTGTGAACCATGTCAGAAAACGGCCAACCTGCATCACCTACCTCCAGAATGATTATCTACCATCAACTCGCCGTATCCGTTTACCTTCTGGGGAGTAGATCTGATTGGACCTCTCCCAACCGCACCAGGTCAGTAAAAGCACGCGATCGTGGCTATTGATTATTTCATTAGGTGGGTGGAAGCGAAACTGATCGTGCCTAAATTGCTGTATATTTCAGCCCTCATTCCTATTCTTTTGTCTCGTTCTCGTGTTTATTTTCTATATATATTATGTCTTTTATGTCTAATAGGCTCGTTTGTGCTAATTGCAGGCAATAGATGTAATTTGGGTGTAAGAAGCATTTTGCGGTGGTTCCGGTAGAAAAGGGGCAAAAGGAAGGACAAAGGATCATAAGCAGCACTACAGTACGGGTCAAGTGCGGGTCGCAACCGCACTCCAACCGCACTCCTTCCCACAGCCGGGACCTGAAGCATGAAGGAAATATAAAGTGCGGGTAAAGTGCGGATCATCCAACCGCACTCCACCCGCACTGTTGCTCAAGACAGGAGCTGATTCGTACCTGACAGATAAAGTGCGGCTAAAGTACGGGTAATCCAACCGCACTCCACCCGCACTGTTGCTCAAGACAGAGGAGCTGATTCGTACCTGACAGATAAAGTGCGGGTAAAGTGCGGGTAATCCAACCGCACTCCACCCGCACTGTTGCTCAAGATAGAGAAGTGGATTTACACCTGACACCAGAGTGCGAGTATAGTGCGGGTAAAGTGCAGGTAATCCAACCGCACTCCACCCGCACTGTTGCCCAGATCAGAGAACTGAAGATAAAGAAAACCTTTGCAGTGCGGGTACAATGCGGGTAATTCACCCGCACTCCACCTGCACTCTGCGCGCGACAGCTTTTGGTTTCAAGCTTAAGTGACCTATTTTTCCATCCTCTATAAATATAAAAGGATGGGAAGGAACCAAAAGATCACAATACCTCCCAACACTTGTAGTCTAAGCTAGAAACACATCTCCCTCTCATCCAAACCATCTCTACTCAATCAAAGGCAACTAGGAGACTTGGATTCAAGCTTCAAGGAAGGAGATTAATCTTCAAGGGTTATCTCTACTCTCTCTCTTAGTTTATTGGTTTGTAATAGAACATGAGTAGCTAAAATACCCCACTATGGGGTTGATGTTATTTGTTTGATGGATATTTTGTAAATAAACTCAATGTATTATATTTATTCTATCTCTATATTTCATTCCATTGCTTGTATTGATTTCTGTTATTGACTTGCTTGGATACACTCTCTTCGCATGATTGATTTGGATTACTTGAGTAGGCAATTAGGTTGTCTAATGCTCCATTGAATGGAAGGATTTCCGGAAATCCGGCTCTATAACCATGCCCTTAATCTAATCTCGAATTAGTGGCTTTCACTATACATCCTAGGTTAGCAACTTGTGAGAGAATTAGAAGCCTCCACTATACACCCTAGGTTGGCTACTTTAGTGATTTTACGAGAACTAACCTTCGAGTAGAATTCGGTTGATAACCTCGAGCATCATCCAGTCCCAAACGGGTGGCCTTCACTATACATCCTAGGTCGGCCACTTGTGAGGGAATTGGAAGCCATCACTATACATCCCAGGATGGCTACATTAGTAATAGGTTGAGTCATAGCTAGATAGATGAACATTCATGGAACAAGTCCCAATTGAGTAACTAGCCACTATTGGTTGCTTAAGAGGGATTAATCGCTAGTAGGAGGTCTTCACTATACATCCTAGGTTGACCTCTTGCTAGAGATATATGCCAACACTATACACCCTAGGTTGGTTACATTTGTCAAAACGTACTTACTTGAGAGTTTGTTGCAATTGCCCCAATATTCACTTACGAGTCCATCAACTCCATAGTTCCATCATCATTCATTCATCCCTCCATTGTCATCCATTTATTTGCTTTCATAGTTTATTTTATATTGTATCTTCATTCACTATCACTTTACTTTTATGCTTGCTAGTTATATTAATCCTAATCTTGTCACCGCTACCCCGATCTCAGTGGGCTTTCTTGGGTTTGGGCTTACCCTTTGCCTTCCCAGCAGACCTCTTCCTCTTGTTGTTATTGGAGGAAAATGGTTCGGCAACATTTGCCTCACCGGTCTTACTTTTGCTGTCCTTGGTCAATGACTCAAAAGTAGCGAGCTCATTGAGCAACTGTGTGAGACTAAACCTTAACTTGTTCATCCCGTAGTTATTCTTAAACTGATCGAAACTCTTCGGAAGAGTCGTCAGTATGATGCTCACTTGACTGGGTTCGTCAATGGCCTCGCCATTGACTTCTGCCGAGTTGAAGTAGGACATCATGCTCAGGACATGTTCCCAAACTGATGTACCTTTCTTCATGCGAGCGAGCATAGCGGAACGAACAGCTTCGTGTTGCTTTTGCTCGGAGGGCTGCCCGAACATAGCTTGCAATGACTCCATAATTTCGAATGCTGTAGTCATTGCTTCGTGCTTTGTGACAAGCACGTCTGTCATAGAAGCTAACAGATATGTTCGGGCCTTCTCATCATATGAGACCCATCGCTGGTATGCCTCACGAACAGTTCGTGTGGCATTGGCAGTAGGCACCGGAGGACATTCCTCCGTAAGCACAAACTTGAGGTCTTTGGTGACCAGTATTGCATTAATGTTAAGTTTCCATTTTGTGTAGTTATCACCAGTTAATTTATCGTTTGCAAGTATTTGTAATAGTGCAGATGACATGGCTAAAAAAGCATAAATTAAGGATTCATTCAGTCATACATTCTAAACATGTGCGAATGTTCGGCATAAAATTAAACATGATGCATGAAAATGTTTAATGAACAAGAACAACCCTAAAAACAATGTTTTCATGCCATGACAATCCAACATACCACAAGCAAGTGCCGCCTTAGGGTCGGTCAAATTCTTGCATGTTGGATCGAGACCTTCTCAGTCAAAGGATATACCAGAATAACTCTTATGCCAATATCATTCAACCATCGTTTATTAGGTCAGGTTTTTAATTAACCAATTTAATTAAAACCTTGTGAGTGTAACCCATCATTTCAGATCTCAAGAGCTTAACTCGAGAATTGCCGCCTTAGGGTCAGTCAATCCCGAAATCCCCTCCGAAATCATATCTGTTAGGAAGTCAACCTTGGTATTGATTCTTATGGAAACCCTCCTTAGGGAGGACGAAAACAAAGCCGTCATGAGGCCCCACTCGAATCTCACGGTATTGAACTAATGATGGAGACCGCGGGATATAATGTCATATATCCCTCTCCCACTCACTATTTTATATTAAGGGTTTTCTATTAATATTAAAGCACCTAGATTAAACTATATTAAACGGCTAATTTTAATCAAAGCGTCAAGTGCATTAATCACAAATTATTAGAATCATATTCCAATAATTAATAAACTAAATTGATTTTTAACACTTAAAAAATCTAGTTCATTAGTGATAATTCAAATCTATGTAAACTGTTTACTAAGACTATAATTATTATTAAATGTGTATTTACCAAGTTTTAACTATTAAAACTAAACACATTATTAGGTCCAATTATTATTAGGAACTTAATCAAATTAATCCTAATATATATTTTAAGGACCCTACTAATCTAAGTATTTAAACTCTTTAATACAAAAATTAGTAATTAATGAGATTTACCAAGTTTTTACTCCTAAAAACTAATCCCATTAAAAATAGCCAATTATGAGAATAACCCATTTTAATCAAATTAAAAAAAAAATTAAACACATAATATAGATGGCTATAATGCATGTATGATATATCAATATATATATATATATATGTGTGTAGGCACAACTAATTTAAATGACAAGTAAATGCATGGCAATGCTTAATCATCAAATAATTAAAACATACATGAGTTGACCGAGTGTTGTGGATTATTTAACCTAAAAATTGGAATCTAATTACAAAAAATATTCCCAAGGTATCCCTTGGTCTTCTTGTAATTTCCAAGACTTCCAATCTCTTCAGGTCATGTGCGCTGGTAGCATCGCTGGTAGGCATCACTGATCTGGATACGCGCAGTCACGTTGAGCGCTGGTGAACATGCACTGTGTCATGCATGCTCGCTGGTAGGTGGCATGCGCTGGAGGTTGTACGCTGGAGGCAGTGCACTGGAGGCAGTGCGCTGGAGGCAGTGCGCTGGAGGCATGCGCTGGTCATGCATGCTTTGTGCGCTGGTGGTAGTGCGCTGGAGGCAGTGCACTGGAGGCATGCGCTGGTCATGCATGCTTTGTGTGGTGGTGGTAGTGCGCTGGTGGGCTGCATGTGCTGGTCTGCCTGCGCACAGTGACGTTGAACTACCAGGTCTTCTTCTTGCGATTACATGTTTTTTTTTTATTATTTTAATAATACAACAGTAAAATAAAAAAAAAATATAACAAAATTATACAACCCAGAAACACTCTAAATCCACAACACCATAAAAAATTACGATCAACCATGTTTTTTTTTTAAATTAAACAATTTAATTAAAAAAAAACATCATACACTCATCAAAAAAAATATGTGCCTACACATTCATACATATCAGGAGTAATCGAATTTGATTATACTGTACAAAAATTGGCTCTGATACCAATTGTTGGACCCTAGGGTTACAGATTGCGCAGCGGAAGGGTTTAAATTTTTTTTTATGCAATCATTAAACTAACCCATTTGTACAGTAATAATCAAATGCAATAATAAAGTGAAGACTTTTTCATACCTACGTAGGAGGCTCCTTCACTTTGATACGAACTGCTCCTGATTTGAACCACGTGATCTTCCTCTCTATCTCCCGAAACTGGTAACAGCGTGTGGGTACGTCACGATATTCAGGACCTGTATGGAGGAAGAAGAGAAGAACGAACACACAAGAACAAAACCTAGAAGTGCAGCACTTGAAGTCGCCGCACCCTATTTTTTTCTTTTTTTTCTTTTTTTTTTGTTTGCTGTGTCACGATCACACTTTTTCTCTTCACTTCTCAAAGTAATCTCTTATTACTTTTCAATATATTATTCGGTTATGCTCTTTTTTAATTAAAATATATATCTCATATATATCCAAAAAACAAACCAAAATCTATTTGATTTTTAAAAAACTTTACAAAGATATCTCATATCTTTTTAAAAATAATTAAATATTTATTTTTGAATTCAAACATTTTAAATTCAATTTCAAATATTTAATTTCAAATAAAATAATCATATTATCTTATTTTATTCAAAATCAAATATCAACTAACACCTTCCATTTAGTGATTAACAACATAATTAAATAATCTTATTATTTAATTTATTTAATCACCATTATTTATTATTTAAATAATCCCATTATTCAATTAATTCCCGAATAAATACGTGTCTTTCGTAACACAATTAATTGGATAATCCAATTAATTAACCGTGACCCTTGTTACCTAAATCGATCGGGCTAGAAAGGGGACCTAATGGACCCACAGTATTTTGAGCTCCAATAATCCTTAGAAATTATTAATTAAACTCTTTAATTAATATTTCATGATTATTTACTTCGGTGTTATTCCACTAAAAACCCGAAGCTGCACTCTCTCAACTGTAGATGTTTTTACACAAACCAATAACTCTCGATGTCCATCGATATAGCTATTACATATGGTATAATCCTCCACAAGTAGTTCATAATTAGAGCTGGGTCATAATGTCCGTTATACCCCTCTAATCATATCTTTCCATTAAGTACCATTGATTCTCTAATGAACAATAAATCCTACATTCCTTACGGAATTAAGAGAGCGCTCATATCGTTCAAGCCCCGAATCAACCCTTAAGGGAACTACCATTTACTTCTCACAAGAAGGAGTGGATTCCACTATTGTGTACAAACCTTCCCAGCCACAAGCCAAAACCACGATCCCAACATACGGAGTATATTGATCGGAAATGCAACTCCGACCTCACCCATGGTATATCAAAGACCACGATCTAACCTGAAAGAGTCGATAAGACACTCGGGATTAAGGTCATCCACATATAGCCATCATTAGTTGATATATATGAATCTCATCGTTAAACGGATCTTAGTGAGAGATTCATATAGATCATGGCCCAGTCCTATATGATCACATTATACAAGGTGCCTCCATTCTCATATCTACATATGAATGATCCAGGATAGGATCACCGTACACTACGAATTGGACCGCAGCTGTAGATTAACCACAAATAAAGTATCCAGCTTTATTTGCTATCTACGGACTCTTTAGATTGCTCGTTTCAAACTGAATCCATCTATATATGACACTCATATACTCAGTTCGAAATTACATCTGGCAATTTTGGATGTTAAGTGCACATGTTATATAAAGTATGACACAAAATGAATGAATATACTACTTCTTTTATTTATGTTCAATTATATTTACATATTACAAGCTTTAGGGCAAAAACCCCAACAGTTTTGGCAAGGGACCAAAGGAGAATTTTCCAAAAAGAATCTATCTAGGAAGAATCATCCTAATATTCCTAGTAACCAGTGAGATCAGTACCACTACCTAGATGGAGCCGGTACTATGTAAGGTCAGGACCTCGACTACCTATCTATCTAGATAGGACATCAGCTCCACGAGCTAACGAAGGCATGTACCTCGCCCTACTAAAGCTCCTAATATAAACTAAAGACCAGTACAATGGTAACTCGCACGCCCAGCACCCCGCAAGTACCTGGACAATAGTCAAGGTACCCGATACCTCGATACTCGCTGTGGTACTGTCTCAACTTCCACCTGGTACCTAGTACGTCTATTCGGAGTCCCTCCAAGGCAAGTACCCTACCTGCCAAGCAATACAAAAATGATCGTGAAGACACAAGCACCACTCCAGCAGGAAGCAAAACAAGCTCCATACCAGTAGGATCGAACTGATGCACCAGCGCCTTGTTCCACCAAAATTCAGAATCAGAGTTTCCCTCCAATCTCCACGAAGAAGGAAAGTTGACTCCATCGCCCAAATAAAGCGCCATTAATGAGACCTAATGGTCAACCAAATCAGAACTTGAATTCTACAGTGATTAATGGGAACAAATCCAGAGCCTACAGCCCCACACAATGCATTTCAACGCCTAAAATAGGACTCTCAATAATCTTCATTAATACAACCGAATTTTGAGGGGATTCTTGGGAGAACTATATATACGGCTTTGAAGGGTAAAGAAGGGGAGGTTTATTGTTTCTTATCACAAAAGACATCAGGTAGAATTTCCTCTGAAATTCTCTGAAGCAGTGAGAATCCATTGACGATCATTGGAAGGGCATATCCACTTATCGACATAAACGCATTCTCCACCACCACCCTGTGTAAACGAGAGAGAAACGAGAGAAGAGTGTATGCGTTGTAACTTTGCTATAGTGTTATTTAATAAAACAATGTTCTTCTATATCTCCCGATCCCTTTTGTTTCTTCTCCATCATTTTATTTCTTATCTTCAATTATAAAAAGGGACCTCGGTACCGAAGGTACCTACCCCGCTACTACTACCAGTAGTAGGCGAGAGTCCTAATCGAAATTTTGCTCCCCGAGTGGATATTTCCGTTAACAAGAGGTTTTCGAAGGCCTTACCAAGATGCGTTAGTCAAGACGAGGGAGATAAGATTCTGGCTAGTATACATAGAGGTGTATATGGAAACCATACTGGGGGAAAGATTTTGGCTCATAAAACCCTTAAGCAAGGCTTCTACTGGCCAACCCTATTTCAGGATGCCAAATCATTGGCTTTGAAATGTGGTACTTGTCAAAGAATCACAAACGACATTAAGCAGTCATGCGAGAACTTGAAGAATCGGACCTCACCCTGGCCATTTGCAATATGGGGACTAGATCTGATCAGCCCAATGCCAACAGCAACTAAAGGAGGTGCAAAGCATGCTATCGTGGTGGTTGACTATTTCATAAAATGGGTATAAGCTGAAGCATTGGTATAAATAACTGAAGCTAACACCACCAACTTCGTAAAGAAGAACATCATTTATCGTTTCGGAATCCTAGATACAATTATCATTGATAATGTGACTCAATTTGATAGTGATAACTTCAGGAAAATGTGTCAAAGGTACCACATCAAAATTTAATATTCTTCGCCAGCTAATCCTCAGACCAATGGTCAAACCGAAGCTATCAACAAGATCATCAAGCACACCTTGAAGGCCAAGCTCAACGATAAGAAAGGAAATTGGGCGGACAAGTTGCATGAGGTACTCGGGGCATACCAAACAACTCAAAGAACATCGACAGGATAGACTCCTTATTCCCTGACATTCAGGATTAAAGCCGTCATCCTAGTCGAGATAGCCCACACTTCTCCCAAAGTCAAGTTATATTAGCCTGATATCAATATAAGGACCCTAGAACATAACCTAGATGAGTTAAAAGAAAATAGGGGCATGGTGAGGGTAAGAAAGGTAGCCTACCAACAAAGGGTTGTGAGATACTACAACTCGCACGTCTGGGAAAAAAAGTTCCAACTCGGAGATCTGGTTCTTAGAAAGGTATCCCCAAACACAAGGGATATGGCGGCTGGATCCTTAGCAGATAAATGGGAAGGACCTTATCAGGTGGTCAGATTAGCTGGGTATGGAGCATATAGCCTAGTCCGACCAGAAGGAGGAGAGTTACCCAGGCCATGCAACGCTCAATACTTGAAGATATTCTACCCTTAAGGGATTTTCTTTTTCTGTTTACTCTCAGAATTTTTAGATATTTAACTAAGTTAAGAATAGTTACAGATTTTACTTATACTTAATCATTTGTTTCTTCTTATAGTTTTGAAGATATTAATAAAAGCCCTTCAAGGGAAACATAGTTCAAGAAAAGTGTTCTAATATTGCTTTCGTTTACAAAAGCAAGTCTCGTTAAACCCCGAACGGGTTCCCAGGGGCCCAATGATGTAGCTGAAAGCATGTGTCGCAAAGATAGTGCACTTTCACCCAAACTAACATGGTGCATTAGATGCACTGTTAGAGTGCCTTCAGGCGATTAGATACCTGATGGGATGTGCAGAAAGTTGGATGAAGGTAATCAAATTCTCATACTTAAACGCTTGTTAACCAGATACTCGACTAAGTTAATCAAATGCTCATACAAACATGTGCAGTATGTTTGTGATTATGTTTGTTGGTTGAGGTTGTATGTTCATTGATAGCTAGCATTTAGGATGTTTTTACCTTTCTAGCTAAATCTTCATGCATTTGCATTTAGATATTGATATCTAGGATTTGCACTCATTGACATCTTTAAATCCTTAGATAAGCATTTAGTGTTGCCTAGCATTAATTGCATGTTAGAATATTTTTACATATTCACATAGGTTGTTTAACCTCTTCATTGATTATTAAGCTTTGTGACTAAGTGGATTAGTTCACTTGTTATGGTCTAGAATCACTATTAAAGGCCCGTTGGGTATAGTGAAAGGGTTAATGGCCAAGTAGGTGTGACTTGAGGTCGACCTAGGTTGTAAACTTTCATTCAAATAGTGGATTTGAGGACCGAATGTGGCTAGAAGGATATCCCGTGAGTTTTGCCCAGTTGGAGGGTTTCTCACGTAAATCCATCCTTGTGTTTTTATTGTTTTCCGCATGTTTATATTATGATTGGTTGATTGCTAATATGGGGTAGGACTATTAATATTGATTAAGTCGAAAAGTTGGTAATAAATCAACTAAAACCTATTCACCCCCCCCCCCCCCCCCCCCCCCCTCTAGGTTAATAGACACACGTTATATAGTATTTTCAATTGGTATCAGAGCGGGTTCCTAGATACACTTAGGTGATCCTTGCTCTTTGTGTTTCTTGCATTTTGTTTGTGGTTGTTGCATCATTAACATTCATCTCATTCACACCCAAACACTATGAGTGGAAAAGGAAGTGGTAATGAGGGAGCCTCTAGCACAAGACCCCCTTTGCTCACTAGAGTAAACTATGCCTCTTGGAAAGACAAGATGGAGTCTTACATTTACCAAATAAATGACCGAGCATGGATAGCAATTGAAGATGGCTACACTCCTCCAGAAAAGACTCTTGCAGACGAAAGTGTAGTTCCCAAGCCAAAGTCGGAATGGTCAACTCAAGAGTTTGAAGCATCCAAGTGGAACAACAAGGCTATGCATGCCATTCTTTGTGCAATGGATGACAATCAGTACAAATTGATCCAAACAACAAGAATTGCAAAAGAGGCATGGCAGATTCTAGAGACGGCTCATGAGGGAACCGAGGTGGTCAAGGACTCCAAGCTTCAAGTTCTCCAAACACAATTCGAGCAAATTAGAATGGAGAAGGATGAGTGCTTCAATGACTTTCAAGTGAAGTTGATGGATATAGTCAATCAAAGCCATCAACTTGGTGATCCTTACTCAGATAGGAGAATCAAGCAAAAAATTATGAGGTCTCTTCCGGCAAGATTTAGGTCAAAAGTGACGGCTCTTGAGGAGAATAGTGACTACAAGAACATGAAGCCAAGTGAAGTTATTGGAAGGCTTCTAGCATATGAGTTTAGATGGACTCCCACACCTATACCTCCAAAGAAGCAAAAGAGTATTGCTTTGAAGACTTCTAAGGTTGAGAAGGAGGAAGAAGACTCGGATGAAGAAATGGCCCTCATGGTCAAAAGGTTTAAGAAGTTCATCAAATTTGAGAAGAAGGGATTTGGATCCAAAGGAAAATAAATGAAGAAGAAGACTCATTTCAAGAAGTTTAAGTCAAGTGAAGACAAGCCCACAAGAAAAGGGATTCAATGCTTCGAATGTGGAGGTTTCAGACACATCTCCACAGATTGTGGCAATTTAAAGAACAAGAAGAAAGGAAAGGCTATGGCCGCCACGTGGAGTGATGGTGATGACTTGGAAGAAGAAGGAGAATCTTCCGATGATGAGGATCATGTGGCAAACTTTATTGCCTTCGCATCTTCTCTCAAGAGTAAGGAAGTATTAGATGATGAAGAGGAAGAGAAACAAAGTGAAAATGACTCTAGTGATGGTGACTCTTCATCCCATTCAACAAATATGTATGTAGGAGGAATGGATCTCGAAGGGTTCATTGAGCATTTTCAAAGCTCAAGATTGAAGATGAAGAAAGAGATTCAAAGGCTAAAGGGTGAGAATCTCAAGCTATCTACCGAAGTCACTCACCTAAATAGAGAAGTAAAGATAGCAAAAAGAAATGAGGAATTGGTGGAAAAGGAGCTTGAAGAAACAAGAGAGATCATTGCTAAAATGACTTCAAGTACAAAGAAACTCGATCACATGTTGGGAGTTGGCAAGAGGCCAAGTGATAAGAAGGGTCTTGGCTATGAAGATGACAATGAGACCTCATCCTCAAGCAAGACTGTGTTTGTAAAGAGCTTGGACATCAAAGAGCCTCCACCCCCACAACATCCTAGGAAGAAGATAGAACTAGGAGAGTGTTCTAAAGATTCTCAAGTCAAGGTAGCACAAGGGAAACAAACTTAAGCAAGTTTCCCTCAACCCAAATACCATCAAGCCAAGAAGCAATACATGCAAGGTCAACCAAGGAAGCAATTCATTCCAACTCAACAACAAAGGAGGAGAGAACCAATCCAACACCAAAGACAAGCTCAAATGCGTGGGAAAGCCCTTTTGTACTCACAAGGGCATGGTATGTCTTCTTATTTTATTCCCACTTGTCACTTTTGTGGTGTTGATGGTCACATTAGACCTAATTGCTTCAAATACATTGAAATTTGTAGAATCAAGAGCATGATTGAAAGATATAGAGCTAGAGCCAAAATGCATGTTCCTAGGAAATCTAGAGCCAATTTGCATGATCCTAGGAAATCTAGAGCCAATGTGACGAATACCACTAGGAATGAGAACATTTCACCTAGGTGGATTAGAAGGGATGACTTTTTTTGCTATGTGGCTCAAATTGCCTTGAAGGCAAATGCCTCTAACACTTGGTATTTGGATAGTGGGTGTTCTAGGCATATGACGGGGAACAAGAGTTTCTTTAAATCCCTTGTCTTGGAGGATGGAGGATTTGTCACCTTTGGTGATGGATCTAGAAAGAAAGTCATAGGGAAAGGAACAATTTCCATTCCCGATTTACCCTCATTGTCCAATGCTTTACTTGTTGATGGCTTGCAAGCCAATCTTATAAGCATTTCTCATCTTAATGATGATGGACTCTCCGTCTTGTTTTACAAAAATGATTGCTTTATTTTAATGCCAAATGGACAAACCTTGCTAAAAAGAAAGAGATCTAGTGATAATTGCTATTGTCTTAAAGCTAGTGCTATCTCTTGCAATATGTCCAAGTGTGAGGAAGTTGAGTTGTGGCATGAAAGACTTAGCCACATGAACTATCGAGATTTGAGGATCTTAGATAAGTTCAAGGTTGTGCGTGGCCTCCCTAAGCTTGGGAAGAAAGTCGATGGCGTTTGTGGACCTTGTCAATAAGGGAAACAAACCAAAAGTATGCACAAGAAAGGCAAGTATCTCGCCACCAAGGAGCCATTAGAGCTTCTACATATGGACCTTATGGGTCCCATGCAAACCGAGAGTCTCGGTGGCAAGAGATACATTTTTGTTTGTGTTGATGATTTCTCTATATTTACATGGACATATTTTCTTAGAGAAAAATCTAAAACATTTGAAAATTTTAAAATGCTTTGCACTAAAATTCAAAATGAAAAGAACTCACACATTAAAAGCATTAAAAGGATTAGGAGTGACCATGGGAGGGAATTTGAAAATGCTTGTTTTGAAAGCTATTGCAATAGCTTAGGCATTTCCCATGAGTTTTCGGCTCCTAGAACTCCTCAACAAAATGGGGTTGTTGAGAGGAAGAATAGGGTCCTTCAAGAGATGGCCCGTGTGATGTTGCTTAGCAACAATGTCTCTAGGAACCTTTGGGCCGAGGCAGTCAATACGGCTTGCTACATAGGAAATAGAGTCTTCCTAAGGCCCGGTACTAGGCCAACCTCCTATAAATTATGGAATGGTAGGAAGCCAAATGTTAGCTACTTCCACTCATTTGGGAGCAAATGCTACATTCTAAATGACAGAGATCAACTTGGCAAGTTTGATGCCAAGAGTGATGAGGGGATTTTCATTGGCTATGCCCTTAATAGTAAGGCCTATAGAGTTTTCAATTTAAAAACTCGGAGTGTCATGGAATCATCTAATGTTGTCATAGATGATTGTAGGCCTAAGACTAGAGATCATGATGAGAAGGTCGTTGTGGTTGATGATTCTTCCTTGGAAAAGAATGGTGAGACTTCAATTGATGTGAAGTCAAGTCTTGATGAAGAGGTCATTTAACCTCTTGATAGAGATCCATCATTGGACTCTAAAGAACCCGCTCCATGGGTTAGACATCTCCACAACAATAATGACATTCTTGGAGATATGAATGAGGGTGTTAGGACTAGGCGTCAAATAGCTAATCAAATTAGCTATACTTGTTACACCTCTCAAATTGTACCCAAAAAGGTTGATGCAGCCTTGAATGATGAGTTTTGGGTTTTTGCCATGCAAGAAGAGCTAAACCAATTTGAAAGAAATGAGGTTTGGACTCTTGTTCCTAGACCCAAGGATACTAATGTCATAGGCACCAAATGGGTATATAGGAACAAGTCGGATGAGAATGGCAACATTGTGCGCAACAAGGCTAGACTTGTAGCACAAGGATACTCTCAAATTGAAGGTATTGACTTTGAGGAGACTTTTGCTCCGGTTGCCCGTCTTGAGTCCATAAGGCTTCTCTTGTCCATATCATGTGTGCACAAGTTCAAATTGCATCAAATGGATGTTAAGAGTGCCTTCCTAAATGGTTTCTTACATGAGGAATTGTTTGTTGAGCAACCCAAGGGGTTTGTGGATCCACACCACCCCAATCATGTCTATAGCCTCAAGAAGGCTTTATATGGGTTGAAACAAGCACCAAGGGCTTGGTATGAGCGCCTCACTCAATTTCTTGTTGACAATGACTACACTAGGGGTAGTGTTGACAAAACTTTATTCATCAAGAGGAATAAAGATGAGCTTTTCATAGCTCAAATTTATGTTGATGATATTGTTTTTGGCTCTACCAACAAATCCAAAGTCCAACAATTTGTTGATGTCATGTCTCATGAGTTTGAGATGAGTCTTGTTGGGGAGCTCAATTACTTTCTAGGTTTGCAAATCCAACAATTGCATGATGGGATTTTCATATCCCAAGCTAAGTATGCTAAGAACCTAGTGAAGAAGTTTGGCCTTGAGAATGCCAAACATTGTGACACACCCATGAGTACCACCTTGAAACTAACCAAGGATGCTAGTGGCAAGAGTGTGGAACAAAGTCTTTATCATGGCATGATTGGTAGCTTGCTTTACTTGACCGCAAGTAGGCCCGATATAGCCTTTAGTGTGGGTGTGTGTGCTAGGTACCAAGCGGATCCCAAGGAATCCCATCTCTTCTCCATGAAGAGAATCATTCGATATGTGAATGGGACATCCAACTATGGGATATGGTACTCTTTTGACACTAATGCTAGCTCAGTTGGCTTTAGTGATACAGATTGGGCAGGAAATTGTGATGACAGGAAGAGTACATCGGGCGGTTGCTTCTTCCTAGGTAACAACTTGGTCTCATGGTTTTGCAAGAAGCAAAATTCCATCTCTCTATCCACAGCTGAAGCGGAATACATAGCCGTTGGGAGTGCTTGCATACAACTCCTTTGGATGAAACAAATGCTTGTGGATTATGGCTTTGATCAAGGTATTCTAACCATTTATTATGATAACATGAGTGCAATTAACATTTCAAATAATCCGGTTCAGCACTCTAGGACAAAGTAAATAGACATTAGGCATCATTTCATTAGAGAACTAGTTGAAAAAAAATGCATTGCACTTGAGCATGTGGGCACTAATGATCAACTAGCGGATTTATTTACAAAGCCCTTAGACTCAACTAGGTTCAAGTCACTTAGTAGGTCTATTGAGATTTGTCATATGCCTTGATGTGTTTTGGTGATTGACCCCTAATGGGGAGCTCAAGCAAAGAGAGCGACCTTGCATGTTGAAATAAGCAAAAACTTTATAGAGTTTATGCTTCTTTATTAATTGCTTGAGTATTTTTGGTTGTGCTTATATATATATATATATATATATATATATATATATATTCTTATATGGCTTTTTTTATTTAATAAGTGTGCCTTGCTTTGTTTGTAATCCATGTCACCTCTATGTTCAAACATGCATTTTTGGACTAGGAGAATTGATTGGGAAGTACATTTGAATGACCTAAAATTTATCTCCATGATATGTGACTTGATTTCTGACATGCTAAAGTATTATGCATGAATTGTGTGTGCAAATGTATGTGGAAGCACCTTGACAAAGCTAAACTCAATAAGGACCTTGTGTCCATGCAATAAATAAGGATGTCTCATCCAATTTAGCTTTGGGTCTTTTCTTAATGGTTGAACAAGACAACTACCAATAAGGATTCTATATCCATTCAATCAATAAGAATTTTATATCCATGTCTTGATTGACCATTAAGGATTGACTTGGTTGCTTGTGTGTGCTCAAATTTTTTAAAGCTATATCTTGTTCAATTATGGCAAAAGGGTGCAAATTGGTTTGAATTCCTTTGGAACCCTTTTGATGTTCTCCTTGCTAAATACCATTTGCTTGAACTATGATGTTACATGTCTTACATACAAAACAACTAAGTCACACTTTTTCCTCTTAAAAATAAACCCTCAATGATTCTCTTTCAATTAATTAAGTTGCATAAAGTTGTTGTATATGATTATGCACTTATCTTGCAAATAGCTCTCTTTGCTAAAGTGACCCGGTTGGGGAATACTCTTTTGCCTATCTCATGACAAAAAGGGGGAGTAATGTAGTTTATTTAAGGGGGTTGCATATTTGGAGAGATTGTCCCGTTGAGGGGGAGTAACCTATTTAGGGTAACCTATTTAGGGGGAGCATTTGCATGTTGCATGTTGTAGTTTTCTTTTATTATACAAATTGCTTTTATTTATTATCTCTCTTGATCACCTCACATACACTTGTCTTGGAAAGTGTAGTCTCATTGTTTTGTAAGGACGGCTATTCTACAAGAGCTTGAAGATTTGAAGACCTAGCATCTAGGTATCTATTTGTAATGTAGAATTTCCTTTGTTGACCTTCAGTTTTTATTCTTTTGTGAGGATGATTTGTGAGAGGTGGTTTTGTCACGAAATAGCCAAAGGGGGAGATTGTAAGTTCCTCATATTTTGATTGGCTTATTTCGTTGACAAACCACATTGGGGATTAATTTTTTGTAAGGGTATATTAGGCTTCATTGGGTGTGATCAAGCTTCAAGGACATCATCTCTCTCAAGAGCACTTCAAAGGTATATCACTTGCTTAATTCTCTTTGAAGAGGTTTTAGTTACACACACTCACATTCTATGCATTTGTATTGACATGCATGAATGGTTGCACACACACACTTCTTGCATTTTGGAGTTGATGGGTTGCATAGTACGTTAGGCGACATGCAAGGCCACTTGTGCATGTCACCTCCAATGTCGCCTTAGTCATGTTCTTTTTTCTCCAGTGTGTAAGGCGACTTCATAGGCGACTTGAGGATGTCGCCTCTGACATCTTATTTTTTCCACAGTGTGTAAGGCAACTTCATAGGCGACTTGGGGATGTCGCCTTACATGTCGCCTCTGGCAACGTTTATTTTTCACAGTGTGTTAGGCGACTTCCAAGGCAACTTGCTCATGTCGCCTTGCATGTCGTCTTTTTCACCCGAACTGGGCATTTCGGGTATTTCACACCAGCTCATTTTTTGGTCTCTATATATACATCTTCTTCTCCACCATTTAGACCTAGAGCTCTGAAAATATATCCCTAAGTGAGAGAAAGTAAATCTAAGAGAGAGAGCTCTAAGAAATCCTTTTTACTCAACCAAACTCATACCCATGTGCATCTAAGCTTCATTCTTGCATCTATTCTTCATAAGTCTTCATGCTCTTCTTGACTAGGTAATCAAACAAGTCTTAGAACTTCCTTTTCATCTCTATGTTCTTGTTTACCTAGGGTTAGCAATTATTTGTTAATTAATTGCATGTTTATTTGGTTTAGCATGATTTGAGTATGTTTGTGATTATGTTTGTTGGTTGAGGTTGTATGTTCATTGATAGCTAGCATTTAGGACGTTTTTACCCTTCTAGCTAAATTTTCCTGCATTTGCATTTAGATATTGATATCTAGGATTTGCACTCATTGACATCTTTAAATCCTTAGATAAGCATTTAGTGTTGCCTAGCATTAATTGCATGTTAGAATGTTTTTACATATTCACATACGTTGTTTAACCTCTTCATTGATTATTAAGCTTTGTGACTAAGTGGATTAGTGCACTTGCTTATGGTCTAGAATCACTATTAAAGGCCCGTTGGGTAGAGTGAAAGGGTTAGTGGCCGAGTAGGTGTGACTTGAGGTCGACCTAGGTTGTAAACTTTCATTCAAATAGTGGATTTGAGGACCGAATGTGGCTAGAAGGATAGCCCGTGAGTTTTGCCCATTTGGAGGGTTTCTCACGTAAATCAATCCTTGTGTTTTTATTGTTTTCCGCATGTTTATATTATGATTGGTTGATTGCTAATATGGGGTAGGACTATTAATATTGATTAAGTCGAAAAGTTGGTAATAAATAAACTAAAACCTATTCACCCCCCTCTAGGTTAATAGACACACGCTATATAGTATTTTTAGCATTGCTTACCAAGGGGGCCATGATCACATTGGGTAAAGGCTCCGGAAGGACGGCTCAGCCGAATAGAAACTTTGTCGACATGATCAGCCCCATGGTCAGACAAGTTATCTGCAGGAGCGGGTGGATAGACTGATACCTCATCAGGTCCGACTTGACCCTCATCAGACTCCGAGTTAGTAAAGACTATCTGACGCTTAACAGAAAATTACATCGGGGCCTTGTCAGCGCGATGAACTGGAGAGCCAACAGGAACTTGGCCAGCTGGTTGGCCAGTTTGAAGAGGAGCTAGCTCAGCCAGAGTAGGAGGATGAACTTGTTAAATGGTGGCTTGTATGACAACCCCAGCAGTATCCTGATCATCTGTTCTGGTTTGGTCAGATGGTAGAGCAGCAAATCGAGCCAAAGCACGATCATTTCCCTTCTTCGATCTGTGCTCCCTGCGGATCAGATCAGTCAACGTATCCAGATCCTCGTCATCTTCTACAATAACGACCGTTTTGACTCTAGTCTGATGAGCTCCTAGGTCCTTTGCTGACTCGGTCTTCTTCTTTCCACTAGCAGCATCAGGAGTAGTAGAGCCCGTAACGGTCTTGTTCACTTTACTGACCGGAGATCTCCCGAAGGATTTGGTCACGTGATGACCAGCTGTTTCTTTGGCATATCTCCTTTTTAAGCCTCTAGGAGATTTTTTCTTCTCGATGTCCCGATTAGAGGTCCTGCTCTCCGTTTCCCGATCAGAAGCGCCGGTAGACTTGTTAGGATCAGGCTTATAAACATTCTTAACCATAACTTGTTAAGATGGGGTGATCCCTGGGCTATTTTAGCTGCAGCCTCGGCTGGACTAACCTTGTTAAGATTTTTGATTCTCACGGCTTCTTCGCCTGCCACGATATCCATCTCGTATACTAAAGAAATAAAGGAATATCAGAACAGATAAAACTTGATTCGGAGAAATCAAGATTTAAAGAAAGTAACATTTATGGTGTTTGCATTCGTTTGAGATAGGGGAAATAACCTCAGATCCTGAAGGGCCTTCTCGGTGAAAAGCGCACGCTAGTCCCTAGCCTTCTATGTTGTTTGAGCAGCCTTCATAACGTTCTTGGCTTAATCCTCTATAAGTGTTGCAGGAGTTTTGTTCCTTAGTTCAAGACTGTAGAAGTGCCTAGGGATAGTGTTCCTAGCTAGCTCCTGACGAGGATCGGCGACCACGGTCTCACCCCATTCACCCTGAACGAAGAACCAGTTGTTCTTCCAGTATTTGTTGGAGGTAGGGAAGCCCCAGATGAAGCCCTTTTGATCCTTGCTGGATGAGGGTGTGGGTCGTTGGTCATATCCCTTAGGAATCCAATGGTTGATCGAACTGGACTGAAGATGGAAAATACCCCAATTGTCTGACCAACCCAAAGTATAGAAGTTGTGAATTTCTGGTGGGGTCGGGGGGGGGGGGGGGGGGGTACTTGGCACCAATTTGCTTCCACAGGTGTCATAGACTCATAAGGACCCGGTAAGAATTTAGTGAGAGTTGAGCAGAAGTGATCCCAACTTTAGCAAGGAAACGTACAATGAATGGTTGAAGGGCAGCGTGACCCCAGATGTGAGCATCACCCCATAAACGGCCACAGCACCCCAATAAGGGTTCCAAATAGCGGGATTCCCGCTCATAAGGATTTGGGCAGATCGAGGTAGATCAAATCTTTCGCTATACTTTATGATCTCCTGTTCACCGACCACATTCACTTCGACATCAAAGGCGCTCGGTTGTTCTGCTGAAAATCTCAACAAGTGGGCTCGACGCCTCTTAGGGACATCTTCCATCTTCAACAATTGGGATGGAATTTTAAGGTCGATTGCAGAAGAGTCTTTAGAGTTTGGTCTGTTTCACCAACCGGATCCTGTTG
Source organism: Dipteronia sinensis (assembly GCA_033220585.1). Lineage (NCBI taxonomy): Eukaryota > Viridiplantae > Streptophyta > Magnoliopsida > Sapindales > Sapindaceae > Dipteronia > Dipteronia sinensis. The sequence goes on along the minus strand of CM065640.1, from coordinate 57,695,166 downwards.
CTGTCAACATATCTGAGTATGTATTGGGAGATTGAAGGTTGAAACTCAGGGAGAGCCACTAAGTAATCAACGCTAAGGGCTACGGGATGAACAGGACCAGAAATATCTTGAAAAAAATCCTCCTAAAATGGATTCGACCCTAGCAGTGTTTTCCTTATCGCCTATTTCAATATAATGTATCAACAACTCAACGTATTGATGGCGGGTAGCAAAATCCTTACTTGATGATTGAATTAGGCGAGATGAGAACTCAAATGATGATGAAGATTTGGTAAAAATGAAAAATTTCAATAGAGCGGTGGAGAAAAGAAGAATTTCAGAAGATGAAGAGTTGTGTAGCTTGAAAAAAATGATTGTGTGAGAGGGAAAATGATGGGATTTGAAAATATATATAGGCAAAGATGACGTCATGCGAGAGTGGTGGTTAGTGTGCGCGTCCCGAAGATCACGCACCATTTGGAATTTGAACCGCCCCCGTCAGTTACGTCATTCGCGACAAATAAAACATTTGTGGTTGAGATTAAAGGCCAGCTGTTCAGCATTAATAAGCAATTATAAGGTACACGACAAAAGGCTACCGAGTTAAACATATCTCACCGAGCGAGCTATCTTTACTAAGTGAGATGCTCGATTTGAATGTTTAAGGGGGTATTGTTATTGGTACAATTTGAAAAAATGGCACATCAGGATAGACGACGTGTAACCTGGGAACAACAAGTGACGTGTCGACAAATGTCAACTAAATTGAGCCAACTTAAGATGATCAGAAAATAACCCTACAGTGCTGATCAAAGTTACTAAGATGGTTGGGTTGAAAAAACCCGACCAAGGTAATTAGATTGATTAGGCTAACAAGATTTGATCGGGAATCCCCAAGATGGTCGGATAAACTCAAATGGTCGGGTCAAGTTATCCGATCGGGTTCAGATCCTTAATCGAGGGTGAAAAGACCTGGTCGGGTTTGGAAGGTGATCGGCTAAGTGACACGTGGATAATTTCCAGATACACTTAAATGCTTGACATGCTGATAGCGTCGAATCAAGACTCAAACACGTAAAGAAGAATCTCCTCAAACAAGGTCTCATAAAGCATACTTTGATAAGAAAACAGATTTCCTCAAAGTTATCAGAGTCCAGAATAAAAGACCTGATGTGATTAAAACACAAATGATGCCAGACGGGAAAGAAGAGCAGTACGACTCCTATAAGTCAGAGTTGTTTGTATTTCATTAAAGGACGGACACCTTTCTTTTATTTGTATTCTAAGAATTAAAGTTCTATGAATGTATAAATAGACCTTAAAAACACCCAACAAGGGTTCAAGAATCATTAGACATTATTAGAGAGCAAGCGAGGAAGAGATTGTAATATTATTCTTATAGTAGATTATTCTCTCACCGTCATCGGCAACCGTAGTTTTTCCCTTTAGGGTTTTCCACGTAAAATCTCGCTTGTTTATTTCTTGTTTAGCTCTTTTCAATTTCATACATAACCATGAGTTGCACTTAACTTATGTGACGGGTGATCAATCTTATTAATCCAAAAATCACCTTCAACAGATAAATATACTCATGAGTTGGAGTAGGTTTGAACTACTAAGTTGATAAGGCTTTGGTGAAATCAAATCCTCCACAATGTAGGAGAATTTTGGCCACCATATATATATATATATATATATATCATAGAATTCATTTTTGGTAGTAGTTCAAGAAAAAATAAAGTTTTTTTTGTTAAGAGAAAGAATTTTTATTCCCTTGTTTCTAAATAAAAAAAAACTTCCAACTCAAGAAAGGGATGTAGAATTCGGCCAAAGAGAAGAAGAATAAGGAGCATTTTATTTTCGATAGTGCACTAGAAGCTTTTACTTAATAAGGCTTTCTGTACAAGATCGAATTAGGGTTCACGCGAGTTTTTGATTACAAGATTGAGAATTCACAAGTGACGAAAGGTTCTTTATTTTCTCTACGAGGATTATTGTGACTAACAAAAAGAAAAAGGTTTGTTTTTCCATCTTCAGGTATACAATTCAAATAAAAGGGAGCCCGCACTCCTAGGTGATTCACATTCGTGATTGGATTGGAAGATCTTGTGGATTCAATTCGACATAAGCGGATTCAATTCGACGCAATATCAATCATCACGTGAAAAATGTACGATACTTTTATTATATGTTAATTAATCAAGGGTTAAGGTTCTTTCTTTTAAAAGAAATTTTTTTTAAATATACAAACCCAATTTTTCGCTTCTGCCGCGTGTTTTTCCCTACAAGAATATATTGTTTATCAAATCTGCTTAGGGTATATTCTTAAATGCCTCGTTCATGTGCCCTTCTTCATTGTCATCGCCTTGTTAATAACTCTTTCATTGCCCCACTTCTATTCAACACTTCATTTGTCAGATTCATCAATTTGAAACACCACTCATGATGATTGGCTCACTCGTAAATAAATGGTGAAAATCGTGAGCCCCTGTTATTCAAGATAACATACACTATTTGCATAATTTTTACAGTACAAATATTAGTATTTCCGTGTCAAAAGTCTAAGTATTTCCATGTCAAAAATCTGATTGATTCACTATCATTTGACTAGGTTTTGGAAACCAATTTATGGTGCTCAAGCTGCCAAACTAATTACTGACCATTCAAACCACATACTTAGGTAACAACCTATAAAGTCGAAGCTTTTTTAAATAGATTAGTGTGTGAGAAAAATTTCAAAAGCTTCCAAAAACTTTAACAAAATGAACAAAATTAAAAGATTGCTCAACACTGTGTTTTAACAGGTATTCAAAAATAAAAATAAAAAAAATCTTATAGTATCTTACCATTTAAAACCTCAAGTAGGATGAAGAGCTTCATAAAGTTCAGTGATACCAAGTCCAGTTTCAGTAGATATAGCTATAGGATCACCAAATCCTAACATGAGGGCTTAAGCAGTAGCTCCAGCAAGAGAACCAATGCAATCATGAAGGGATTCATAATTATTGAATATCCAAAAAAAAAACTTAAAATGCAATTTTTCCCTAAAAATTTTAAAATTTAAGGGATGTCCTATGGTTTGGGCTCCAAGATAGCCACAACCATACCTTTAAGATCATGAGTGAGCCTGGAGTGCTGGTTCAACAATCAGGTGTCGATTTCCTAGACGTGATGGGAGGCTGAGTCGATGTGAACTTGGAGGAGACGGTGGATGTAGCAGAGAAGCAGGGGATTAGGGATTTGGAGTAGTGGAGAGAGAGAGAGAGAGAGAGAGAGAGAGAGAGAGAGAGAGAGAGAGAGAGAGAGAGAGGAGGGTGAGTGAGCCTAGTTTTTGTTTGATTCTACTGTTTAGTGCTCGTTTGGTTGAGCTTTCTACTACTTCAAAAGATCTACAAACGTTTATTTGAGTTTTTTAGAGTTTTTTGGTTTGGCTTTTAAGATTATCTATTTTAAATTGAGTAGAGGCTAGTATAGTTTAAACCTCTACTAAGTAAAAGCTCATGGGGAGTTGTTTCTTCAAATATATATATATATATATATATATATTTTAAAAGTCTACCAACCAAACAATTATATTTTTTTTTCAAAAACTATATTTCTAATAAATTTACTACAAGTAGATCTTTTCTGATAGAGGTTTTTCAAAATCCCAACTAGGGGTGGGCACAGTTCGGGTCGGTTCCGTTTCAGACAAAACCGAACTGAATAAAAAATATTTTGGTTCATCCAAAATTGAAAAGGTTTAAACCGAATAAGAAATAGGAACCGAACTGAACTGAACTGATTTTAATCGGTTCGGTTCTGTTCGGTTAAATTTGGTTTTGGGCCTAATGGGTAAGATAGCTTAATGGATCTTTTTGATATGTTTTAAAATTCATGGGCTGTTGGATACTGATTTTGGCCATTTGAATAGCCCAAAGCCCAAAAAAACCCAAATCAAACATAAGTTAAAAATATATATAAAAAAATTAAATAAGTTAAAAACATATTACATAATAATAAGTTAATAACAAATCCATTCCGAACTATAAAAAAACATATTAATACATTCCAAACTCCAAATTAAAAGTTCAAAAATCAGTTAATAATAGTATATTACATAAAAATACTTCGCCAAAAATAAATAATCCAACTCCAAATCAAAATTAAAACTAAAATATCTCCAAATCAAAATTATAACTAGTCAACTAAAGTAACATTTTAATTCTAATTCCCACATCACAGTCCATGTACATAAAAAAATACCTTCAATTTCGTCACTCGACCTGCTGCCTGCATATACAAAAATTATAGATGCATTTTTCACAAACAAAATCTAAATAAACATATAAACTACTAATCTGATATACACATGACACAACAACACAAGTAACTATCTATAAACACACACATAATATATATATATATATATTATTTTTTGGGTAAATCGTATTTTAGTCCCCGTAGTTTGTCTTAATCTGCGTTTAGTCCACTGTTTTTTGGAATTGTAATTTTTAGTCCATCCTTTCTTTGACAATACGTATTTTCGTCATTACCGTCCAATTCTGTTAGGGTTCCGTCAAGTCAACGAGGGTCAACGAGGGTAAGAAAGTAAAATAACATCAGTTGTTCTAGAATCTTATATCACAAAAGGGTATAATAGTAATTTATAAATTAATTTAAAAAAAACAAATTAACAATATTAAATTAAATAATAAAAATAAAATATAAAAAAAATATAACTCTCTCTTCCTTACCAAAAAAATCTCTCTCACACCCCACTCACCACCAATCTCCCTCTTTCTCTCTTAAAAAATTAAAAACAAAATTGGGAAATCAATCTCTCTCACTATCCATCGATCTCTCCCTCTTTCTTTTTTTCTTTGATTTCTTCAATCATCTTCCCTACCATCATCTCCACCCATTCAATCATTTTCCAGTTTGATGATTTTTAACCCATACCCATACCCAAATACCCAATCCCAATCACCCAAATACCCAATGACCCAATACCCATTGCCTAATGCCTACCCAAACCATACATACCCATTACCCAATCCCAACCCAGATCCCAAATCAGAAATCACCATTCACAGAGACCTGACTTCATCTTCATCGTTTCAACTTCTCTTCATCAGACTTCATGATCTTCATTGTTTCATCTCTCTTCTCTCTCTCTCTCTCTCGGTGGTGTTGCTAGCACAATGACTGGGGCAGTGAGCTATTATAAGTATTGGATGGGTTTTTTGTTGATTTTAGATATTGGGGAGTTTGATTTGAATGGGGATTTTGGTGCTGTGGATTTTGATTTCTGATAGGTTTAGGGTTCTTGGTTTTTTTTTTTTGGATTTGTTGTTGATATTTACAGAACACAACATGCAATTTGCCAGAAAAAAAATGGTGATGATGACAAATCTGTTGTGTTCTTTGTGTTCATGCTTGTACGAGGATAACGAGATCTGATTTTGTTTAGATGTAAAAATAACGGCGATGATGACCATATTGATTGATGAAGGATGATAATCAAATTGATTTTTATTTTTAGAAAAAAAATTGATCTTGTGAAAAGATGAGGAAAAAAATAGAGATGATATTAATTTCAAATGGATCTTGGTTAGAGATGAGGAAAAAAAATAGTGATAATGATATTCAATTTCAGATGGATTAGAATATTGATGTAAGAAGAAGAAGGTGATTGGGTGGTGGTGATTGGAGATGAGATTTAGGAGATAAATTTTTTTTATTTTTCAATATTCTTTTTTAATTTTTTATTTTAGTTTTGTAAATTTGATTAATTATTTTAATCTTCTTTTAATTTCGTTTTTTAGGGTTTAGGGGTATTATAGTCTTTTTAGAGGGAGCAACATTCATCAGGGCAGCAGAGTCATTTTACACGCCTGATATGTCAGAATATGTTATTTTAACGAATTCTGTCACAGAAAGACTAAAAACTACAATTTCAAAAAACCGTGGACTAAACGCAGATTAAGTCAAACTACGGGGACTAAAATATGATTTTCCCTTATTTTTTTGATAGATTGTGAGTAGGGGTGGGCACGGTTCGGTTCGGTTCGGTTTTGGGTAAAACCGAACTGAACCGAAAATATTTCGGTTTACCTAAAATTGAACCGGTTTAAACCGAATTAGAAATGGTAACCGAACTGATTTTAATCGGTTCGGTTCGGTTCGGTTCATTTTGGTTTTGGGTCTAATGGGCCTTATGGGCTTGATGGGTTTAATGAGTCATTTTAATATGTTTTAAAATTTGATGGGTTTTTGGATTCTAATTTTGGACCAAAGTTCATAAATTTTAATAGTTCAAGCCCAAAAAAACCCAAATCAAACCTAACTAATAAATAATAATATTTAATAAAAGAAAAGAAGTAGGTTAGGGGTTTTTTTTTTACTTATATAGGCGGTTTAATCGGTTCAAACCGGTTTTTGGGAAACCAAACCGGTTTGAACCGAAAACTTTTCGGTTTTTAATTTTTTTAAACCTGTTTAAACCGAATTCATTTTATGAAATGAACCGAACTGAACACCCTTTTTTTGGTTCGGTTCGATTCGGTTCGGTTCGGTTCCGATCTTAGTGCCCACCCCTAATTGTGAGTTTGGCTGTGATGAAATATCTGAGTCAATACCTTCTTCTTTGTTTTGGCTTCCATTAGATTATTTGATTTGGATTGGGGAAAATTTATCTCATACTGACAAAACAGAAAGAACACTAGAACATAGCTAATAGTTCAATGATTGAAGTTCTACACTAATCGTCGTGATCTTGTTGCAGCCATTAGCTTTGCAACATAATAATATTGACCATATGAAACACAGACAACAAAGAAAAATAATGGCAGCAATTTAGAACACTAATGACTCCATGATACAGATACATGCTGATGCAGATGATGGACTATCGTTTTTAATCATGACAAGAGGAGCATGACTCCAAAAGTATAGTTTAGAAAACAGAACACCCTAGAAAACAGAAACGTAAACAAAATAAAGACGAAAACTGAGACTAAAATAAAGCTGAAATAGAGCTAAAATTAAAGAGAGACCAAGGCTAACCTTTGTTAACCAAATCAAGAAAGAAAAGCATATCAAGCGAGCTGAAGAAGAAGCAGATCGGATAAGAAGACAAGAAGAAGAAGACAACAAGAAAATTAGAAAAAGAAGAAGAAAATTAGAAAAGAAGAAGAGAAAGTGACAAACCTTGGGCAGAAGAGAGTCAACCGATGTTGAGTAGATCGATGTTGGGCAGAAGAGAGTCGATGTTTGGGAGAAGAGAGCAGATCGAAACGATGATGGGCAGAAAAAGTTAGGGTTGTTGATCAATGTTGAGCAGGTGTAGGTGTAGAGACTAGAGAGAAAGAAGTAGAAAATGTTAGGGTTTTTTTTAAAAAAAATTTATAGGCGGTTTAATTGGTTCAAACCGGTTCTGAAAGACCAAAACTGAATTGAACCGAAATTTTTTCGGTTTTTTAATTTTTAAACCGGTTTAAACCGAATTGAACGTATGAATCGAATTGAACCGTCTTTTTTAGTTCGATTCGGTTCGGTTCGGTTCCGAACTTGTTGCCTACCCCCTAAATCCAACCAAACAAGCTCTATTTGGTTTCCATTTTCTTTTTTAATTGAATTGATAAATTATATATTTTGTCCCGTATAAATATCAACCATCGGATTTTAATTGTAATTCATCTTCCGGCTGAAATCTGACCCGATAAATCACCCGATGATAAAGGAAGTAATTTTCCCTCAATAAAAGTCGAACCCTTGGAAGAAACGTTTCTTCGAATCGAAAGCCGCGAAAACGCGCAGCCCAAAACTCGAAAGATCTGCGTCAAAAACACTTGAAAGAAATTTGTATATGCCCATTAGACCCATTTTCATTTCATTTTCCATGATCAAATGTGAACGAAAATCTCTTGATTTCCACTCACTTCTCTCTTTCGCAGGGATCTCTTGAAACCCAGAAGAATTTCCAACTTGGGTCATCAAATAACAGTTAAAGGTATCATTTTGACTCTCCATTTCACGGTTTTCCTGTCGTTTGAAATCGACTCAGATGGATTTGATTTGAGTGTGCCATGTTATCAGCTTTTTGACTGATCTTCAATTTATGTTGCGTTTGATTTCAGGTAGTTCAGCGTGTTTAAGTCTTCTTAGTTGTTTGTATAATTGGGTTAGATCTGGTTTCTGTGATCTGAATTTGAATATTTTTTTATTTAGTTTCTATAACACAAAACACACATTGATTCATATTTGCATAATTGCCAATTGATACGTTTCCTTTTAGAAGTTTAAAGATTCATACTTTGTTATCAGCATCTGGGATTTTCTGCCAGTTCATTTTCTGTTTCGGGTTCGTTGACTTGATTTGGTAAATTACAGTAATTGGTATGATTTGGGCAGGTTTCGGATTCTTGTTTTTGTAGTTGCCGGTTGCATGGTTCAAGTGTAAGTTGAATTGTGCTAGAAACTGCAATAAATATGGAGCATCTGAATCCATGGTCCGCAAGTGATGCATTTTATAAAGAAAAACTCAAGGACTGCTCCATTAAGCCTTCCAGGGGTGCTATAGCTTGCATGATAAATTCCGAGATAGGTGCTGTTTTGGCTGTGATGAGGAGAAATGTAAGGTGGGGAGTTCGCTATGCGGCAGATGATGATCAGTTAGAGCACTCTCTTATCCATTCCTTGAAGGAATTGAGGAAACAAATATTTTTATGGCAAAATCAGTGGCATAATATCGACCCAGTTGTGTATCTCCAGCCGTTTCTGGATGTGATTCGATCCGATGAGACTGGTGCACCCATAACTGGTGTTGCTTTGTCATCCGTGTACAAAATTTTGACCCTTGATGTACTTGATCTTGATACTGTGAATGTGGGAGATGCTATGCATATAATAGTTGATGCTGTAACGAGCTGCCGATTTGAGGTAACTGATCCGGCATCTGAAGAAGTTGTGCTGATGAAGATACTTCAGGTTCTTCTAGCTTGCATGAAAAGCAAGGTGGCAGTTAGGTTGAATAACCAGCATGTATGCAATATAGTAAATACTTGTTTTCGTGTAGTTCATCAGGCAAGCTCCAAAGGTGAATTGTTGCAGCGCATAGCACGGCACACGATGCATGAATTGGTTAGGTGTATTTTTTCGTACCTACCTGATATTGATTGTCCAGAACAATCATCGGTAGCGCGAAGCCAATCAGACGCTGGTGAAAAGGTAACTACTCTAGGCATGATCCTTCCTCTTTGATGAGATATCTATTTTGGTTAAATAAACATGAAGAGTCTAGTATCATGAAATCATGATTATTGGTATTCTGGTATAAACTTAACCGCCCCCCAAACAAACAGATGCAGACGTACAATATACAAAAAGGATAAGTGACGGATTCTTATTTTGTTGAGATTGAATCCTGATTCAGTTGGTCATCTTAGATGGTTTCACTACCATTATTATTATTATTATTATTATTATTATTATTATTATTGTGATTTTCATTCAGATTAGTAAAATTTTACTGATCAGTTATAATATATGTACATACCAATAGTTTCCCTGGTGAGCTTAAGCACTGAGTTCTGGTCTTTAAGTCAGCCAAGACAAAATAGGTTTATTCATGTTTTCTAGTCGTAAATTACAAGATTTGATGTCAGCCAATGAAATAGTGAAAATCTGATTTTAGATCTGGTGAGGTTTATTTTTTAAATTTTTTAAATTTATATATATATATACACATATATATATATATATATATATATATATAGTGAGGGTATTCATACATTGGATGTTTATCTTGATTCAGCAGTAATTTATGAGAGGTTCTGGTGAAGCCTCCATGAAAAGTCAAATATACATATATATATATATATATATATATATATATATATGGTGAGCCGGTGAGGGTATTCTTACATTGGATGTTTATCTTGATTCAGCAGTAATTTATGAGAGGTTCTGGTGAAGCCTCCATGAAAAGTCAAAGTTCCATCTTAGATGTGTAATATTACCAGACTAGCATATTTAATTTTTTTCTCTTCAATTTTTTAAGTTCGTTTTATCATACAGGTGAGTGTACTGGAGAAGGATCACACCTCTGAAAGTGAACCATTTGAAAATGGCAATGTCAGTGCTGAATCTCAGTCATCAACTGGACACAAGTCAAGTGCTCCCACATATAAGATAACAAGTGAAGTGGATACAAATAATGGTGAGATTGGTGGAATGATGGAGGCTGCTCAAAATGGCGAGAAGATAATGATGGAGCCCTTTGGGGTTCCTTGCATGGTGGAGATATTTCACTTCCTGTGCTCTCTCTTGAATGTCATTGAGCACATGGGAGCTGGTCCTAGATCAAATCCTATGGCATATGATGAAGACGTTCCTCTGTTTGCATTGGGTTTAATTAATTCAGCTATAGAGTTGGCTGGATCGTCATTCAGTAGACACCCTAAGTTATTGGCTTTAATTCAGGATGAATTGTTTCGTAATCTGATGCAGTTCGGTTTGTCAATGAGCCCGCTAATTCTTTCAACAGTCTGCAGCATTGTTCTAAATCTCTATCATCATTTGCGTATTGAGCTCAAAGTACAGCTTGAATCTTTCTTTTCATGTGTACTTTTGAGACTTGCACAGAGCAAGTATGGGTCTTCTTACCAACAGCAGGAGGTTGCTATGGAGGCTATAGTAGACCTCTGTAGGCAGCAGACATTCATGACCGAGATGTATGCCAATTTTGATTCTGACATAATCTCTAACAATTTGTTTGAAGACCTTGCTAACCTGTTATCAAAAAGCGCATTTCCGGTCAATGGACCATTGTCAGCTATGCATGTTCTTGCTCTGGATGGTATGATATCCTCGATTCAGGGTATGGTTGAGAGGGTAAGCAATGAATTGCCTACTCCAGAAGGGGCATCTGTTGATCCTGAGGAATATAATGCATTCTGGACATTAAAATGTAAGAACTATAGTGATCCTCATTCTTGGATTCCATTTGTTCGCAAGATGAAGTACATTAAAAGAAGGTTAGCAGTTGGAGCTGATCACTTTAACCGGGATCCTAAGAAAGGTCTAGAGTTTCTCCAAGGAATCAATATGCTACCTGATAAGCTTGATCCACAGAGTGTAGCTTTCTTCTTTAGGTACACAACTGGATTAGATAAGAATCTCATTGGAGATTTTCTGGGAAACCATGATGAATTTTGTGTTCAAGTGCTTCAGAAATTTGCTGGTATTTTTGATTTCCGTGACATGAATTTAGATACTGCATTGCGTCTTTTCATAGGAACTTTTAGATTGCCTGGCGAATCACAGAAGATACAGCGGGTGCTTGAGGCATTTGCTGAAAGATATTATGAGCAATCGCAAGATATATTGACCAATAAAGATGCTGCTCTCTTGTTGTCGTATTCACTTATACTGCTGAACACAGATCAACACAATGTGCAGGTTAAGAAAAAGATGACTGAAGAAGATTTTATCAGAAACAATAGGCACGTCAATGGAGGGAAGGATCTTCCTAGAGAGTACCTTTCAGAGCTTTATCACTCGATATGTGAGAATGAAATCCTGATGATCCCAGACCAAGGTTCTGGTTTTCAGGAAATGACATCGAGCCGCTGGATTAGTGTGTTGCACAAATCTAGAAAAGCCACTCCTTTTATTGTATGTGATTCTGGTGCGCACCTCGATCATGATATGTTTGCTATCTTGTCAGGTCCAACAATTGCTGCGATGTCAGTGGTTTTTGATCAAGTGGAGCAGGAAGACATTTTGCGGAGATGTATTGATGGATTCTTGGCCATTGCCAAAGTTTCTACATGTTATCATTTTGATGAGGTTTTGGATGATTTGGTTTTGTCTCTCTGTAGATTTACAACCCTCTTGACTCCATTATCTGTTGAAGAAGCTCTTCTTGCCTTTGGAGATGACACAAAAGCTAGAATGGCATTGACAGCAGTTTTTACAATAGCAAATAGGTATGGTGATCATATCCACTCTGGCTGGAAAAATATTTTGGACTGTGTGTTAAGTTTGCACAAGCTTGGCCTTCTGCCTGCTCGTCTGGCTAGTGATGCAGCTGATGATATGGAGCCCTCTTCTGACCTGGATCGGGGCAAACCTGCTACAAGCTCCGTATCAACATCACGCATTACAACTGTGGTTACTCCTCGGAAATCGTCTGGCCTAATTGGTAGGTTCAGTCAGCTCTTATCATTTGATATGGAGGAGCCTAGGTCGCAGCCAGATGATGAAGAACTTGCTGCTCATCAGCGAGCACGTGAGATAATGCAGAATTGCCACATTGATAGCATATTTACAGAGAGTAAGTTTCTCCAAGCTGAGTCTTTACTACAGCTTGTGAGTGCCCTTATTTTGGCTGCAGGCCAACTCCGCAAAGGAAGTAGCTACCTGGATGATGAAGACACAGGAGTGTTCTGCCTAGAATTGCTGATTGCCATTACACTCAATAACCGGGATAGGATTATGATTATCTGGCAGGGTGTTTATGAGCACATAGCCAATATTGTTCAATCAATTGTAATGCCATGCATGTTGGTAGAAAAGGCCGTATTTGGGCTCCTTAGGATATGCCAGAGATTGCTTCCCTATAAGGAAAACCTGACTGATGAGCTCCTCAAGTCACTGCAACTTATATTGAAACTTGATGCGAGGGTAGCTGATGCATATTGTGAACAGATCACACAAGAGGTGATACGCCTTGTAAAAGCAAATGCAACTCACATTAGATCCCATGCCGGCTGGCGCACAATCATTTCCCTGCTATCTATCACAGCTCGACATCCAGAGGCTTCTGAAGCAGGATTTGAGGCACTAGCTTTTATCATGTCTGAGGGGACAAATATTTTGCCATCAAATTTTATTCTTTGTGTGGATGCAGCAAGGCAGTTTGCTGAGTCACGGGTTGGTGAGGTTGATAGGTCAGTTTCTGCCATAGAATTAATTGGGGGCGCTGTTGTTTGTCTTGTAAGATGGTCTTCTGAGACGAAGAATACAGTGGGGGAGGAGGCTGCTATCAAATTGAGCCAAGATATTGGGGAGATGTGGATGAGACTGGTTCAGGCACTGAAAAAAGTGTGTTTGGACCAGAGAGAAGAGGTGAGGAACCATGCCATTCAGGTGTTACAGAGATCTTTGGCAGCGGTGGATGGGATTCACCTTCCAAATGCTTTGTGGTTCCAGTGCTTTGATATGGTGATATTCACATTGCTTGATGATTTACTAGAAATTGCTCTGGGAAATGCTCCAAAAGATTACCGGAACATAGATGGAACACTTGTTCTGGCAATGAAATTAATGTCAAGGGCATTCTTACAGTTATTGCAAGATCTGTCGCTGCAACCATCCTTCTGCAAACTATGGCTGGGGGTTCTTAATCATATGGAGAGATATATGAAACTAAAACTCCGAGGAAAGCGTAGTGAGAAAATCCATGAATTAATTCCCGAACTTCTGAAGAACAATTTATTGGTGATGAAGGCTACCGGTATTCTCCTGCCAACTGATGATATCGGTGGGGATAGCTTTTGGCAGCTGACGCGGTTGCATGTGAAAAAAATATCCCCGTCTATGGAATTGGAAGTTTTCCTTGAAGATGAATTGGAGCAGTTGAAAGCAAAGCACACACAAACAGGGGGAATGCCTGCAGCTGTTGGGTTTGTGGTTGTTCCCTCAGGTGAGAACACAGCTTGCAGATGAAATTTGGGTTTGAGAAATACAGATTATTATTTTGTTAGAGATAGCCTCAGTCATACTTGTTGGTTCACCCAAATTGAGTTGTAAAAGCTGCTCTCGGTTCGTTGGATGAAATTTGAGCCATACAGTAGGGAAGGCAAGAAATTTGACAGTTTGAAAGTCACAATTTTTACTGGAGTTGTGCTTAACTTTTTCCACTCCCGGAAGTTTATGCAAGGAGTGATAACATTGGAGAGTTTGTGTATTTTCCATTTTATTCTTACTAGGGATCTATTTAGACCCCATCTTAATATTGCATTGTGTTACCTATAATCTTTGTATCCAAACCATCAAACTGCACTATTTTATACTTTTGTGATGTACAGTTTTTATTTTTTCTTATTTTTTTTTTTAAAGTTCATTTTATGAAGAGAAATGTCATTAGGAAGATTATTGTTGGCAAGAGAATTTCGTTATTTATTAAGTTGATACTTTATGATCCATGTTTTAGATGTATAACTGAATCAAAAATGTTGGGAAAGGGGCACTTTCAATTTGCAAATTCCAAAGAATCGTCCATACAAGTTCCAAATGTCAACAAAAAAGTAGCGTTCTTCTTTATTTTATTTTTTATTTTTATTTTACTTTATGTAATCTGAGTAGTTTGGCAATCTAAAAAATGAATCATAAGATGCAATTTTTTTTGTTATTATTATTATTTCTCGCGTGGTAACACACCTCTCAACATTGAGGTCTAAATGTTTAATTGTCCCAAAAAAATATATTATTTAATAAATAAAAAAGTAGAAAAAAAAACATAATTTTAAAAAATGGAAAATGAATAATGAATAAATATCACAATTATTATTTTTTGTTTTTTAACAAAATTAAATGACGATAATACCATTTTAGTCATTAACTTCAACTAAATTTGATTAAGGGTGCCGATATTGACACTCACAAATATGATAAGCACACTCATTTTAATAAACATTTTAATTATAAAAATATCATATTAGGAAAATCCAATAAGGACAAGTTAGTTTAATTAAAAATAAACCAAATACTTTGTACACTTATTAATTACACTCACATATTCAACTATATCATTTTATTAAAATAAAAAAACTAAACCCTAATTATTACCTTGTAATCATGAACTTTAACATACAAGAAGAAACTAGAAGGATATTCTCAGGCTTCAAATCAGTATGAATCAAGCACAAGTCATGCATGACTGCAATTAGAAAGCAGAGTATAACATGACTGCAATTAGAAAGCAGAGTATAAAATATAAAGGCATACTACTTATTTAACAATTTATGTAATTGAAAACGCTAAAATTGAAGGTCAAGAAAACATCTTTTGTAAAGATAATTATAGTAACCTAAAATCCAACATGGAAAGCTAAAACCTCTCTAACTGTTTATTCAAGAAAATTTATCTCTAGAAACTCTCGTAAAAGACCCATATTTTTGTTTCCTTCTTTCTTTATTAGTGGTAATAATAATAATATAAATAGAAACACATTCATTCAGTTTGTTTTTGTTAAGGCAACTAAATCATCCAGTATTAAACCAGAGCATTTTGACAATAAACCAAACCAGTGATTGATTCTCTAGTATTATTACAAGTCATTTCCACTAGATTTGAAATAAGTCAGTTTCCACATTTAGAGTAATTTGAAATAAGTCAATTCCACATTTAAAGGGATTTGAATATTTTAGCAAAATCAGTGGAATTGTATATCTTCATTATTTTTATAATTATTCATAAGTGTTAATAGCCAAATTTGGCTAGGGACCAAAAGGAAATTTTCCACCCTCTAAACCTGGCTCCATGCCCGAGGTCATCCACCAGGAGACCATGTTACCCGAAGCCGAGCTACGATACTACCCCGCTGGAATAAGGACGGGTTCCAGAAACACCCGGAGTAGAGCCCCGACTCGGTCAGATCGAGCCCACATCACCAAACCTGAAACCAGGAAATCTCCCCAAGTCGGGATTACCTCGCAATCTCTCCAGAAACTCTCCTATACCTCGTTGACACAGTGGGGTGTCCGTAGGAAGCCGCACCCAGCTCCAAAAGATCAAGGGAGGCCAGCTAAGACACTGATCGACCTCACTATCTGATGTACCTCACCATAATATAGACCATATTCAATGACCCCTATGGGAGATCATGTTAAACCTGAAGACACACAGTATCAAATCTTAAGACGTTACATACGTACAGAACAAGTAATAGAGTCCAAGTACGAAACAAATTGATCTCCACCAAGATATCCTCAACTCAGCAATTAACTCAAAGTCAATGACATTTAAATGTAAAATCTCGTCCGATAAGGAGGGGAGGGATGGAGAAAATCAAGGGGAGAATCAATTAGTTTAACCTATTAAGACAATGTATAAAAGAAGGACTTCGGCCTTCTGAAAGAGGAGACTACTTTTCGACAGGCATATGACAACAACCCTACTACACCTTAGAGAGATTGAGAGCGATTGATAAATATTTGTAAACGATACACCATTCATAAGAATAAAGAAACATTTTCGTTCTCTTTTATTCATTCCCTTTTGATGGTATTGATAACAGTATCTTCTTTGTCATTTTTAATTAGCACTGACTAGAATACACTCTACCTTGACCACCACCTCCGTGACAGTGGTTTTGAGGGTGTTAATTGGGATTTCTCACCCCGAGTAAAATTTCCGTTAACAATAAGTGTGTGTGTGTATATATATATATATATATATATATATATATATATATATATTTACACAGTAATATCAATTAAAGATAACGCTTTCATACAAAAACTCTCACTTTTCTACACTTGTTTCCCTACCAAAAGATCATAGCAAAATAATATCAATGAAAGCATCGATTCCATTTTATCTTTACTCTAAAACTCTTTGAAGGTATAAATTCTTGAACTTTGTTTCATTTTTAATTTTGATTAAAGCTTTAGTCTTTTTCATACTCTTTTGTTTTCTTTTAACACAAAACATCTCATCAACAAAATTTAGGCCTCTAACAATTGCTCAAGTTTAGTTTATGGAGATGCTTTAATGCATGGATTTTGGAGTGAATGAAATAGAATTATACTTGAAGCTCTATAATTAATAGGTGGAATTTTTGGAGTTCATTAAAGAGTTCAAGTTTGAGTGTTAGTGTAGGTTGAAATTGTGATCTATTTTAACACTGGCGAAGCAACTTACTGTGTTGTTTATATTAGTTATATTTTTTTGTTGCAATTGATGCTGAATTTTGGTATGAGAATAGTAGACATATATATCTACGTGTGTTATAATATTCGGAATTTTTGGTGGTATTCATCTTAGGGAGATTTTAATTCTAAATCGATTACATATGCAAATTTTCTGAATTATCAAACTGACCTTATTGTATTGGAGTAATTTTTAATTAAAATTGAGATTGTATTTAAATTTTATTTTCGGTATTAAGGTTGTAGAGGCATAATTAAATCAGGATGTAAAGTTTTGTGAATTTTAGTGATATATAAGTATTTTAATTCTTTGAGTATATTTGATGTTTAAACCATGATATTTAGGCTGCAGTCATGAGCTCTTGGTATGGTAGGAATTTTAATTCTCAAAAGGAGATAGGTAAAATTCTTATTTTCGGCACAGGGATAAAGTATCGATATATTAATCTATAAATAAAGTTTTTGAATTTTTCGTGGTCTTTAGAATTGCTAAACGTTTATATGAAGTCTGATTAGAGGATTGAAATTTACGCTGTCAGGATTGACCATTGTGTGTTTAGAAGGTTATAGAGATTTATAGGTGTTTGATAAAATTATGATATTTTGAGAGGAGTTAGTAATCTGATTTTTAGATTTATTGACTAATTTCTTTGCAATTTTTTGAGGCCCTTAAGATTTTCGAATCACTAACATTTGAGCACTAAAATCTGTTTTTCTGAAATCTCTTCATGAAAATGAATAAAAAATGTACTTACAAAGTTGAGTTAGATTGCTTTTATTTGGCTGGTTTAATTGAGGGATTATATTCTATATGTTTATAATCCTCTCGTGATTTCCCAATATCGTTAGTGAAACCTTACACTTGCTACCATCGTAGGTAAGTAGATTTTCATTTTTTGCATAGTATGTAATTGCACAAATGTTTTCTTAGAAACCAATTTTATTTATCATATTGTTATGTTCTGAAATATTTTATTATATACGTTTATTTTTTCCACTTAAAACTTAATGGGTTTGAATAATAATTATTAAGTTGTTTTGTTTGTTTTTTTTAAGTGGTCAAACAACTTAAAAATACTAAAAAACAACTTACAATAAAAAGTAAAAAATCCTGCTTTTCACTTAATTGCAAATCACTGAATTGCATTAAATGCAATCCAAAATCTTTTCTTCTGATATTATCCCCCATACTCTTTTGCTTCTTTGGAGGTGTAGGTGTAGGAGTCCACCTAGACTCATATGCTAGAAGTCTTTCTATAACTTCACTTGGCTTCATGTTTTTGTAATCACTGTTCTCCTCAAGAGCCGTCACTTTTGACTCAAATCTTGCAGGAAGCGACCTCATAATTTTTTGCTTGATTCTCCTATCCGAATAGGGGTCACCAAGTTGATGGCTTTGATTGACTATGTCCATCAAATTCACTTGAAAGTCGTTGAAGCACTCATCCTCCTCCATCCTAATTTGCTCGAATTGTGTTTGGAGGATTTGAAGCTTGGAGTCCTTGACCACCTCGGTTCCCTCATGGGCCCTCTCTAGAATCTCCCATGCCT
Organism: Dipteronia sinensis; assembly: GCA_033220585.1. Taxonomy (NCBI): domain Eukaryota; kingdom Viridiplantae; phylum Streptophyta; class Magnoliopsida; order Sapindales; family Sapindaceae; genus Dipteronia; species Dipteronia sinensis. The sequence continues at coordinate 57,676,717 of CM065640.1, read as the reverse complement.
CTTTTGCAATTCTTGTTGTTTGGATCAATTTGTACTGATTGTCATCCATTGCACAAAGAATAGCATGCATAGCCTTGTTGTTCCACTTGGATGCTTCAAACTCTTGAGTTGACCATTCCGACTTTGGCTTCGGAACTACACTTTCGTCTGCAAGAATCTTTTCCGGAGGAGTGTAGCCATCTTCAATTGCCATCCATGCTCGATCATTTATTTGGCAAATGTAAGACTCCATCTTGCCTTTCCAAGAGGCATAGTTTACTCCGGTGAGCAAAGGGGGTCTTGTGCTAGAGGCTCCCTCATTACCACTTCCGTTCCCACTCATAGTGTTTGGGTAGGAATGAGATGAATGATAATGATGCAACAACCACAAACAAAATGCAAGACACACAAAGAGCAAGGATCACCTAAGTATATCTAGGAACCCGCTCTGATACCAATTGAAAATACACAAAGTGTGTCTAATATAACCTAGAGGGGGGGGGGGGTGAATAGGTTTTAGTTGATTTATTACCAACTTTTCGACTTAATCAAATTTAATAGTCCTACCCCATATTAGCAATCAATCAATACAATATAAATATGCGGAAATCAATAAAAACACAAGAATTGATTTACGTGAGAAACCCTCTAACTGGGCAAAACTCACGGGCTATCCTTCTAGCCACATACGGTCCTCAAATCCACTATTGAACAAAAGTTTACAACCTAGGTTGACCTCAAGTCACACCTACTTGGTCACTAACCCTTTCACTCTACCCAACGGGCCTTTAATAGTGATTCTCGACCACAAGCTTGTGCACTAACCCACTTAGTCACAAAGCTTAACAATCAATGAAGAGGTTAAACAACCTATGTGAATATGTAAAAGATATTCAAGCATGCAATTAATGCTAGGCAACACTAAATGCTTATCTAAGGATTTAAAGATGTCAATGAATGCAAATCCTAGATATCAATATCTAAATGCAAATGCATGAAGATTTAGCTAGAAGGGTAAAATCGTCCTAAATGCTAGCTATCAATGAACAAAGCTCTCAACCAACAAACAACAACTCAAACATGTTATACATGCCAATAAACATAAAGATATGCAATAAAATCATATAAAAGAGCTAACCCTAGGCAAACAAGAACATAAATAAATACAATGAGATTTAGGGCATGTTCAAGTTACCTAGTCAATGAAAGCAAGAAGAATCCTTGATGAGATGATGCTTGTAAGATGTTAGATGCACATGGATTTGTGTTTGGTTGAGTAAAGATGAGTTCTTGGGAGTTTCTCTCTCTAAAGGAAGCTTGGCCTCTCAAAAATGGCTTCTTGAACTCATAAAAACGAGCAAGGAAGAAAAGAGAGTATATATAAGGGAGCCCTAGTCAAAACAGCGTCGTTTTGAACTTAGGGCATAAAATCCCGTCAATACCGCTAGATGGACCGCGTCGCAGGCAAGTGTCTAGACCGCGGTACACACAGCAGTGCACCGTCTGGACAACACCGCGGTGTAGAGCGCTGTGCATGCAGGTGCACATGCAGCGGTATGGGCAACAGAGGTCTACTGGACAACACCGCAACTTGGGTCGATATGCGTGCAAGTGCACAGGAAGCGGTACAGGAAGCATGACCCTACTGAGGTATACCGCTCTGTATGCCGCGGTGCAAGCATGTCTTGCCAAGCAGTCTAGGCCTCGGTAAGAGAAGAAATTCTCTTTTCAGGGCAAACTCAACACACTAAGTGATGTGCAAAAAGTGCAAGTGTGGAGTGTGGAAAGTGGCATACAAAGCATCATTCAATTACATGAAGATAAGAAAATAATGCATGCAAGTGAGTGTGTGCAACTAGATCTCTTCAAGGAAAGTTAAACAAGTGAGATACCTTTGAAGTGCTCTTGAGAGAGATGATGTCCTTGAAGCTTGATCACACTCAAGAGGCCTAATTTACCCTTACAAAGAATAATCCCCAATGTGGTTTGTCAACAAAATAAGTCAATCAAAATATGAGGAACTTACATAATTGATACATAAAATGTTGTCAAGCATTTATCAATGCAAATATTATATATCGAATACGTTTTACTTGTGATTACACATTTTACATTGTGTTTATATTAAAAATAAATGCAATTCACATAGATATATAAATTCAAATGGATATTTTTACTAAAAAAGTTGTCATGCATTTATGAATACAAATCTCCGTATATCAATACTATATATAATATGATTATACTGTTTAAGTAGTGATTATATAAATATATATATATATATATATATATATATATGCAATCACAAAAGATATGAAACAAGGATTCTAATTAAAACTGTTATTGAAAGGTTGTCTTGCATTTAGCAATGCAATTCTGTTTATATTGCCTTCAATTATACATATTACATTGTGATTGTAACGAAATATATGTAATCACACAACATATATAATATGTATTCTAATTGATATTTTTATAGAAAAGGTTGTCATGCATTTTTCAATATAAATCTTCGTATATCAACACTCTTTAAAATATAATTATATTTCTTAAACTGTAATTCCAAAATAGACTTTCGATCACGAAATATATATAATATTGATTGTTATTGTAATTGATACAGAAAGTGTTGTAACAAAACATATAATATGGATCAAATGCATTAAATTAGGGAAGACAATTGTTTTCAATTGTAGTTTTATTGAACATATTACGATCGGATCATAAAAATAAAGTCATGACCGCAATAATATTTAATATGGATTCTAACTTATATGTATATAACCTATCCCACCAACGTGTGTCGTAACCAACCAATGGTGTGCTATGCAACTCAATAGTGTGCGCAACAGACAGTTGGTGGGATACGATAAACACATTAACCGACGATTCTTGATACATTGAATAAATTCTTGACCACAAACGATATTTAATGTGGATTCTAACTGATGCATATAACCTATACCACCAACGTGTATGTCGTAACCAACCAACAGTGTGCTATGCAGCTCAATAGTGTGCGTAACAGACTGTTGGTGGGATACGACAAACACATTAACCGACGATTAAGACATACATACAAAATTTCTAAGTGCTTATGAAATTATGTTTAATGCGTTATAAAGAACATATATTTTACTGAAATGTCAACAATTATTAACTAAATCATAATACATGTACAATGTCGGTTTGTTATAATTAAAAAAACAATAAACAAGAATTCTAACCAAGACCAAACAACAATTATCATCATAAAAGAATAAACGACAATGAAACATAAATCTAGGGAACACAAATTATCCATCGAAACATGTTCAAGCAAACATATTTTTAAATTTCAAAAAAAAGCATGCAGAAGGTAATCATGTCCATATTGTACCATTGCAATCAAATCTAACATTGGCTATTGAACAAACATGTACTATCATTATAAACCATTCATCAAACACATTGCAGATCAAAGAAGAAGTAACAGATAAATTTTCGTCGGAGAGTTAGGGGTTTTGACAATACAGCTATATGTTCAGTGTTTGCAAAAACATTTTTCAAACACGAATTATCACATTAAACCCTTCAACAAACACATGCAGAGATTATGAAACCAATCAAAACACCTTCAAACGTGTTAGTACAAAAGCCTGCCAAAACCTAAAAAAACAAAAATATAAATATTGATGCCGAAATATAAACATTTACAAAGATTAGACTGTGCAATTTTCACAAACCTCTTAGGTCTGTGAATTCGAACACATAAGCCCTTCGTTAACAGAAGAATAACTACGTGATGGACATTGTTTGGTGAAAGGAATAACAGCGGCATGATGAAAAGAGTTTTATTTAGGGTTTCAAATTGTGAATCCAAGACAGAGAGATGGAGGCTAAATGTCTTTTGAAGTTAAAAAAAGGGGAAAAAATGAAATTATATTTCGGCTTTGCATTGGAAATTGTTTTAATGATAAATTTCAGGTTGTGCATGCATTACAGATGGCTTTGTTTTAAATTCGGACCAACTCATGTCAACTAATACGACCAATAGAAAGGAAATATTTTAAAAAGTTGAATATGAAGAGTTTGAAGTTTAGAGATCCCTAATCTATATCAATGATTACAATCTATCTTATTAAAAAATTAAATATCAACCAGCAAACAATTTTTTTATTAAAGAACGTAAGAGGTGTGGATATGCCTGTATCTTTAAGGACCTCGATTTTATGATTGACTTATTTCATGACAAACCACTACATTGGGGATGATTGTGTAATGGGTAGCTTAGGTCCGTGTTGGCTAGCTTCCAAGCATCTCCATGACTTCAAGAGCAAAAGGTATATTCACTTGACTTTGTCTCTTAAAGAGTTTAGGTGCACACACACACTTCATGCATGTTTTGTTTATCTTGCATTTGTGTTCTTTATTGTTTGTATAAGTGTGCATCCTTTTCTAAAACACTCACTAGCTTGCATTAGATATCATATCTTGCATTGTATCTCATTTGATAAACATGTTTGACATGTTAATTGTGCTTCATTGTGTGCATCTCACTCACTTCACACTTGCACAACATTCATGTAAGATAGACTTTTTTCTTGAGTGTTAAAAAGGGATTTTTCCCTTTAGCGCGGCCTAGACCACTCGGCAGGCTCTGCTTGCACCGCGGCTCACGGAGCGGTATTCTCCAGTGCGTCATGCGTGACGTAGACCGTGACTTGTGCACTTGCACACTCAGCGGTCCCAACCGCGGTGTTGTCCAGACGGTGCACTAATGTATGTACCGCAGTCTGGACACTTACCTGTGCCGCGGTCTAGCAAGCGGTTTTGACGGGATTCTGGTTCCCAAGTTCAAAACGATGTAGTTTTAACTAGGGCATCATATATATTCTTCCTCTTCTCTTCTTGGCCGACCAAGAGCTCTGAAAATCATTTTTAGAGAGAGGTTAGAGCTCCTAGAGAGAGAAAGCTTCAAGAAAGCATCTTTAACTCTCCAAACCCAAAACCCATCTCCATATTGCATCATTCAACATCATTTGAGCATGGGTCTTCATTGTTTCATGACTAGGTAAGCAAGAACTTCTTTGAATATCATTTATTGTTCTTCTTACTCTAGATTAGGTATTTATTTCATGATTAAATACCTAGACTCTACTTTATTGCATATTTATAAGTCTTGATAACATGATTGGGTTTGTATCTTGATAGCTTAATTGATTAGGTCATTTTTGCCTAAAAGCTAGGTCATAAACATTCATTTGTGATTCATTGATAACTAGGTTGAAATATTGATTCTTAATCAACTAGTTAAGCTTATTGAATGTTTATGCATATTTTGTGTAACAATTAGTTTGTTGGAAATTCTCTACAAATCTAATTGAGTTTGTTTGTTGATAGACTTTTGTCTAAGACTTGCATTTAGTGAATAATTAAATGTCTTGTCTCAATCGCATGAATATATGCTAAGTTTATGTTGAATACATTGTGAGCATATTTGTTGATTCATTGTGATTGTTAGTGATAGCTAGGATTGGTTGTTATTGATAACATCTAGCTAAGTCTTTATGCCTTGCATTTAGATATTTGACAACTTGGATTTGTTTCTACAAACTTCTAGTTGAGCAATTTGTGTTGTCTAGCATAATTTGCATTGAGCATCATTTACATGATCACATAGACATATAATTCTCTTCATTGAGTCAAAGTCTTGTGGCTTCAGGGTGAAGTTGCACAAGCATTGAAGTCTTGCAACCAAGTTGTGGTTGACAAGCATCGGTCAAGAGCCACTGTAAAAGGCATGCGGGTAGAGTAGGAGGTGCTCACGCCAAGAGTAGTGTATCAGGGGATATCACTAGGGACTGAACCAATAGTGGTGAGTGGTAGTGTCCATAGCCTGAGGTTGTCGAGAGTGAGAGTCCGAGTATCACTTGAAGGTGTAACTTTTTACTCATATAGTGTATTTTTGTGATCGTCTGTGGCTAGAAGGATAGCCCGTGGTTTTTCCCTTGTCGAAGGGTTTCCACGTCAAAATCAAGTGTTCTTTATATTTCCGCACTTTTACTTGATTTTGTATGTTTGTTTTAATTGGGTTATATGTTTAATATTGACTAATAGAAAAATTTGGTAATAATCGATTAACAACCCATTCACCCCCCCCCCCCCCCCCCCCCCCCCCTCTAGGTTGTATTAGACACACTTTGTGTATTTTCAATTGGTATCAGAGCGGGTTCCTAGACATACTTAGGTGATCCTTGCTCTTGATTGTGCGTGTCTTGTATTTGTGTGCATTTTTTTGGTTGCATTCACTTGCATTCATATTACCCAAACACTATGAGTGACTTTGGGATGAGTAAAGAGGGAGCGTCGAGTATGAGACCACCATTACTCAAGAGGGACAATTATGCCTCATGGAAAGGCAAGATGGAGTCCTATATTTGCCAAATAGATGACCGTGCATGGATGGTAATTGAGGATGGCTACACGCCTCCAACTATGACCACCGAAGATGGAAGTGAAGTCTCCAAGCCCAAGGCTCAATGGAGTTCGGAAGAATTTGAAGCTTCGAAGTGGAACAACAAAGCAATGCATGCTTTGCTTTGTGCAATGGATGAGAGCCAATATAAACTCATCCAAATCACCAAAAATGCACATGAAGCTTGGAAGATCCTAGAGACGGCACATGAGGGAACCGAAGTGGTTAAGGATTCCAAGCTCCAAGTCCTCCAAGCATAATTTGAGACGATCAAGATAGAGGAGCATGAGTGCTTTAATGACTTCCAAGTGAAGTTGATGGACATTGTGAATCAAAGCCATCAACTAGGTGACTCATATTCGGATAAGAGGCTCAAGCAAAAGATCATGAGGTCACTTCCCGCTAGATTCGAATCCAAAGTGACGGCTCTTGAAGAAAACAAGGACTTCAAGACTATGAAGCCAAGTGAAGTGATTGGAAGGCTACTTGCCTATGAATCTAGACGGGGTCCTACCTCCACACCTCCCAAGAAGTAAAAGGGGTTAGCCTTGAAGACCTCCAAGATTGGGAAGGGGGATGATGACTCGGATGAAGACATGGCTCTAATGGTGAAGAGATTCAAGAAATTCTTGAAGCTACAAAAGAGTGGCCATAGTTCTAAGGAAAATGACTTCAAGAAGAAAACCCACTTCAAGAAGATTGAGCCAAGTCAAGAGAAGCCTTCAAGAATGGGGATTTAATGCTTTGAATGTGAAGGATTTGGGCATATCTATAAGGATTGTACTAACTTGAAGGACAAGAGAAGAGAAAAGGCGATGGCCATCTTATCACGTGATAGTGAGAGTGTAGAAGATTCCTCGGATGATGAAGAAATTGCCATTAACTACACGGCCTTTGGAGTCTCTTATGTGGAAGTAGAAGAAGGCAAGAGTGCCTTGTCATGTGATCAAGGCGAAATTCTTGATGAGGAAGTTGACTCATTTGATGAGAGGCAAAGTGAAAGGAGTGTCTCACTCTCTAGTATAAGAAGTGACTCTAGTGATGAGAAGTCTTCTCCTCACTCTAGAGGAATTTGTGAAGGCATGGACCTTGAAGGCTTCATCAAACACTTTGAAGACTCTAGGTTGAAAAAGAAAATGGAGATTCAAAAATTAAAGGAAGAGAATCTCAAGCTTTCAACCAAGGTAACTCACTTGAATGAAGAAGTGAGGAGAGTCAACGAAAGTGAAGACAAGTTGAAGAGGGAACTTGATGTAGCAAGGATGTCTCTTGCTAAATTGACTTCGGGATCGGAAAAACTTAACAAGATGTTGAGCATTGGCAAGGTGTCAAATGACAAGCGTGGGCTTGGTTTCATTGATGATGAGTGCACTCCATCCTTGGGTAAGACTACATTTGTGAAGGAGATCTCTCCTAAATGTTCCCCTCCAACACCCAAGAAATGTATTATTGTCGGTGAGTCTTCCAAGAATGCTTCCTTGAAGATGCTTCAGAGGAAACAAGTTTCACCTCAACCCTTGAGGATGCCTCAACCCTTGAGGATGCCTCAACCTCAAGCTCAAGGCAAAAGCAAAGGTTCACCTTCTCAACATTCTAGGAGAAAGATTGATCTTGAAGAGTCATCCAAATGTGGCCAAGTGAAGATGCCAACAAAGAATGGAGCTCAAGCTCAACAACCAAGAGCTTCGCTTTCAAGCCTTCCTCAACCAAGAAGGCAAGCCAAGCAACCTCAACCAAGAAGGCAAGCCAAGCAACCTCAACCCTTGAGGCGAGTACATCAAGTTGTTCATGCTCAACCACAAAGGCACCAACATCCGGCTAATGTTCCAAGAAAAAGCCAACATGTGCAACATCAAATGCAAACTCATCAACATGGCCATGCCTCGATGAGAGCTAAATGCAATGGTATGATTTCTTCTTTTATACCTACTTGTCATTATTGTGGTATGATTGGTCACATTAGACCAAATTGTTTTAACTACATTAAGTTATATAGAATTGAGAGCATGAAAGAAAAGAGAATGAACCGTAGGGCTAAATTGAATGATCCTAGGAAATCTAGTGAATTGAATATTTTGTCCACTAAAAATGATGTAGTGGAACCTAGGTTGAATAAGGAAAATGTGCATCCTTTCCTTTGTGCTAAAATATCACCAATAGACACTATTGAGTCAAATGGACTTAGTATGTCTAGTGGAACTTACCCCTCATCCTGATACGGTACGGTTGTGACCCCATGAGGGGAGCTCAAGCAAAGAGAGCGAACTTGCATGATTTGCTATATGCAAAAAGTTGATTAATTTTATGCTCTTTTATAATTTCTTGAGATGATTGGTTGCACATATAAGCTTATATGTTATTTTTTTCAATAAGTGTGCCTTGCTTGGTTTGCAATCCATGTCACCTCTATGTTCAAACATGCATTTTTGGACTAGGAGAATTAATTGGGAAGTACCTTTGAATGACCTATAATTTATCTCCATGACATGTGAACTTGTTTTTATGACATGCTTTAAATGATATGGATGAAATATGTTTTGATTGCTTTAATGCAAATGTGTGTGAATGCAAATGAGAAGACTAATCAATAAGGATCTTGTATCCATGCAATCAATAAGGATGTCTCATCCAAATTTAGTCTTCTCTCTCTCTTTATTAGTTGAACAAGGCTACTATCATACGGGTATCCTACCCGGAAAAATCAAAAAGGGTGCAAAAGTCACTCATGTCTTGTTTTGCTTATAAAGTTTGATATAGTTGCTCTTTAAATTGAAATTCATTTTGAAAAACTATATCTTGTTTGCTTATGACAAAAGGGTACAAATTGGTTTGAATTCTTTTGGAAACCCTTTTGATGTTTGCTTTGCCAAATACCATTGCTTGAACTTGAATGCTATATGTCTTGCATGCAAAGCAACAAATTCACACATTTTTTTTAATAAAACTCCCTGAATCTCTCTCAATTATTTAAATTGCATAAAGTTTGTGAATATGATTATGCAATGTAATTGTGCGAATAGCTCTCTTTGCTAAAGCAACTCGATAGGGGGAGCTCTTTTGCCTATCTCATGACAAAAAGGGGGAGAAGTCTTGAGAGATATAGGGGGAGCATTGTTTATGCTTTAGGGGAGAAATCATGAGGGAAAGTAACCTTTTAGGGGGAGCATTGCACATGCATTCTTTATAGCATTCTTTGTATTGCTTTATTTGTATTTAAGTGCAATGCTTGGTTTTTATTTGTTCACCTCACTTGCACTTGTTCTTGGAAAGTGCTTCTTGCTATTGTGTGTAGGTACATTGATAATTCTACAAAGAGATTGAAGATATTGAAGATTTAGATACTAGGTATCTCTTTTGTAATGTAGAAGTGATTATGGACAATAGCTTTGTTTTATTTTGTGAGGATTGTTTGTGAGTGGTTGTTTTTGTCATGAAATAGCCAAAGGGGGAGATTGTAAGGACCTCGATTTTATGATTGGCTTATTCCATGACAAACCACCACATTGGGGATGATTGTGTAATGGGTAGCTTAGGTCCGTGTTGGCTAGCTTCTAAGCATCTCCATGACTTCAAGAGCAAAAGGTATATTCACTTGACTTTGTCTCTTGAAGAGTTTAGGTGCACACACACACACTTCATGCATGTTTTGTTTATCTTGCATTTGTGTTCTTTATTGTTTGTATAAGTGTGCATCCTTTTCTAAAACATTCACTAGCTTGCATTAGATATCATATCTTGCATTGTATCTCATTTGATAAACATGTTTGACATGTTAATTGTGCTTCATTGTGTGCATCTCACTCACTTCACACTTGCACAACATTCATGTAAGACAGACTTTTTTCTTGAGTGTTAAAAAGGGATTTTTCCCTTTAGCGCGGCCTAGACAGCTCGGCAAGTTCTGCTTGCACCGCGGCTCACGGAGCGGTATTCTCCAGTGTGTCATGCGCGACGTGGACCGCAACCTGTGCACTTGCACACTCAGCGGTCCCAACCGCGGTGTTGTCCAGACAGTACACAGCTGTATGTACCGCGGTCTGGACACTTACCTATGCCGCGGTCTAGCAAGCGGTTTTGACGGGATTCTGGTTCCCAAGTTCAAAACGATGTAGTTTTAATTAGGGCATCATATATATTCTTCCTCTTCTCTTCTTGGCCGACCAAGAGCTCTGAAAATCATTTTTAGAGAGAGGTTAGAGCTCCTAGAGAGAGAAAGCTTCAAGAAAGCATCTTTAACTCTCCAAACCCAAAACCCATCTCCATATTGCATCATTCAACATCATTTGAGCATGGGTCTTCATTGTTTCATGACTAGGTAAGCAAGAACTTCTTTGAATATCATTTATTGTTCTTCTTACTCTAGATTAGGTATTTATTGCATGATTAAATACCTAGACTCTACTTTATTGCATATTTATGAGTCTTGATAACATGATTGGGTTTGTATCTTGATAGCTTAATTGATTAGGTCATTTTTGCCTAAAAGCTAGGTCATAAACATTCATTTGTGATTCATTGATAACTAGGTTGAAATATTGATTCTTAATCAACTAGTTAAGCTTATTGAATGTTTATGCATATTTTGTGTAACAATTAGTTTGTTGGAAATTCTCTACAAATCTAATTGAGTTTGTTTGTTGATAGACTTTTGTCTAAGACTTGCATTTAGTGAATAATTAAATGTCTTGTCTCAATCGCATGAATATATGCTAAGTTTATGTTGAATACATTGTGAGCATATTTGTTGATTCATTGTGATTGTTAGTGATAGCTAGGATTGGTTGTTATTGATAACATCTAGCTAAGTCTTTATGCCTTGCATTTAGATATTTGACAACTTGGATTTGTTTCTACAAACTCCTAGTTGAGCAATTTGTGTTGTCTAGCATAATTTGCATTGAGCATCATTTACATGATCACATAGACACATAATTCTCTTCATTGAGTCAAAGTCTTGTGGCTTCAGGGTGAAGTTGCACAAGCATTGAAGTCTTGCAACCAAGTTGTGGTTGACAAGCATCGGTCAAGAGCCACTGTAAAAGGCATGCGGGTAGAGTAGGAGGTGCTCACGCCAAGAGTAGTGTATCAGGGGATATCACTAGGGACTGAATCAATAGTGGTGAGTGGTAGTGTCCATATCCTGAGGTTGTCGAGAGTGAGAGTCCGAGTATCACTTGAAGGTGTAACTTTTTACTCATATAGTGTATTTCTGTGATCGTCTGTGGCTAGAAGGATAGCCCGTGGTTTTTCCCTTGTCGAAGGGTTTCCACGTCAAAATCAAGTGTTCTTTATATTTCCGCACTTTTACTTGATTTTGTATGTTTGTTTTAATTGGGTTATATGTTTAATATTGACTAATCGAAAAAGTTGGTAATAATCGATTAACAACCCATTCACACCCCCCCCCCCCCCCCCCCCCTCTAGGTTGTATTAGACACACTTTGTGTATTTTCAGTATCCCAATTGGTCAATCTTATTAAAATAGAAATAAAACAAAATCAAAGTTAGAAGCTACATCCTTAAATTTTTGGGAAGCCCTAAACTCTTCATATATTTTATGCCTTAAATCAATGTCCTGCATAATTCATATGCACACACCTAAATAAATAAATAAATCATGTTATATTTATTCATTGGTAAGTGTAAACAACATTTCGTTTCTGTAATATACTTGTATTATAAGCTCCTTTCAGATTGATCACAGCCGTTGGTTTGTTTAATCTAATGATCATAGCTTGACCCTTGTTGAATAAATGATTATCATCAATCTTACTAACATCTAAATATCAACCAACCTACAAAATTAGCATGGATAAACGTAAGAGATATCAAATAGCCAGCCACCCTAAATGTAATGATTAATGATTGATGATTACTATATACTAAAACACCTTCCATGTACTCTATCTTCGTCCCAATTACTACATTATAAACCAGAAGAATAAAATCCTTCTGATTTTTTAAATCTTTGAATTCTTCATACTTTGGAAGCCCTTACACAATGTCCTTCAGTGAAGAAATCCTAGGTTATAGGCAAACTTTGTGCAGCCCTATAAAGTTCCATTAAGTAGTGGACAATTTGACTACAGAACAAAGAGAATGAGTGGAGGATATGGGATTTGGGGTCTTAATGAACATTAGTTGTGTTCAATTATATGATCCTTTATGTGATATGTTGCTTAAATCCATCCAACCTGGCACACATTATGTAGTGCTCCACGATAAATGGATCTTAATAAGGGTGTTAGATATTTCTAAGGTGATGGGCTTACCAGACGGCATCGATGAAGTCAACTACGACTCGGAAGAGTTTGATGAAACTTGTATTCGAATGAAAGCACTTCTGCAAAGTAGTAATGTTAAGGACAATATTACACTTTCTTCCTTGCAGACAAAAGTACAGAATATGAAGGCCGCAGATGATGATTTCAAGATTTTGTTTGCTTTGTTTACTATTTCAATACTTTTTTGCCCACCCGCATCACCTACTGTTGACCAATCATTGCTGACCCAACTGAAGAATCCAAAATTAATCAGACACAAGACATGGGCAACATTTTCATTTTAGTATCTAATGGAAGGTGTGAGGAACTTTAGAAATGGAGGTACAACATTTTTCCAAGGAAGCCTTCCATTTCTCTAGATCATTTATTGGGGATGTCTTTCCCAAAATAAAGTGTATGTGAATAGGCACCAAGTACCTTTGGTTGTTTGGACCCTAAAAACTGCTGAAGCACTCAATAGGTTGGTGGACAATGAGGATGTTATAGATGCTTACTACAGCGGCAACGTAGAGGTTGACAAGCCATACTGGGTTGTAATTCACCGGGGTTTGGAACAAAGGGTAGAAAAAATGAAAGAAAAAATCGATTCCATCGAAGTTTCACTCGATTATTTTAAAGTAGTCGAAGTACCTAACCTTGTGAAAAGAACAGTCGCACCCTTACTGGAGAGCTGAGCATGTCCATTGCAACGATACAATACAGTTACTTACTTACTTTTTTCACATTTCAATCTGCGTTTTTTTAGTTAACCATATGATATTTACTGTTTTTTGATATTATTTGAAAACATATATCACTTAGGGAGATTACAAAATTGTTGAAATAATCAACTCGAGAACAGAATCTTTTTTTATGAAGCACTATTTTAGCTACACTAAAGGGTCGGCGGGAAAGATCCATTGCAACAGAAGAATGTTCAGGCTATAAAACTAAGGTTAGCCCCCTTTTCAGACCAAGTACAAGATCTTTGAGGAGAACACTAGACTTTACCCTAAACGACAATCTCGCGTCATTTTCTGTTGACGACCTTCATTTATTGAACGTTTTATTCAATCACTCAACAAAAAAGAATGGAAGGTAAAAGTGATATCACATTGTTATTGATCACATTCCTCTCTACAATCTATTAATCTATATGTTTCATTTTATTCGGTATTTAACGTTCAGAAAATCGTTTAGCGATCGCACATTTTAGTATAGAAATCATAATATATGTCCCATTTCAATTAACTGTTTTGCCTTTCAGTCTCACAATCATTATTAATGACAAGCTGTGTCTAAGTCACAATGATATGGCCAATATTTTACCCAAGGGTTGGTTGAATGATTGCGTGAGCATCCATACGTACCTTTCATTTTTTTTTCGTTTACATCCAATTTGCTCACTTAATTTACATAATTTATGATCATTTGTGCATCTCATTAATATAGCCATGTACAATCTATCTCGTGATTCTTTAAAACGGGTGTGGTATCTGTCAACATACTTTTCGGTTAGCTCATTAAACCCGACTTTATTATTTTTAATTCTTACTTTAACAAAACTTGTGGACATTAGGCCGTATTTCTTTGTACCACTATATATGTAGAGGTTCATGCCCTGCCCTTTCATGATGGCAGACTTGTGCAAGTGTGTCACTCACAAGTCATTTAGCAGAATTGAAGTTGGTTGGATCCCTAAGCTATCTCACATATTATAAGGGGTCTGAGCATGAGTGCAACAAGGTTACGTTATTTAAATATAGATATATTATTAATATCATGATACAATGGAAAAAAAACAATACGAGTCTATCAAGTGTAACTTGGTGACATCACTGAACTTGATTAGTCCATGTACAGATTTTTATTCCCATGAACGAGGAAAGTGTGCATTGGTTCTTGTTGGTGAAAAATGTTTCAATGAAAAAAGCCGAAGTCTGGGATATAGCTATCTTACGGATGAGAATAATGAAGGAAGAATGCAGTCAGCAAAAAATGTTATGCGTATCCTAAACTCAGTAACGAATTTTGTTGACGGTGATTTTTGGGATTATGTAAATTCGATCACACGTCACACAAGGTATATCGAGTTGACAGTTCTATAATTAACAAAAAGGAATAAAAAGAAGTTATACAAGCAAGATTTTACGTGGAAAACCCATAAGGGAAAAAACCATGGTTGCCGGTGACGATGAAGAACGAATTCATTGTATTAAATCTGTTACAAGCTCAACCTCTCTTGCTCTCTTGAATATCTAATGATTCGCTAACCCTTTTTTTGGGTGTTTGTAAGGTCTATTTATGTAGGGACAAATAAGATAACACAATGGAAGCGAGACTAAAAATGAATTTAGTATTGTTTAAAATTTTTCCAATATCTGAACCTTAACCCTTTAATTAATTAAACATACATATATTCAAAAGATATCATACCTCTTGTCGCGTGATCTGATTGACTTAGCGTCGATGGTAATCCGCAAGATCTTCCAATCTGATCACGAACGTGAATCACCTAGGAGCGTAGTCTCCCTATTCTTTGAATTACGTACCTGAGAATGGAAAAACGAATTCTTCTTTCTTGATTGTTAATCACAAAAACTCCAAGAGCCTAGAAAGATCGTTCCGGTCACTTTTGAATTCACAATTGTTATGATTGAAACTCACATTAACCTAAATGGAAAGTGTGCACAAAACCTTTTTATGTAAAGGCTTGCAAGTGCACTATCGAATTTAGAACTATCTTTCTCTCTTCCTCTTGGCCGAATTTTCACTATGTTCTAGAGATGAAATTTTTTATTTTTTTATTCAAAAGAAAGAGAATAAAAAATTCTTTCTCTCAAAAAAAAAAAACTTTTTTTCCTCTTACTATTAATTCCGAAATTAATAATATATATAGGTATACAAATCCTTTCCTAAAGAGGATTTACTTGGTGGGCAAGAATCCTATCTCTAGGTGGATTTATTTGGTGACAAAGAATTCTTTTTCAAAAAAAAGATTTATTTTCCATACCAAGACTCCTAATCCAACTCAAATAGTGTATATGTGATTATATTAAAGACTTCCTTATTTGATTAGATAAATAAATTCTTTATTTATCTACTTACAAAATTAAGTCTTTTATATTTATTATACTACTATAATAGTATACTACTAGGAAACATAATTCCTAGTCAGAAAAAGATTTTGATTTTTAATTAAATAATTGATTAATCAATTAATTAATTTCCATTTAATCAAACAATAAAATAATAAAATATTTTAGGCAATTATTATAGCCTTGCTACCCACACACAAAAAATATGGGCCAAATATTATTTTCTTATTTTATTTAATCCATTCAGGCTTTAAATAAAAGCCCATATGTGAACCAGACCCATTCTTACTAAAAGAAACAAGCCCACATGCCTCTCATTAATATATTAATATAATTTGAGCAGCCCATTAAATAAATAATGTGCAAATTATATTCTTAATATATTAAATACAATTCTAGATGGACCCATAAATTAGTTCGGTAGAATATATCAAGTGATCCATGAAAGTCCGTGTGGATTGGGGATCTTGGAGGGCTATCTAAATTTAAGCTTCAATAGAAATAACTTAATCACAATCAACAAATGATTCACTTAGGTCCGATCTATTAATTTTAGCTCATTCCACTAAAGAGCTAAAATTGAACTCTTAAATAAAGATAGAATAAGAAGATATTTCTCATTCATACCCTAGACAATCTTATTGGAGACAGTGTATCCTCGTGTGTAATATCAGTAATCGCCAAGAGCTCATAGACCGCCTATAGCTCTCCTAGTTACCATATTTACTCATATGACCACGTTTTGAACTTTGATATTTTGACTTGTCCAGAAGCCATGTTTTCAATAGACATTATCGAAAACTCAACGTTGAGATTTAATATCCAATACCTCAAAATATCCATATGATAATATTATACTCTCATTCAATAAATTGAGCCACGATGTCCATATCTATAAATGAAGTCCTCTATCGATTAACAAATGAATACCACCAAACTATCGAGGATAGACTCTGCTATATAATCGTACTCATTGATAGCTCAAATGATAATACTTGCAATCATAAGTCCATCATTTATCTTAGGATTAAGATAGACTCTCTGATTCTCCTCATAATGAAAAGACTTGTATCTACTGACGGTTCTAGATAAAATATTTCATTGTGATCCCGTTCAATGCACCTAGTGCACTAGATTCTTTTACTAGAAAGACCCTTTCGATGATTTTAGACTCATCATAACTCATTGATCCCACTCAAATGCCTGCAAAAGAATTCTACAACTTTATCAAGATAAATGTGCCCAACCTTTAATTTAAGTTGTGAACGTTTATTCAAGACTAACTAAAGAATTGTGTCTACCTCATACATATCCAGATCTACGAACAATTCTTCCTTTTCATAGTCTTTTGACCTTATGATTATTTACTTTGACAATTATCATTATAAATGCTATAAGATTTTGTAAAACCAGAAATCACTTTATTGATATGAAAAGATTGTCAATTACAGTATTACACTCTTGCTATTGAGCATAATCATAACAATTTATACATACATAGAACCCTAATTCTTGGAATACAAGTAAAAGAAAAGGTGGTAATAACTTAACTCTGACTTGTTGGAATCGTCTTAATCTTCTTTCCAGTTTTGCTTTGTTACACATTAGGTCTTTTGCCTATTCTGGACCCTGATATCTCTAAGGAGGAAGTTTGTTTCCTTATTAGAGTATGCTTCATGATGCTTTGTTTGAATAAGATCCTTCTTTTGCGTATTTGAGTCGTGATTACACTGAATCTTACGTTTTTGACGGGTCATTATTCTGAGCGCGTCTCAAAACTGTCCACGTGTCGTTTTAGCCGACCGTCTACCAAACCTGACCAAATTCCTTTTACCCCCGACCAGGGATCTAAACCCGATCAGGTAATTCAACCCGACCATCTTGGGTACCCCCGACCATCTTCTTTATTTTGGGTCAATACAATTACTTTGGTTAAGTGATTTCCGCCTGACCATCTAAGTAACCCTAACCAAATATTATAGGGGCTACATTATAGTCATCTTAGGTTGGCTCAATCTAGTTTGGCATTTATTGACTTGTCAACTTCTAATTCCCACGAAATATGGCGTTTATGCTAACTTGTCATCTTTTTATGATTTTACCAATAACAATACCCTTTTAAACATTCAAACCGAGCATCTTGTTCAACAAAGAGAACTCGCTCGGTGAGACATATTTAACTCGGGAGTCTTTTGTCTTGTAACCAAGTAATGCTAATTAATGTTTGACAGCTAATCTTTAAATTTTAACCACAAATGTTTTATTTGCCTAGGTGATTTGACTCGTATGTCGTAACTGAGGCGACCGATTCAAATTTCAAATGAAGCGTGATCTCCAGGATTCGCACACCAACAACCACTCTCGCATGACGTCATCTTTGCCTATATATATTTTCAAAATCCTTCATTTTCCGCTCACGTAACCTTTTCTTTAAACTTGCTTCAAATTTTCTCTGAGCTTCTCATCTTCTCAGGGCTTTCTACTTCAACATCATCAACGCTCACATTTCATCAACTTCAAATCCTTTAGGTATGGATCCTATTACCTGTTACCATTTTGTTGAATTGCTAATGAGAGCTGTTGAAACTGGCGACAAGGAAAATGCTGATAGGATTGAGTTTATCTTGCGGGGTCATTCTCAGAACCCCCATGTAACTCAACCCATTGCTCTCAATGTCGATTATTTAGTTGCCCGTCCTGAGTTTCAACCTTCATATTTTGATCCGAGTATTACTAACCCACATGTTACTTCTCCCAATACATGCCCATATATGTCGAAGACAACAGGATCCGGTCAGGGAAGCAAATCAGGCGCTAAGGATTCCGCCGTGATTTACTTGAAGATCCCCTCCCAGCTGCTAAAAATGGAGGATTTCCCAAGAGACATCGAGCTCACTTGTTGAAGTTCTCGGCTGAGCAACCAAACGCCTTTAACTAAGATGTGAACGTAGTGGGTAAGCAGGAGATCGAAAAGTATAGTGAGAGATTTGACCTTCCTCCATCGGTTGAACTCTTTATCAGTGGTGATCGTGCAATTTGGAATCCTCCTCGAGGTGATGTGGCTATTTAGGGGGCCATGCTTACATCGGCAGTCACGCTGCCCCTTCAACCTTTCATCTCTCGGTTCCTAACAAATGTTGGGATTGCTCCTACTCAACTTACCCCCGAATTCCTATCGTGTCTTGATTAGCCTATGGCACCTGTGGAAGCAGATTGGTGCCAAGCACCCTCCGACCCCCTAAGAGATTCGTAACTTCTACACTTTGGGTTGGTCAGATAATAGGGGTACCTTCAATCTTCAGTCCAGTTCTCTCAACCACTGGATTCCCAATGGGTATAACCAACGACCCACCCCGAGTCCAGCAAGAACCACAAGGGTTTCATTTGGGGTTTTCCCTCGTCCAACAAATACTGGAAGAACACCTGGTTATTTGTTAGAGGTGAATGGGGCGAGTCCGTGGTTGCTGATCCTCGCCAGGAACTGACCAAAAATAGCATTCCTAGGCACTTTTGTAGCCCTGATTTGTGGAACAAAACTCCTACTTTGCTGAATGAGGAACAAGCTCGAAACGTGATTAAAGCTGCTCAAACTTCCTAAGAAGCTAGAGACCGTCGGATGCTATTCGTCGAGACAGACCTCCGAAAGCTGGGACTGTTCCCTGCCATTTCCAATCGGTGCAAGCGATCTAAGTTTCATTTTTCTTCCAATTTTTAATTTGCCTGGAGAATATTTGCTTTGTCTGACGTTCTTTGTGCCGATTGTTCAGTGTATGAAGTGGACATTGCTGCTGGCAAGCTGGCCAAGAGGGTTAAGAACCTTGACAGGGTTAGCCGAGCAGAGGCCGTTGCCTAACTTGGTTATGGGATTGCTCTCCCTCAACAAAAAATGGTTGAGCATACCTATGAGCCCGATCCTAATACCGCATCGGGTAATTCTGATCGGGAACAAGAGAGAAGATCCTCTGATCAGAATAGCCAGATGAGGAGTCCTCTGAGGGGCTCAAAAATGAAATTCACTAAGGAGACAGCTGCCCGTAAAGTGGCCAAATCCTCTGAAAGGTCCCCGGTCAGTAAGGTGGCCAAGAAAGCTGAAGGGTTCTCCGCCTATGAAGCTTCTCGTAAAAATGAAGGAGGCTGAAATAGCAAGGGGCTCATCGGCTCATCACGTCTCTGCTACGTCTGCCTTTTATCCATCTGATTAGACCAAAGTGGATGATCAAACTCTTGATGGGGTTAGCGTGTAGGGAAAAACACGCAGCATAAGCGAAAAATTAGGTTGGCATATTTCAAAAAATTTCCTTTTTAAAGAAAGAACCTTAACCCTTGATTAATTAACATATAATAAAAGTATCATACTTTTTTAACGTGACAATTGATATTGCGTCGATTTGAATCCGCTTGCTTCGAATTGAATCGGCAAGATCTTTCAATCAAATCATAAATGTGAATCATCTAGGAGTATGGGCTCCCTTTTCTTTGAATTTTAAACCCGAGGATGGAAAAACAAACCTTTTTGTTTTGTTAGTCACAATAATCCTCTTAGAGAAAATAATGAACGTTTGGTCACTTGTGAATTCTTAATCTTTTTAATCAAGAACTCTCATGAACCCTAATTCGATCTTGTACATAAAACCTTTTGATGTAAAAGCTTCTAGTGCACTATCGAAAATAAAACGCTCCTTATTCTTCTTCTCGTTGGCCAAATTATACACCATTTTCTTGAGTTGGAAGTTTTTTTTTTAATTTATTCAAAAGCAAGAGAATAAAAATTTCTTAGAAAAAAACTTCTTCTTTGAACTCTATATATCAAAAACAAAATTCCTTGATATATTTATAGGTGATGACCGAATCCTCACACAAGGAAGATTCATGTCATGTAGTCAAATCCTCACACAAGGAGGATTTGATTTCACATAAACCTTATCAACTTAGTAGTTCAAACCTATTCTAGCTCATGAGTATATTTATCCAATAATAAATTATTGAATATCAATTAAAAATGGTGACTTTATCAATAACTTTCTAATTGATTATCAATTAGAGTTTTGATATATATCAAATACTTCCTAATTTGACTAAACAAATAAAAACTCTTTTTAATTTATCTACTTATCAATTAAAGTATGATACTTAACATACTACTAACAATAGTATGACACTAAGAGTCCTTCTCCTAGTATACAACTATCAATAGTTATGACACTAAGAGTCATTCTCCTAGTAAACTACTTATAATAGTATAACTCTAGGAATCCTTCTCTTAGTTAGAAAATGATTTTGACTTTTAATCAAACAATTAATTAATTTCCATTTGATTAATTAATAAAATAAAACAAAATATTAAGCTAATATTATCAACCTTGCCACAAGTATATATATATATATATATATATATATATGTGGGTAATATTTTGTTTTTCCATTTTATTAAATCCATTGGATTTTAATAAATAGTCCACATGTGAATCAGATCCATTCTTACTATAAAAGAAACAAGTCCACGTGCCTTAAAACATTAATATAACTTAACAGCTCATTTATTTAAAATGTGCAAATTATATTCTTAATGTATTAATGGAATGCTAAACACACCCCATTAGGGCCGCCCTAGGATTCCTACATCCTTGGCCTGTCTTGATCACATGTGACAACACCTTTCCAAAACTTTTGGATTCCGAAATCAAAAAACAATTCTAGATGGACCCATAAATTGGGCCGGTAGAATATATCAAGTGATCCATGCAAGTTCTTGCGGGTTGGGGATCTTGGCGGGCTATCTAAATTTAAGCTTCAATAGACATAACCTAATCACAATCAACAAATGATTCACTTAGGTTCGATCTATTAATTTTAGCTCATTCCAATAAATAGCTAAAATTGAACTCTTAAATAAAGATAGAACAAGTTAATATTTCTCATTCGTACCCTAGACAACCTTATTGGAGATAGTGTATCCTCGTGAAAAATATCAGTAATCACCAAAAGCTCATAGACCGCCTATAGCTCTCCTAGTTACCATATTTACTCATATGACCATATTTTAAACTTGGATATTTTGACTTGTCCAGAAGCCATGTTTCAATAGACACTATTGAAAATTTAACGTTAAGATTTAATATCCAATACCTTAAAATGTCCATATGATGATATTGTACTCACATTTAATAAATGGAGCCATGATGTCCATATCTATAAATGAAGTCCTCTATCGATTAACAAATGAATACCACCAAACTATTGAGGATAGACTATGCTATATAATTGTACTCATTGGTAGCTCAAATGATAACACTTGTAATCATAAGTCCATCATTTATCTCAAGACTAAGATAGACTCTCCGATTGTCCTCAAGTGAAAAATTTTAACCACTAACGGTTCTGGGTAAAGTATTTCACATTGATCTTATTCAATGCCCCTAGTGCACTAGATTTTTTTGCCCAAAGACACTACACTTTGATGATTTTAGACTCATCATAAGACATTTGATCCCACTCAAATGCTAGCTAAAGAATCTACAACTTTAACAAGGTAAAGGCGCCCAACCTTTATCTTAATTTGTGAATATTGTTCAAGACTAACTACAGTATTGTGTCTACCTCATACATATCCAGATGTACAAACAATACTTCATTTCTCATAGTCTTTTGACCTTATGATTATTTACTTTTGTCGATTATAATAATTAAACTATAAATGCTATAAGATTTGTTAAACTAGAAATCACTTTATTAATATGAAAAGATTGTAAAATACGTTATTACACTCTTGCTATTGAGCATAATCCTAAAAATCTCTCACTTGCACTATAGCAAGTGTGTCATATCTCTCATTCCCATGTTCTCTAGGTGCCCGTCAAAACTCTTCTATGGTAGAGCCTTTGTGAAGGGATCCACTAGATTTTGCTGACACGATCTTGGTAATCGTCACGTCACCCCTATGCACAATTTCCCTCAGAAGGTGATACTTCCTTTCAATGTGTTTCCCTCTCTTATGACTTCTGGGTTCTCTCAAATTAGCCACTGCCCCACTGTTGTCACAGTAGATAGTGATCTGCTTATTCGCATTAGGAACCACTTCTAAGTCAATCGAGATTTGGCGGAGCCAGACAACCTCTTTAGGAGCTTCACATGCGGAAACATACTCAGCTTCCATGGTGGAATCAACAATGCATGATTGCTTGATACTCCTCCATATGACTGCACCTCCTCCAAGAGTAAACATAGATCCTGATGTGGATTTGCTGGAGTCAGAATCCGATTGGAAACCAGAATCTGTATACCCAACGAGAATTAAATCCCCTCAAGAGTATACAAGCATATGATCTCTCGTCCTCTTGAGATACTTGAAAATATACTTGACTGCCGTCAAGTGATCAGGACCAGGTTTCTATTGAAACCTGCTAACTATACCTATAGCAAAACAAATATCTGGTCTAGTGTAGAGCATTGTATACATGAGGCTTCCAACTGTTGAGGCATATAGAATCCCACTCATGAATTGCTCTTCATGCTTATTCTTAGGAATTTGTTCCTTAGAAAGTTTTATTCCATGTCTGAAAGGTAACATACCTTTCTTGGAATCTTGCATGGAGAACCTAGACAAGATTTTATTTATGTATGAAGCTTGAGATAATGCAATCGTTCTATTCTTTCTATCCCTTATTACTTGGATACCAAGAATATAACTTGCTTCACTTAAGTCCTTCATATCAAATTGTTTTGCTAACCATTCTTTTACTGATGTCAATACACCTACATCGTTTCCGATGAGTAGTATATCATCAACGTAAGGAACTAGGAAAAACAACTTGTTGCCTTTAATCCTTTTGTATAAATCCAAAACCTTTCACATCTTGATCGAACCTTATGTTCCAAGATCTGGATATTTGCTTCAGTCCATTTATGGATCTTTGCAACTTGCATACCCTTTCCTTTTGGCATTTTTCAATGAATCCTTCTGGTTGCATCATATAGATTCTTTCATCAACACTTCTGTTAAGGAAAGCTATCTTGACGTCCATTTGCCAGATCTCTAGGTCTAGAGATGCCACAAGGGATAAAAGTATCCTAATGGATTTAAGCATGGCCATATGAGAGAAGGTTTCCTGGTAATCAATACCTTCCTTTTTATGTAACCTTTAGCTACCAATCTAGCTTTAAAGGTTTCCACCTTTCCATCCATTCATCTTTTCCTCTTGTATACCCACTTGCACTCAATGGGTTTTATCCCTTTAGGCAAGTCTACAAGAGACCAGACTTTGTTTGAGTACATAGACTCAATTTCAGATTGCATTAGTTTTTTGCCAATGGGGAAAATCAACATCCTTCATAACTTCCTTGTACGTGTAGGGATCATCGTCTTCTGAAAGATTCTCAACTGATTCTCCTAGACAAATGTATCTCTCTGGTTATATACTAACCCTCCCACTACGACGAGGAATGGTAGGTTGATATCTTTGTGATGGTGCGGAACTTACAATTGGGCTTGGTTGTGAAACCTCTTATGGAATTCCATCTCCTGAAAGCTCATACAGGACAATTATACTCTTAGGCACAAAATTATTCATATAGTTCTTTTCCAAAAATTTAGCATTTGTCGAAACAAATACTTTAAGATCTGAAGGACTATGGAAATAATATCTTTTAGTTCCTTTTGGATACCCCACAAATATGCATGTTTCTGAACGGGACTCCATCTTTTATGTCTTTCCTTTTAACATGTGCGCTCCCATCCAAATATCCTTAGGTGTTGTAAACTAGGCTTTCACTCAGTCCATAACTCATTCGGTGTTTGAGGAACCGACTTAGACGGTACATCATTTAGAATGTACATTACAGTTTGTAAAGCATATCCCCTAAAAGAATTAGGAAGTGTTGAATAACTCAACATAGACCTAACCATGTCCAAAAGAGTCATATTTCTCCTTTCTGCCACCCCATTTTGTTAAGGTGTTCCTAGCGCAGAAAGCTGAGAAATAATCCCATTATCAATAAGATATTGCTGAAATTCACCAGATATATATTCTCCACCATGATCAGATATCAAGATTTTTATGTGTTTCTTAAGCTGATTTTCTACTTCAGCTTTAAATGCTTTGAACATGTCAAAAGCATCCGACTTATGTCTCATGAGATACACATAGCCAAATCTTGAGTAATCATCCGTGAAAGTGATGAAGTACTCATATCCACCTCTTGCTTGAATGTTCATAGGACCACACACATCAATATGTATTAATCCTAAATATTCAGTGGTTCTTGTGCCTTTGGTCATGAACGATCTTTTGGTCATCTTAACTTCCAAACAAGATTCACAAGTTGGTAGATCATCAACCTTTAAGTCACTTAAAGGTCCAACACTAACCAATCTTTTAATCCTATCAAGGTTAATATGATATAGGCACAAATTCCATAGCTAAGTTTCAATTCCGTGTGTAACAAGTGAGAGATATTTCTATACCAATAGAATAAACCATTTTCCAATGTACCTTTGCAAACAAATTTTTCATTCCTATTAAAAATAAAACCTTTATTAAACGTAACTAAATATCCAAATTTATTTAAACAAGAAACTAAAATTAAATTCCTCTGAAATTGAGGTACATAATAAACGTCTATCAAATCTAAATGTCTACTAGAATCTAAATTAAATCTAATACCTCCCACTGCACAGGCAGACACCAACGCTCTGTTGCCTAAACGCAATTTGAATTCATTCACATTCAGTCTTTTCATTTCCTGGAACCCTTTCTTCCTTCTTTTTCTGAGACTTTGGGCAATTTATTTTCCAATGTCCCTTTTCAACACAAAGGAAACATTTTCCTTTGATCTTGGTTACTTTCTTGGTCTCCTACTTGGTAGGCCCAAGTTGCTTTTTCTTCTGTTGTTTCTTAACCTTCTTATGGATCTTAACAGTAGCAAATTTACCAACCAAATGAATCTCTTGACCCTTGCCTTTCATAAGAATCTTCTCAGTGCTTTAAACATCTTGCATCAGGCCCTGCAAAGTATATTCCTTATTGTTCAAGGTGTAGTCCAACTTGAACTAATTAAAGGAATCTGATAGTGAGTTGACAATCATGTCAATTTTTGTCTCACCATCTATCTCAGCACCATTGAGTTCAGCAATGTTGAGATATGATATGACTTTCATTATGTGATATCTCACAGCTTGTCCAAGTTTCATCCTAAGGCTCATGAAAGCAGTCACTACCTCTCTCTTAGTTATCCTGGACCTCATAGCAAACATCTCCTCTAGAGACATCATTATATCAGATGCAGTACTCATTCTTTCATGTTGATGTTGCAACACGTCGGAGATGGTGGCCATAATGTAACATTTAGCCATCTCATCTGAGGTCTCCCACTACTTATACGCGTCTCTTTGAGCCTTAGTAGATTCATTAGTAGGAGTAGGTGGTTTAGGGGTAGACAAAACAAACTTATGCTTTTCAGATTGCAACAACAACCCAATTTTCCTTTTCCATGTGACATAATTATCTCCGGTTAAAGTATTATCTTTTAGGATGTTGAGTAGGGATGGGGTCATGATTTCTGAGTAAAACCAAAATTATATAAGTAAACAATCATGATAAAGCACTTTCAAATATTTATCTTGAATTAAATAAAATAATTCAATCCAAAAATTCAACGGTGATCCAACATCCATAAATGTCACGCCTTCTTTGGGAGTTCACACCATTTACTGATTAGACTAGGTCTCACCTAATTGTTAACATAACAACCAGCGTTTATAATTTAGCCTTGCGATTTATATTGACAAGAACTCCTGGGAGGATATCAATAAAACCAGATTGAGTGTGTTACCAAGTTATCGACCTTCAATATATTCCTTCATGAAAATCCCTCCTTTGAGAGTAGATATCGCTTGAGTCAATTGTCTAGTCTATCCTTATAAGAAAGTATCTTGCTAAATTCCATTCATGGCGATGATATGTTTTATATATATTTTTTGTTTTGGGATTGTAACAAGAAGGGTGTCATATCATCGCCATAATTTCCTTCTTGGTAGTTGCTAAATTTTTATTTATTTATTTATTTTGCTATTGTAATAAAAATACTGTAGAAAAATATTGTATTAAAAAAAACTGCACTATTTTATTATTTAAAATTCTTCTGTAATACATTCAAGTATATAAGACTCGAAGGTTTGAAGAATTGGAAACAACCGAAACAAGTTTGGGACTGTGCGAGCCATAGCAACAAACGTGCATGCGAATGAGCACGCGGCCACAATTGTTGTGGCATGGGCTGCGCACGGTAGCCCTATGGAAGCCATGGGCTACGCATGGCAGCCCTTTATGGGTGTAAGGACCTCGATTTTATGATTGGCTTATTTTATGACAAACCACACCACATTGGGGATGATTGTGTAATGGGTAGCTTAGGTCCGTGTTGGCTAGCTTCCAAGCATCTCCATGACTTCAAGAGCAAAAGGTATACTCACTTGACTTTATCTCTTGAAGAGTTTAGGTGCACACACACACTTCATGCATGTTTTGTTTATCTTGCATTTGTGTTCTTTATTGTTTATATAAGTGTGCATCCTTTTCAAAAACATTCACTAGCTTGCATTGTATCTCATTTGATAAACATGTTTGACATGTTAATTGTGCTTCATTGTGTGCATCTCACTCACTTCACACTTGCACAACATTTATGTAAGATAGACATTTTTCTTGAGTGTTAAAAAGGGATTTTTCCCTTTAGCGAGGCCTAGACCGCTCGGCAGGCTCTGCTTGCACCGCGGCGCACGGAGCGGTATTCTTCAATGCATCATGCGCGACGTGGACCGCGACCTATGCACTTGCACGCACAGCGGTCCCAACCGCGGTGTTGTCCAGATGGTGCACTACTGTATGTACCGTGGTCTGGACACTTACCTGTGTCGCGGTCTAGCAAGCGGTTATGACGGGATTCTGTTTCCCAAGTTCAAAACGACGTAGTTTTAACTAGGGCTTCTTATATATTCTTCCTCTTCTCTTCTTGGCCGACCAAGAGCTTAGAAAATCATTTTTATAGAGAGGTTAGAGCTCCTAGAGAGAGAAAGCTTCAAGAAAGCATCTTTGACTCTCCAAACCCAAAACCCATCTCCATCTTGCATCATTCAACATCATTTGAGCATGGGTCTTCATTGTTTCATGACTAGGTAAGCAAGAACTTCTTTGAATATCATTTATTGTTCTTCTTACTCTAGATTAGGTATTTATTGCATGATTAAATACCTAGACTCTACTTTATTGCATATTTATGAGTCTTGATAACATGATTGGGTTTGTATTTTGATAGCTTAATTGATTAGGTCATTTTTGCCTAAAAGCTAGGTCATAAATATCCATGTGTGATTAATTGATAACTAGGTTGCGAAATTGTGTTTTAATCAACTAGTTAATGTTCATGAATATTTGATTGTGTTTGTTTGTGATAGCTTGCATTATTAGGTCATATATGCCTAAATAGCTAATCCATAAATATTCATGTATGCTTAATTGATGATTAGGTTGACTTTGTGCATCTAGTCAAGTTTATGAATGTTTATGTGAATTTAATTGACAATTAGGTTGTTAGAATTTCTCTACAACTAATTGAGACCTCATGTGTGTACATGTAGGCATTATTTGATAACTAGGATGTTGTATTGCATTATCTACATCTAGTGAAGCATTGTATGTTTGGTCTAACATATATTGTGTTGAGCATTCATTGATTGTTCACTTAGACCCTATACTCTAGTCAAAGTCTTGTGGCTTCGGGGTGAAGTTGCACAAGCATTGAAGTCTTGCAACCAAAGGTTGGTTGGCAAGCATTGGTTGCCAAGAGCCACTGTAAAAGGCCCGTGGGGTAGATTAGGAGGTGCTCACACCAAGAGTAGTAAATCGGGGGATATCACTAGGGATTGAACCAAGAGTGGCGAGTGGTAGTGTCCATAGCCTGAGGTTATCGAGAGTGAGAGTCCGAGTATCACTTGAGGGTGTAACTTTCTTTTCATATAGTGGATTTCTGTGGCTCAAGTGGCTAGCTTGGCTAGTCCCGTGGTTTTTCCCGTTTGGAGGGTTTCCACTTAAAAATCAAGTGTTCTTTATATTTCCGTACTTTTACTTGATTTTGTATGTTTGATTTAATTGGGTTATATGTTTAATATTGACTAATCGAAAAAGTTGGTAATAATCGATTAACAACCCATTCACCCCCCCCCCCCTCTAGGTTGTAGACACACGCTTGAGCTGTATTTTCAATGGGGTTGTGGGGTGTGCACTCCCATGGGAGGCAGCCAAAGGGTGGTCTAGCTGTCCTGGTCTTTAAGGCGACCATGACGGATTCAATTAGCGACATAGAGTGGATAGTTGTAGATATACGTAGACAAAGGTAGATGGAGAAAGAAAACTTCTTTATTGATGGTTAAAAAAGAGAATACAAGCACTCATGATTACTAACATCTTCTAATATTCGTTTCGGGGCGATTCTAACTGATTTCTACTACATGGCTTATGGGTAGAACTTCTTGAGGTGATCAGCAATCCAAGTGTGGTCTATAGGATATCCATCCATATTGTCCAACTTGTAGGCCCCACCTTGGATCGCCATTCAAATTAGGTAGAGACATTCCCAATTAGTTGACAGTACCCCATCCGACCTCTTTTGGGTATTCTGAGTAACCTTCCTGAGAACCAAGTCCCCTTTCTTAAAGCTTCGATTCCTGACTTTCCTGTTAAAATAGCGGGCAATTCGACTGTGGTAGATTGCTACCCTTTCTGCAACCATGTCATGTTTCTCTTCCAGGAGGTCTAGGTTAGTTCTTGATTTAACCTCGTTTCCTACTGGGTCAAAGTGTTGAACCAAGAAGGAAGTAAGCTAATGCTCGATATGAAGGACATCTTCTACCCCGAAAGCTAGTGAGTAGGGGGTCTCTCCAGTAGCGGTCCTTTTGGTGGTGCGGTAAGTCCATAATACACTTGAGAGCTCATCTGCCCATCTACCCTTCTTTTGTTGGAGCTTCCTTTTTAAGAGCCTCTTGATAGTTTTATTTGTGGCTTCTATCAGGCCGTTAGTCTGAGTATGTGCTACTGATGCAAAGCGAAGCTTGATTCCCATATTTTCACATAATTCCTGGAATCTAGCATTATCAAATTACTTACCCAGATCTGTGATGATGAACAAATGGGTCCCAAACCAGCAAACTACATTTTTCTTGACAAATTCTGTTGTATTTGCTTCAGTAATTTTATAGAGGGGTTCTGCTTCTACCCACCTGGTGAAATAATCAATAGCCACGATCGCATGTTTCTGCTAACCTGGTGCGGTTGGGAGAGGTCTAATCAGATCTACTCCCCAGAAGGCAAACAGATATGGCGAGCTGATGGTAGATAGTCGTTCTGGAGGTAGATGGTGCAGGTTGGCCGTTTTCTGACACAATTCACGAGACTGCACGAATCGCTTAGCATCGTGGTGCAAGGTTGGCCAGTAATATCCCATGCCCAATACCTGGTAAGCTAGTGCTTCTCCCCTAGTATGATTTCCACAGTCCCCTAAATGTACTTCCCTGAGTGCCCAGCCTGCATCTTCAGGGTGTAGACACCTGAGTAAGGGGAGCGAACTTCTTCTATGGCAAATGTGTCCCTCTACCAGACAATATCGGACTGAGGTTCTCTTAATCTTACGGGCTTGATCAGGATCTTCAGGGAGCTTTTCTTCTTGGAGATAATCCACGATGGGATCCATCTAGCATGGAAGTCGTTCCACAGGGTTGACTTCCTTCCCTTTAGCTATGCTTGATGTAGTGATTTTCTGAAGCGGTACTCTTTTCGGCAGTGCCTGTCCTCCACTTGCATCTATTTTAGCTAGGACGTTTGCTCAATGATTCTGCTGCCTGTGTATTTGTTCGATCTTGAATCCTTTAAATTGGGACACAAGTTCTTTGACATTCCATAGGTAAGCTGCCATGTTATCTCCTTTGGCCTGATATAGGCCTGCCACTTGGTTGACTACCAGCTGCGGGTCACATTTAGCGTTGAGGTAATCTGATCCCAGCTCCGCTGCTGTCCTCATTCCTGCTAACAAAGCTTCATACTCAGCTTCGTTGTTGGTGGTGTTAAACTCAAACCTGAAACAATGACAGCATTCAACCTTGTCTAGGTCGGTCAAAACGATTCTGCCCATACTTTCTGCTTGATTTGATGCCTCATCTGTATATAAAATCCAGGTCTCTTGATTAGTGAGCCAATCCATGGGTTCCTATTCCTTCTGAGGGGTGGAATCCGCGGTCGGAGAGGTGCCATGGCTAGGCATTGTGCTGAATTCTAACACGAAATCTATCAAAGCTTGGGCCTTAATGGTAGTTTTAGCTTTATACTTGATGTCAAATTGGGTGAGTTCAAGGGCGTATAGTACAAGTCTTCATGATATGTCTGGCCTTTGAAGGAATTGGTGCAAGGGCTGATCAGTGACCACTGCGACTGTATGAGCTAGGAAATAGGGATGGAGCTTCTGAGAGGTAGTTACCAACGCAAAAGCAAGCTTCTCCAAGAGTGTATAATTCTATTCTGACTTGGTTAGGGCATGGCTAACATAGTAGACAAGCCGCTGAGTTCCATCTCCATATTCCTTGACCAAGGCTGCGCTTACCGCTGTCTCGGATACAGCTAGATACAGTTGTAGCTCTTCTCCCAATATCGGGCTAGCTAGCAATGGTGGGCTAGCAATAGTGGGCTAGCAAGATAGCTTTTCAATGACTAGAATGCCGCCTCGCTGCTCTGGTCCCATTTCATGTTCTTTCCTTGCTTGATGGCCTTAAAGAAGGGAATGCATTTATCAGTTGATCATGATATGAAGCGGTTCAAGGCTGCTATCCTTCCAGTCAAGGCCTGCACCTGTTTGAGCGAAGTAGGAGATTCAAGGTCTAGGATGGCCTTGATCTTTTTCGGTTTGCTTCAATTCCTCTCTCATGAACCATAAAGTCGAGGAACTTCCCGGACACAACCCCGAAAGCACATTTCGCGGGATTCAACCGCATTTGGTTTTCTCTGATTATCTAAAAGGTCTAACCGAGGTGGTCTTGGTGTTGCTCGACTACCTGAGATTTTGTAATCATATCAGCAATGTATACCTCTATTGACTTCCCTATCAGCTCTCTGAACAAATGATTGACTAGACGTTGATAGGTAGCCCCTGCATTCTTGAGCCCGAAGGGCATAACCTTGTAACAGTATAAGCCTTGTCCAGTTATGATGCTGGTTTTATCCTGGTGAATCATGATCTGGTTATATCCAGAGTAGGCATCCATAAAGCTGAAGAGCCTGTTACCCGCGGTCGAATCTACCAGTTGGTCGATTTTCAATAACGGGAAACTGTCATTCGGCTAGGCGCGGTTGAGATCAGTGTAATCAACGTACATGCGCCATTTCCCATTTGCTTTGGTCACCATGACTACGTTGGCAATCCATTCGGGGTATCGAGATTCCCTAATGAATTTTGCCCTCAATAGCTTGTCTACCTCCTCTTGTACCACGGCATTTCTCTCTTAGTTGAAATGCTTTCTCTTCTGTTTGACTAGCTTAAAGGTGGGATCTACTGCCAACCTGTTAGCTGTTAAGGTAACTAATATCCCTAGCATCTCCTCGTGGCTCCATGCAAAGATATCATTATATTCTCAGAGAAGTGTTATCAGATTCTTTGTCACTCTGGCTTCTAATCTTGAGCCTATCCTGACAACCTTGGAAAGGTCATCCTCTCTGATGGGTACTTCTTCTAACTCATCTACGGGGTGACCGCTGTTCCACCCCCTACCTTCTTCATCTTTAATTTTATTCTCTGGAATTTATACCTCGGGCTCTTTTAAACCCATCTCGTCCTCAAAGTCCCCTTTCAACAACTCCTGATCCCGATCAAGGATTACTTATGCACACCGCTTGGCCAATGCTGTGGGGTTGGTGGATACTGCATAACTTGCGTGCTACTTGCTGGTCTCATCGCACTTCGCCGGTCTCATAGCACTTCGCCCACCTTATCCCCTACTGGGAATTTTAAGACGTTATGGTATATCGATAGGACTCTCTTGAGGGCAGACAAGTAAGGTCTTCCCAGGATGGTGCTGTAGGCGAACAGGGTGTCTACCACAACGAAGTCTGTCATCAGGTTCTGCTGGAGCGGTGTTGTCCCTATTATCACTAGTAGGATCATGGACCCGGTGGGAATCAGCGAGTACCTTCTGAACCCGTATAGAGGGGTAGTGCAGCTGTTGTAATAAGGTCTCTTTAAGTTGAATTGCTCCAAAGCACTTTTGAAAAGAATATCAACACTGCTACCTGTGTCTATCAAGACACGATGGACCAAATTGTTAGCTATTTGCACAGTGATGACCATGGGATCATCATGGGGCTGTACGGTGTTCTACATGTCCTCTTCTGTGAAGATAATCTATGTAGCAGGAGGAGACCGGGGTGATCCCCTGGTAACCTTAAAGACATCTTTGTCGGCTTCTAGCCTGGGCACTTTCCTGGCATGGTTCTTTCAGGAATTGTTGGAGGTTTCTGCCAGGGTGGGACCCCCACTGATGGTGTTGACTATGTGGATCTGCTCTATCAGATCATTCTCATTCGCTTTTCTTCCTTCTTCAAATGCTTTAACGTCTGCTTGCACCTCCTTCCTAGTGTGAATGTTGTCGCGCACTTGTTGGAGGAATTCCTCCAAGCAACCTCCCCTCACCAAAGCTTCAATCTGGTTACGTAGATTGTAGCATTCTAAGGTATTATGACCTACATCCTCGTGGAAGTCACAATACTTGTAGTGGTTCTGTTGATTGACTGGTGCCTTTATTGGACCAGGCTTCCTTAGCAGTCCTTTGTCACAGATGGCGAGGTAAATAGTCTCGCGAGATGCGTTCAGAAAGGTGTAGTGGGAGTACCCATTTTCCTCTCTATCTACCCGCGCTACCTCCTTGGGCAGAGGTGTAGCTCTGGGAGGAGTTCGCCTAACTAGGTACCGGTTCCGCGGAGGTTGGTAGGGTGGCGACCAGTACGTAGACTTGTTAGGAGGTTTGTTCTGACTCTTTTGAATATGTGCTGGCTTGGGCACCTCCTTCTTTTGGCACTTGGCTGCTCTCATGTCATCATGCTCTATCTTGACTCGGAGCTATTCATCTATCTCTATCTGCTCCAGGGCCCTATCATAAGCTTTCTGGTAAGTCTCCGGTGGATGCTTGGCGAAGGATTGAAACAGCATGCCTGCCCATAGATTCCTTTGGAAATTAGCCAAGGTTTCCCTCTCCGTGAAGACCCCAATTTCAATCACGTCCTTGTGGAATCTCTCAACGTAGGCTCTGAGTGTTTCACCCCGCTCCTAGATCACATACTAAAGGTGAATTGGATCCTTGAGGCATGGTCTAATGCCTTGAAACTGTGTGCAGAAGTCAGTGGTCAACTTGGTGAACGAGTAGACGCTCTCTGCTGGTAATTTCCTGAACCACGTCTTAGCATAGTCCGTTAGCGTAGTAGGGAACATTCTGCACATGGCGGCCCCAGTAGCATTCTGGACCTCCATCTGGTGAACGAAGCTCTCTAGGTTGCTTAAAGGGTCTTCAGTCCCAGAATATTAATCGGTTGGCATCTTGAACTTGGGAGGTAGTTTTGCCTTCCTGATCCTCTTAGAGAAGGGGGCATTCATTTCCCCTAGAGGATCTTTCCGGCTTTCCCGGTGTTTGCCCTTTTTAACTCCTGGATCTCTCTCACCATTTTGGCCATCTGGTCCCAGAGTCGTTTATTGCAATTATTTCCATATTCCACTTTAAACTCTCCGTCACCAAATCCCTTTGATGTCACGGAGGTGTCATCCATATTCTCCCCTCAGAGAAGGTCTTCTCTGGTGCTTCTATTGCTACCTCTCGCCACTGATTAGGGCTACCTCCTGGTTGTCTATTGCTGAGGTGGCCTAGAAGAAGCTACTGGTTGGATCGGGAGGTGGTGCTCCCAAGGTGGGAGATCGATGGCGGACCTCGCCCGCCGGGGTAGATACCATGTAGGTTGTCCTGGAACCGGGGGCATGGGCCCGAGTCTACCATGGACTGATGGCATCGGAGGCATGGGCCCAAGCCTGTCATGGACTGGTATAGGAGGTGGTGGTCCCAACCTATCGAAGGGAGGTACCCTGGTACCTTACGGATTGGCATCTCTTATGGTATCCGGTACCGCGGGCTGGCTGGTACTACCTTCAACGACCATTCGGAGGCGAATGCTTTCTATGAAGGCTGTGACTTGTTGATCTAAATTGGCAAGTCCAGCTGATGGGGTGGTAGGTACCTAAGGGGTAGCCCGCGCAGTAGCTTTCGGCTTCAAGGAGGGTTTACGACCATTTCCCCCTTTCTTTGGCTTCTGACCCTTTCAGGTTGAAGCGTTTGACCAGTGTCCCGAGGGGTCTGGATGATCCTGAGATGATCGTAACTTCATTCTTAACAATAGTGTAAGAAAAATGAGATTTTAACAGGCTTTCCTTTATGGGTGTGGTTTTCCCATAGAAAGTGCCAAAAAGTGTTAACGGAAAAATCAACTCTGGGAGTAAAATTTCGGTTAACACCCTCGCCCACTATCGGTAGATAGTAGCGGGATGGGTACCTTCGGTACCGAGATCCTTTATGTTGGAAAGATTGATAGAGAAGGAATACACAAAGGAATCAGATGGGTATGAAGAATACTGTTTTTATTGAATAATGGTTTGTTTGAACATAACAACACACTCTCTTCACTCTTTGTAGTACAAAATGGAGATGGATCACTTCGTTTATATCGATAAGTAGGTATATCCTTCCAATGATCGTCAATGGACTCTCACTGGCTTCAGAGAATTCAAAGGAAATTACTCAGGGAATTAATCTCTCTATCTTTTGCGATAAAAACACGATCCTCCCCCTTTCTCTTTACCCTTCAAAGCTGTATATATAGTTCTCCAAAAAATCCCCTCAAAATCTGGTTGTATTGATGAGGATTATTGAGAGTCCTATTTTAGGCATTGAAAGGCATTGTGTAGGGCTGAAGGCAAGGGATTTGATCCTGATAATCACTGTCGAATTCAAATTCTGATTTGGTTGACCGTTTGGTCTCATTAATGGCGCTTTATTTTGGTGATGGAGTCAACTTTCCTTCTTCATGGAGCTTGGAGGGAAATTCTAATTCTGAACTTTGGCGGAACGAGGTGCTTGTAAATTAGTCTGATCCTACTAGTATGGAGCTTGTTCTACTTCTTGCTGCAGTGGTGCAAATGTCTTCACGATCACCTTCATATTGTTTGGCAGGTAGAGTACCTGCCCCGGATGGGCTCCGAGTAGATATCGAGGTACTAGGTACCAGGTGGAAGTCGAGGTAGTATTAAGGCGAGTATCATGGTACCGGGTATCTTGGTTGATGTCGAAGGACTTGTTGGGCACCGGGCACACAAGTTATTATTGTACTGGTCCTCGGTCGGTATTAGAAGCTTCAATAAATGAGAGGTGCATGCCTTCGTTAGCTCGCGGTACTGGTGTTCTATCTAGGTAGATAGGCAATCGAGGTCCTGACCTTACCAAGTATCAGCTCCATCTAGGTAGTGGCAACGATCTCGCTTGTCACCCGGAAGCTGGGACTGGCCCCCATCAGGTAAATGCTCATTAAAAAATTCTCCTTTGGTCCCTCGCCAGAAAATCCTGTTAACAATAGATATGGACATCGTGGCTCCATTTATTAAATGAGAGTAGAATATCATCATATGGATGTTTTGAGGTATTGGATATTAAATCTTAAAGTTAAGTTTTCAATAGTGTCTATTGAAATATGGCTTCTGGACAAGTCAAAATATCCAAGTTCAAAATGTGGTCATAAGGGTAAATATGGTAACTTGGAGAGCTATAGGCGGTTATTGGTATTCTTCAGGAGGATACACTATCTCCATTAAGATTGTCTAAGGTATGAATGAACAATATTAACTTATTCTATCTATATTTAAGAGTTCAATTTTAGTTATTTAGTGGAATGAACTAAAATTAATAAATCGAACCTAAGTGAATCATTTATTGATTGTGAGTAGGTTATGTCTATTGGAGCTTAAATTTAGATAGTCTGTCAAGGTCCTCAATTCACACGAACTTGCATGGATCACTTGATATATTCTACCGGACCAATTTGTGGGTCCATCTAGAATTGTATTAAGGCATTTGGACTTGTTTCTTTTATAGTAAGAACAGATCTAGTTCATATGAGGACTTTTTATTAAAGTCCAATGGATTTAATAAAATGAAAAAATAATATATTGTACACATATTTACTTA
Source organism: Dipteronia sinensis (assembly GCA_033220585.1). Classification (NCBI taxonomy): domain Eukaryota; kingdom Viridiplantae; phylum Streptophyta; class Magnoliopsida; order Sapindales; family Sapindaceae; genus Dipteronia; species Dipteronia sinensis. The sequence continues at coordinate 57,639,613 of CM065640.1, read as the reverse complement.
TTGGCAAGGCTAAATTAATTAGTCTAATATATTATTTTGTTTTATTTTATTAATCAAATGGAAATTAATTAATTAATTGTTTGATTAAAAGTTAAAATCTTTTTCTAACTAGGAATAGGACTCTTAGTGTCATACTATTGTTGATAGTATAGTAAATATCAAAGACTATATTTGATAAGTAGATAAATAAAAATATTTTATTTATCTAGTCAAATTAGGAAGTTTTTGATATAGTCACAATTTTAATATTCAATAATTTATTATTGGATAATACACTCATGAGTTGGAATAGGGTTAAAACTCAAAAGTAATCTTACTTGTGTGAGGATTTGACTACAAGGTAGAAATCCTACTTGTGTGAGGATTTGACTACAAGGTAAAAACCCTACTTGAGTGAGAATTTTGGCCACCCTATATATATATATATATATATATATATTATTAAATTCGGAATTAATGAGGTAAGTTAAAAAAAAGTTTTTTTTTTTCGAAAGAAAGAATTTTTATTCTCTTGCTTTTTATTAATAAAAAAAACTTCCAACTCAAGAAATGGGTGTAGAATTCGGCCATAGAGAAGAAGAATAAGGAGCTTTTTATTTTCGATAGTACATTAGAAGCTTTTATGTCAAAAGGTTTAATATACAAGATCGAATTAGGGTTCACGCGAGTTTTTGATTAAAAGATTGAGAATTCACAAGTGACCAAATGTTCTTTATTTTCTCTACGAGGATTATTGTGACTAACAAAAAGAAAAAGATTTTTGTTTCCATCCTTAGGTTTACAATTCAAAAAAAAAAGAGCCCACGCTCCTAGGTGATTCACGTTCGTGATTGGATTGGAAGATCTTGCGGATTGAATTCGAAGCAAGCAGATTCAAATCGACGCAATATCAATCGTCACGTGAAAAATTTACGATACTTTTAATTATATGTCAATTAATCTAGTGTTAAGGTTCTTTCTTTTAAAGGAAAAGTTTTTAAAATATACCACCTAATTTTTCGCTTCTGCTGTGTTTTGAACCGTTTTTTCCCTACAATTGGTATTAGAGCCAGATTGAACCCTTGATTAATTGATATATATATATATGTATATATACGTGAATCTTTTTATTTTTATTGTATTGTGCATGCTTTAGAGAGAAATGGCGCTCTAGGTATTCGTATATATATTTACATTGGAATGTATGGATATAAAAATGGCTAAAAACGCGACTTGAGCATAGCTGGAACACGTAGTGCACGGGTGCAGTACCTGTGCAGTTGGCTCTTTCCCGAGTGATCTGCTTCCTGGTTCGGCAAATGCACTGGTAGTTCACTAGTATGATACCCATGCTATACCTGTGCTATCTCTTCTTGCATCCTGGTTCTGGCAATGTGCACGGGTAGTGAACCGAATTAAAATAGGATTTAGAATCCTATTTTGACTTGGACAACTGAACCTTAAGATCCTAATAAATAATACACTTATTAGGAAACAAAACAAAAAAAAAACTATTATAGAAAGAGAGGGATGCGACAAAAGCAAAAAGAAAAATGTTTCTTTTTGTTCTTCTTGTAAGAGCCGGCCGAACACCTGACGAGAGGGCAATGGGTTGTCTTTTTGTTGGCTTTAACTTCCGTCTAGTCTTGTCTGTATCCGTGGCATGCCCACACACAGGTTATTAGATCACGGGTCATAGCTCGAAAGTCTTGGTGGTGAAATCGGAATCAAAGCTTTAAGAGAACAATTGGGTATACTTCAATTTTTTTTTTTATATACGTATATATACAAAATCCGGTTCCGAAAATATGTTTTCTAAAGGAAAATTTTTAAAACCCTATCTGTTGCAATTTTATCAAAACCCTAATTTTTCTTCTACTAAAGTGATAACATTGGGGCTGTGGCTAATGCAAAGGAGCAAGGAGTCACAAGATAGAAAACCACATAGAAAGAAAATATCATTTACTTAGGGAAATCGTACAAAGAGGGGATGTGACGGTATGTAAGATAGCGTCAGCAAATAACATGGCAGATCCATTCACAAAGACTCTGCCGCAAAAGAGTTTTGACAGTCACCTTAAGGTTTTAGGATGAGGGTTATGACACACCTGCTTTAGTGCAAGTGGGAGATTGTTAGGAAGTATGCTTTAAAAGTTTAGAATACGTTTAGAATACGATTCGGCGATGTTTTGAATTTTTTTTTTAAGTTCCACAAATACATTTATTTTCAAAACGGTTATTTTTCCCTATAAAGGAAACACTAATCAACTAAGTGCATAAAATAAGGAAACCAACTTAGTGTAGTACAAAATGTAAACGTGCAACCTAGGTACTATGAGGGATTTATGCTAATAACAATTATATGCATGCTAATTAGCTAAAAACTGGTGGAGTTAGTGGAGACTCTTCTGTAGAACGTGGATCATGGCATGTGTGGGAACATTCACGTATCATTCCCCTCTGCTTGAAATATCATTGTTCGCAAGGATAAAGTCTGTGGGTGGTTGGCATGGGGTTGGATAATCTTCAATCATGAAGAAATAAGATTTGTTACAACGGTGTCCAGGAATGTATTTTTCATTGTAATAATAACAATGGCCTTATTCTCGTCTCTCCTTAGTCAACTAACCTGTGATGTGTTTAAAAAAAGCTTTAGAGGTGTTGGATAGTGGGGTGTTGGCTGTTTGGAGGTGGACGATGAAGAAGGTAGGCCGAGCAAACCAGTCGTAGTTGAGTGTGGCAGTAAGGTGGAAGGTCGAAGGAAGGTTGAAGCTTTTTATGAATAGTATTGTGCTCCTCTACTAACATAGTGACTTTGATAGCCTTCGATAAATTGCAAGGATTTTTTATTTTGATATCTAGGTGCATCTCATCCTTCAATCTTGCGATTAAACAACCAAGTAAATAATGATCAGGTAAGTTATCAATCAACTTAGAGAGGCGTTCAAACTCCTTTTGATAGGCAGCCACCATGGGGGTTTGTTTATGGTGAGTGAGGGCCTTAGAAGGATCATCGAACTCGGTGGGACCAAAGCGGTGAAGTAACGCTTTAGTGAAATCATCCTAAGAGAATGGTCTATTGAATTTGGTAAGCCATCGGTGCCTTTAGAGGGCAATTCCTTCAAGATGAAAGGATGCAAGTTGTACTCGGTGTGTTGGTGCAATATTTTGAAATATTGTTCAACCTGGTAAATCCAACTAGTGGGGTTGTCACTAGAGAACTTCAGGAAGTAGAGTTTGATGTGGGAAGGGGAAACTATAGAAGGGTTGTGATGGCTTGAGGAAGATGGAGCACTGACACCAAATGGGTTCATGTCACTTGAATCAGATACACGAGTTTGAGTTTGGGTTTAAGGGACCCGCAAGGCTTGCAGTTTAGTCAAAAATGTTCAAAGGATGCTATGAATTTGGTCGAAACTAAACTAATGGCAAGCTAGGATTTCACTGATTTCATTATAGAATTCAGTGTTGCTTTTGCCTCATGTTTCTATGGAACCATACAGCTCTGATACCACTGATATGTAGAAACTCGAAAGAATTAGATTGAGAGAGAATTGTAGAGAAGATATTTGTAATATGTAATTTTGTACCCTCTGTATTCATTCTCAGACATATTTAAAGGTAAACAAATCAATTGACAATGCATACAAAAAAGAAACATTATCAACTAAGTGCATAAATAAGGAAACTAACTTAGTGGAGTAGAAAATGTAAACGTGCAACCTAGGTACCATGAGGGACTTATGCTAACAACAATTATATTCATGCTAATTAACTGGAATCTAGTGGAGTTGATAGAGACTCTTCTGCAGAACGTGGATCATGGCATGCGTGGGGACATTCACGTATCATTGGTTTAATTATCGGTGATATCAAGGCTTTGTTATGGTAGAATTTTTGATATTCAATGTGTTAACGGAAAAATCCACCCGGGGTGAAAATCTCAATCAACACCCTCGACCCATTACCCTGGAGGTCGCAGCGGGTGTGGTAGGTACTTCGTACCGTGATTCTGGTTAGAGTAAAGGAGAGGTATTTGATCGATCAACGTCCTCAAACGGGGTAAATACTGCAAAAGAGGTAAGGTAAGTAGGAAAACAATCATCCCGCCCATCTGGTGCAGTAGGCTGATACCCGGTCCTGGTATCTGATCGTGGTACCTAGTCACCTCTCTAGGTGCCCTTCATAATTTCCCGACTAAGATAATGTGCAAGGTGAGGTACATGAGAGCTAGGATCAGCGGGGTTAGTACCTAGCTCACATTCATGCATTCATAACAAGGAGATAGATAGGAGAATGACAACTCTTTTAGTAGTGGCGGATTGACCTAGGGGGAAAAAGCATCACGATTGATCACATGTTGAAAAACCCCAGGCAGTATCCATAGGAAGGAGAAAGACCCTTCTTTATATTTATATATATCGAGAGGTGCTCCAGAGAGCTTACATTAGTACAAACTGAGTCCTGATAGGTCACAGTTGGAGGGGTACCATTTGGTACCGGTATATTCATGGCAAAAATTGACATACATAATAGTCAATACAATGGTGGTGTAGAGGGAATTCAGGCAGGGTCCCTTTTACACTCCAGGCGATGGCGAACTCGTGCTGTAGGCGATAAGTAAGTGTTTTTCTATACCACAAGGGAGAAAACTCTCTGTAGGTGATGGTGACTGTATTTTTAGAAGAGGGGATGAAATCCGTTCTCTATTGATAAACGATGGTGTCTCTCGAGATTTCTGGATCAAATCAGACATCCATATTTCTGGTTGGAGATTGGAGAAAGCTTGGAGATATGGAGATGTTGGAAGATGTTCGAGACAGCTGGTGGCCCAGTCAGAACCAGAGCTGGTGGCCCAGTCAGAACCAGAGCTGGTGAACTGTGTTTATCGTTCCAACCTTCTGTTGGAGAAATGTCCGACTGGAGAAATATTGGAGAATCGACCCTTCTTTTTAGAGAGTGACTTGTTATATCTATATCTGTTCATCCTTGTTGCCCACTCCATTGACTCAGTTAATTAATACACTGATTTGGCCTTTAAGGAGTTGAATATTCTCTCATTAATGGTGTTGTGAATGGCCATTAAAGAGTCGACTGATCTTCTCATTAATGGGGCTGATTATCTCCATTAATAGAGTTGACTGATTCCCTCATTAATGGTGTTGTGAATGGCTATTAAAGAGTTGACTGATCTTCTCATTAATGGGGCTGATTATCTCCATTAATAGAGTTGACTGATTCCCTCATTAATGGCGTTGATTATCTCCATTAATTACTAGAGAGGTCAACTTTCTCTTTTACGTTGCTTGAAGGAGAATTCTGACTCTGTATCCCGGTGGTATGGTACACTGGTGTACCGGAGTGCTTACTGGCATGGCGCTTGTTCTAGCAGGCTGATACCTCTTCCTGGTTCCATTCTTCTTACTTGGCGGGTAGGATACACATTCTGGTTAGATCCTGGACTGATATCGCGATACTTGGGTACCGGGTAGATGTCGCGGTACCTAGGTACCAGGTAGGTGGTATCGTGGTACCTAGGAACCAGGTAGGAGGTATCGTGGTATAGCCTTGCTTGGTACCTGGTAGACTGTGAAACGTGGTACTGACTTCTTTCCGGTTCATGGTGTAGAGCATCCCCGGTATCTAGGTACCGGTCTCGATCTAGGTTCTACCAGGTACCTGCCGGATGGAAAATTCTTCTTTGGACCCCTGCCAAAAATGACTGTTAACACAATGTTTTTTGTTCCTAAGAATATCAATGGAGTTGCACATGGCTCAGCTAAATTTGCTTTAACAGTGAGTGGGGATAGGTTTCGGATGAAGGGTTTCCCTCCTTGTGTGGGGAAGGTCATTCAGATGTCCAATCATTAGAAATGTTTGTTGTAAAAAAAAATTATATGTAGTTAATAGATATGTACCTTGGGATTTGGATCCCTCGTAATCTTATCTTTTTTCTGACCATTTTAAAGTATTTGATTGGTTATTGATAAAATGGTTTTGGAAACCGGTTACATTTTAACAGCACATTCATTATAATTTTCATGTATAATAAAAAAAATAAAAAAGTAAATAAAATAAAGTCAAGGAATTAATTACGGGATATCCCCGCTTCCACATACCATAGCAAATCTAACCTCACCTGAAAGTGCACCCTTCAAAACCAGTTAATCCGCCACACATAAATTATCTGTCACGCCACTATGTCACCTATACAGTAACTTTATCACTTACCCATTGCAATGTCGTTTTAGTAGTTTTGAATGGTCGTTTGACAAAGCAACACAGCCAAACAAAAAAGAAAAAAAAAACCAAGAAACCAAAAAACCAATTGAGAAAATTCGCGATCTCGATCTATCGAACGTCTCAGGTTATTCGATTCGAAGTTATTTGAATTTTGTTTTTGTTTATTTCGTTTCGCGATCAAACGTTGATTTGATCTGTCGATTGTTGAGCAGATTTTTCGATTTTGATTTTGCGATTCAAGAGAGACGATGAGTGAGGTATTTGAAGGATACGAGCGGCAGTACTGCGAGATTTCGTCGAATCTTTCCAGGAAATGCACTTCGGCTGCTGCTCTCGACGGAGGTACTTAACAGCCAAATAAAAAAATCACTGAAAACGATATCTTTATTGTCAATCAGTTAGTGACGAAACTGTTGAAAGGTTTGAATTTTGAATTTTTGCGTGATGTGTGAATTTATTTGCGTTTTGCAGAGCAGAAGAAGCAAAAAGTTTCCGAGATTAAAAACGGATTGGACGAAGCCGAATCTTTGGTATGTGTTTGATTGTGGTGTTTTCAGTGACGATTCTCTTTAAGCCATTGTGAAAGGTTACATTTTCGCTATTTTTATGTAATCGTATCCGATAATTCGCCAAGAAAGCTGTTTTAGGATATAGAATGTTAGCTAGTTTTGTGGAATCGTTAAACAGTTTAGGAGTTAATAGCAGACACGTTTTTAGATATCAAAAATTGCCGTAAATACTGAATTGGTCATCATGTTTTTCCTACTGTTTTGGTTCATGATTTCGGTGATAATTTTCTTTTTGCAATCCTGAAATATTAGTTTATTTTTTCCTGCTATTTGAAATTTTTTGTGAAGAGAACTGCTATTGTGATGTAAAAATTACACAGCTTCTTGAATTCAGATACCAATTTTTGGTGTTAGTACCGGATTATGTTTATAGATATTGAAGTTGCTGAAAATACAATCTAACCGAACTGGTCTTAATGTTTTATTAGTATTTAGTACTGTCTGGGTTCGCTTGTTGATGGTATTGTCGATGGTATTGAATATGATGTTGAATGGTTGGTTATATATTTTGGCAGATTCGGAAAATGGACCTTGAAGCAAGAAGTTTACCACCAAATGTTAAGGCTGTGCTTCTTGCTAAGTTGAGGGAGTATAAATCAGATTTGAACAATCTGAAGACTGAAGTTAAAAGACTTGTTTCTGGGAATTTAAATGCGTCTGCTCGAGACCAGTTGTTGGAATCGGGAATGGCTGATGCTTTAACGGTGAGTCTGACCCATCTAACTTTTTTTTACCATTGTTGTAGTAGTTCTAAAGTATTGGCATGATCCATTTTTGGTTATTTGTTTGTTAAAGATGTCTATAGTTTTTGAAGTAGATTTACTGATATTTGATCTGGGAAAATGATAAATACATTATACAAAATCATGGATGAACCCAATTGGTAGTTTGATTGCATTTGGGTAAACTTGTTGTTTTCCTCTATGGATTTTAAAAGTAGCCACGTGTTATTTGTTTAATTGTATATTTAGATTAATATATTTGATGAATCTAGTGGTGTAACATATCACCCTTTTGCTTCTAATCTTACACTAGGGTAAACTTGTTGTTTTCCTCTATGGATTTTAAAAGTAGCCACATGTTATTGATTTAATTATATATTTAGATTAATACATTTGATGAATCTAGTAGTGTAAGTGTTTTAGAAAAATGGAAAAGCAGTTTATAAAAATCTTTTTCTTATAGGCATATCATCCTTATTTGTTGATGAATATGTAACAGGCATCAAATGATCAAAGATCAAGATTATTGTTTTCCACTGAGAGATTAAATCATTCCGGTGATAGAATTAAGGAAAGTAGAAGAACCATGCTCGAGACAGAAGAACTTGGTGTTTCAATTCTTTCAGATTTGAGTTCACAGCGGCAGTCTCTCTTACATGCCCATAACACGGTACAATTTTTTGTTCAATTTAATGTATGCTTATGATATCTATTATGAGCCCGTATACAGCATGTGCTCTGTAAAATTCTCTGAGGAATTTTTGATAATGTCATTTTTTTCGTAACCCACGCCACCCACATCAAATAGAAAACCAAGGCCCTCCCCAACCCGATGTCAGTGGGTTTCAAAGCGACGGCCTCTTACTTATCTACGGGAGACCTTACCAGTTTAACTAATTGATATTGTTTGCACATGATAGTTTGTTTATAATCTTTCAATCGTTGTCTTATGATAATAATTACGGTTGCCTTGACAGAGAAACATCAGTACTCTCATCTCTGGTGCCAACTATTATTTCTTTTCCTTGCTTTAAGTTTAAAATTTCTCATTAAATTTAAATAAAAAAAGAGAATATAATTTTCATTTGAAGATTGACTAACATGATTCAATATTTCAATTCCTACTATACCCATTTGTTGTTACTATGTATGAAAGGTTATTAACTTCACAGCGAAGCAACATTAATGAAATTACATGCCAATGTACTCATTGCTGGTTTTTCTGCTGTCTTAGCTTCATGGAGTGGACGATAACATTGGCAAGAGTAAGAGAGTTCTGACTTCCATGTCAAGGAGGATCTCTAGGAACAAGTGGACTGTTGGCATCATTATTGCAGTACTTGTTATTGCTATCATTTTGATCTTGTACTTCAAACTATCTAAATAGCTTAGACACTTTCTGAACGGTTGTGGGTGTTTACCGAACGATTTTATTTTTCTTTCGGGTGCCTTTTAAATTGTTTTGGGTCCTTTTGTGAGATGCAATTGAGTGCTGAAGACCGAGTAAAGTTACTTTATCAATCTGTGTTGTCAATTCTATGGAGTGAATTTTAAGAATTGTCTTTGATATTTTTAGTTTTCTGTATTTATTGGTTACACAAAAATTAGGAGTGTAATACAGCCACGCAAATGTGTAACAAAATAAATAAAACCTGGAGACATTCAATTCGGCTAAGTGTAAACATATCAATAGACTTTGTGATCATAAAAATATTCAAGTGATCATGTTTATTTTGGGTGAGATTGGCTTGAAATGAATTGTTACTTGTTTATGCACCAAAATGCATGCATATATGGTTCATTAATCATTAGTTGGCCCATCCTGAATCCTGATAAACAAGTTACAGCTCAACGTAAAACCTTTTGCCAAGAACTCTTCAGGCCCTCAGGGTTGTATTTTTCTATGTTTTGATGACAAGAAGTTGTGTATAGAAATAGATTGATTTGAGATTGATCTTGTTAGTTTGGACAGCGCATTTTTAACTGCTTTAAGAGCAATCTTTGAACAGAATTATCACATGAAATGGCGAACTTACCATCCCCTCCTGTCACTCACTCCCAACACTTCCGCCCCCTCCTTCGTGCTCATGCTCACCAACCCTCTTTCACTACTGTAAAAGTCTTCCACGTAGTAATTCTCACCACTGGAACATTTGTCCTCAACAGCCTCCTCCATTTGTATGGGAAGTGCGGTGCTACATTGTATGCACGCAAGCTGTTTGATCAAATTCCCTACTCACACAAGGATACAGCCGAATAGACCGCCCTCATCGCTTGCCTTACACGCAACGCAGTGTCCCGTGATGCCTTGAGTTTGCATACTGAGATGAGGAAGTAAAATATGGAAATCAATGAGGTCAAGATGTCTTGCTTGTTGAGTTTATGTGCGCGGTTGAGGGATTTGAGGGTGGGAGTTGAGGGCCATGCTTGCATGGTGAAGATGGGTTTTGGGTTTAGTGTTAAGACCTGTAGTGCAGTCATGGATATGTATGGCAAATGCGGGTTGGTTGATGAAGCGATGCAGGTTTTTAACGAGATGGAGGTGAGAAGTGTGGTGTCATGAACGGTGAGAAGGGAAGGTTGGTGTTTGATGAGATGCCAGAGAGGAATGAAGTTGCTTGGACGATTATGGTAGTGGGTTATGTGGAGAGGGGATTTATGCGTGAAGGTTTTTCGTTTTTAAGTGAAATGGTTTTCGATTTGGGGTTTGGGTTGAATTATGTTACGCTTTGTTCGCTATTATCAGCTTGTGCACAATCTGGAGATTTGATGATAGGTAGGTGGATTCACGTTTACGCCTTAAAGGCGATGGGGAAGGAGATTGATATCATGGTGGGCACGGTTTTAGTGGACATGTATGCAAAATGTGGTACAATAGAGACAGCACTCAAAGCTTTTGAGTATATGCCATTGAGGAATGTTGAGGCATGGAATGCTATGTTCAGTGGCCAAGCAATGCATGGACAGGGTAAAGTTTTGTTGGATATGTTCCTGAAGATGACCGCAGAAGTTAAACCCGATGATTTGACATTTATTGTTGTGCTAAGTGATTGCAGCCACTCGGGGCTTGTTGATCATGGTCGACATTATTTTCATAACCTTGAATATGTGTATGGTTTGACACCTAAGATCGAACAATATGCTTGTATGGTAGATCTTTTGGGGCGAGTTGGTCGTTTAGAGGAAGCTGAGATTTTGATAAAGAAGATTCCAACTCCACCCAATGAAGTTGTTCTGGGATCCCTCTTGGGTTCCTTCAGTGTCCATGGGAAGTTACACAGCTTGGTGAATGCGTTATGCAAGAGCTTATTCAGATGGATTCCCACAACACGGAATATCATATCCTGCTTTTGAACATATATGCTCTAGCTGGAAACGGTGACAGGGCTAATTCCCTCTGACGGGTTCTCAAGAACAAGGGAACAATGAAGATGCATGGAATGAGTTCCATTCATGTTGGTGGTCAGTACATCAATTTATCTCGGGAGATAAGTCACACCCACGAAGTGGAGAGATTTACTTAAATTTGAATGAGATGATCCGGAGGTTGAGATTGGGCGGTTACATTCCCGACACAGCTTCTCAGGTTTTCTTTGGTTACACTGCAGATGAGTTGGAAGAGAAGGAGCATGCCTTGTTTTTGAGAAGCTTGCACTCTCTTTCGAGCTTATAAGCACGAGACCTGGTGCGCCTCTTTACATTTTCAAGAATCTAAGAATATGTCGGGACTGTCATTCTACTATAAAAATTGCTTCAGGGATTTACAATCGAGAAATTGTTGTAAGAAACCGTAAACGCTCTATTGTTTCAAACAAGGTTCATGTTCCTGCTCTGATTTCTGGTAAAGATAACTGTTGTGATTTTATATGCTCTTTGACCCCAATCATGTCTATTGAAAGGTTTAAACCTCTGTAAATACACAAAAAGATTCACATTATGACTCTTTTTCAAGTGCTAGCTACAACATATTACATACTGTTGCATTTGCTCTTGATTCAAATTGAGATTCTTTGTTGTACATATCTTTGTGCTGACTTCAATCAAAGAAAATAATACATTTGTATTTAAAATTAATAGAGGTGGAAATATTAAGAATAAATAAGTCTGAACCATCAACTCCTTTAGTTGGTAGATGTCATATAATATTAAAATCAATCGGACATTATATTAATAATGTCTGAGCTCAGATAAACAAAGGGGATGCAACTCAAATGGTAGAACGCTCGCTTTGCATGCGAGAGGCATGGGGTTCGATCCCCTGCATCTCCATTTTTTTATGAAATATAATGCAACAATCATTGTCAATAAATATCAATAAATTCTTCTTCAAACTTGAAGAAACAAATGCACTTTTTCTATTTGAAAGTAGACTTGCGTTGCAAATCTACCACAAAAATGACATTTCTGTCTCTATAACTCTTTAAGATTCAATATCCTAAAAGTTGTCAAATAATTTTCATTCTAAATACATCCATAGTTCACCAAGTATAAAACTTCTCCACAATAATATTTTCACTACTGAGAATGTCACCATATTAAACTACAACTAGCCTCGAATTGTTTTAGAAGCTCTGCCGGATCTCCCCCGGTTGCATTCCAATAAACACCGTGACATCAAGTTACTGCGTTAAACCGAATGCTTAGGTCTCTCCCGCTTGAATTTACTATAATCTTCAAGTAAGCTATCGTTAACTTTATGCTTCATGTTCTCCACCAATCTTGTTAACGCCTGTTAATAAGGGAAAGTTTATTATCGACAGGTGGGTTTTGTTATAACTTAGAGCAAACATGTATTCATAAATTCCAACAGGAAATTGTAACAAGAAGGGGCTTTCGGGGTCTAACCGACTCTGCAAGACTTCGGCCAACATCTTCAGGAAAATTGTGGGGAGTATAAAGCTTATATTCATCTCTAATTGACCTTTAAGCCGGCTTCTTGTTCCCCGTCTGTCAGAGTATAAGGCGCCTTTTACACCAAGAGAAAAATGAGATAGCTCGAGAATATTATCAAGCCCTCTGAGCTGCCATCTTGTCTGCAAAAGAATGCCTTTGGTGTACATTACATGAGAAGGATTTAAAAAAAAAAATTCAAGTATGACAAAGTCTCGTTCATTTGTGTCCGTGACTTACAATGTCAAGCTCAAGAACCTTTGTAATATCAAGAGGAACTTGAGGTGGGTAGTCTCTCCCTCTTTTGCATCTCAATCTCATGTCTACCACTGGCCACACAGTTAGAAAGAGGAACTCTATAGGCAACATCTGAATTCTCCATTCTTCCTGTGTAGTTTATATTTTCCAAACATATCAGACAGAAAGAGAGAAAATTCTTGTATTTTCTATATGTCAAAAGACTAGAAAAGTGAAATCGCATTCCATTTCATTGCCTTCCAAGTGATGTTTCGATAGTTCAGACATCTGCTACAAATTGTGATGATAAATGCAAACTCCTTAAGCTATTAGATGATCTAGGCATGTTTCAACAGCTCAATGGCTCATAAAATTTCACACGTTCAATGAATGCTAACTCTCAGTGACATTTCCTCTAGCATGTTTCCATTTACAACAAGAGCATCATTGTAAACCTAGAAAGAAAATCTCAAAATCAGCAGTAGTCCTCCTCATTCCCACTCCATCTTACAATCAATCATATATACAAGGCTATCGGATTAGTGCGAGAGGGAGTCGTGACTAGTTGATATACCTTTTGAATTCCTAAAGGTGTAAAATATATATATATATATATATATATATATATATATATATTTGTTTTTGGACTTTTGGACTTTGCAATCCAAAACGCGTTTACACCTTTAGGAATTCACGGGTATATCGACTAGTCACGACTCCCTTTCGGAGACTAGAGGGGTTCCTAACTAGTTTAACTAGTATCGAATCTGTGACATTCCACGTTGAAAATCAAGATGATAAGGCTCAGTAATCATAACACAATCATCATTAATCGAAAAAACGAGCATGCTACCCCTAGATCAGTAAGTTAAACAGCAAATAATGCAGAATTCATGCCTATAATTCATGAAATTGCCTCTAAATTGAACTTCAACTTGCCCATAACAATCAAAAATACTTTTTTTTATTCACTAAGATACTTTCAATTATGAATTACTTTACTCAACTTATTAATCTCAAACAAGACAAAAAAAAAATTGAAACCTGAGTAAGTTGGTGGCATCTTTGTTTATCAGGGAAAATTGCATTGAAAACTCTAGGCTTGTCCTCCAAATACTGATCAAAGGAAGCCTGCAAAAATTGAGAAGAGAAACCTAAGCTTGAAATTCAATCAACACTTCTAAAAAGAAAGAAAGGTGGGGTACCCCAGGAGACTCATAGAGAAGAATATCAGTAGAAATCGTTGATGAATAAGTAGCCGCCCGATTTTTGATCAATGGCTGTGATCTTTTCCCAGTGAGTGCATGACACTGCCATTCTTGCTGCTGCTTCTTCTTCTTCTTCTTCTTCTTCTTCTTCTTCATCAACTTGTTTAGTACACTACAGCTTGGGAACGGAACAAAACACCTGGCTGCAAATGCAATTTCACCCATCTAATTTTTCTGACTTTGATGCTTGTGATTTTGATAGATGATGATGAAGAAGATGAAGACGGAGAGATACGAGCGTCTCCGATGCTAACGGCGGTCGTGAAAAAAGTATATGCCACGTAGGATGGATATCTGATTTGTTAAAAAATTATATCCAATGCAACGTTTCTGGTAGAACTTCAAATTGAGGTGGCAGCTTTGTTTTTTTTAGAGAATGTCAACAGCACTTTCTGATTTCAGACGGTTTGATGTACAGTCATTTTGTTGACCCAATCAGCAATCACTCTAGTCTTTTGTTTTGTTTTATTCAACGATTCTAAAATACATTTAAGGAGACCAATAATAATCGCATCCTTACATGGATGAAGATGACGACAACTTCCAAATGGAAAGTGATTGATTTTTTAGATTTTGCCTTTTGCAAATTTAGAAGGATATATACAACCTATGGGTTTCGTATTGTAAAATTTTAAACTAGTGAATGTGATCTAACATCTATTTATTTTTTTAATTTTTTTTGGGAGAATTAAAAAAATAAAATAAAAATCCTTCTCTTGTGTGAATTAGAAAATCAGAATAAAAGCTAAAATCCTTGTGAGTGAGGACACCTCTCCCCATTTAGGGATGGCAATGGATCGGAGTAGGTATGGATACCCTAATATCCATCCATATATCCGTTTGAGATATATATTTCCATCTCTATATACATCCCTATTTCTAAGTAAACGGGATTGATTCGGATAATCCGCTAATTAAGATAGAAATATACATCATGCTCTGTTTATTTACGTATCCGATGAAAAAACTTTAAATTTTTATAGTTTACAAAAAAAAATGTAACTAACATATGTAACGGTACATTTTATCCATTTAAAAAAAAAACAAATACATCCAATAAAGTTCAAATTAGAGGTGTGCAGCGGATCGAATCCAATGGATTTGCCATGATCCAAGATTCCATCCAATTGGATCGAAAAAATTGCAATCTGATCCGATGGATCGAATTAATATAAAGTTGTTCTTAATATATAAAAAATTATTATTTTAAATAAATAAAATTAAATAAATAATTCAAACATTACTAATCAATTCAAATAAAATTAACAGTAAAAAAATACATAACATAACTTGTAAACTTTTATAGTTCAAAAAGTTTATAATCCTTGAATAACAACTCCAACTAAAATCATCAAAATGTTTAACATTAAATAAAATCATCCAAACAACAACACAAGCTGCTGAATTTTCTTCTAAAACATGTGAAACAACACAACACCCAGGTTTTTATTATCTAAAGAAATTAGAAACCTAAACAGCCAAACTAGTAACATTGTGGTCTTTGTTGTCTTGAATTTAGATTTTTAATTTTTTAGTAGTGTAGGTCTTTCTTTGTTTTGGGCTTTAATGTATTTGGTGTTCTTATTTTGGGTTTGTTGTGACATGCTTTGGTCTTTTCTACTCTTCTATAAATTGCTTTGTAAATTGTTTTGTTCTTGTATAAATAGATAAATTTCCTAATATAAAAATAAGACCTAATATTTTAGACGGATCGACAGATTTGACGAATTTTCAAACTTGAATCCAAGATCCGATCCGATCCGATCCAATGGATTTTAGAATTTAGGATCCGATCCGATCCGATCATCCCCCTGAATCCAATCCAATCCAATGGATTTGATCTGATCAGATACTATTGGATTGGATCCTACACACCCCTAGTTCAAATATAAAAATTAATAATAACTTATATAATTAGAATTAATAATCTCATAATAAATTTTTATATTTTTAAACTATTAAAATCTATAATAGATCCGTATGAGGATAAATATCCATAAACGATATCCATCCCCATCCCCGAAAATAAAATGGATATTAAAATAACATTCATCACCGCTCCGTCCCCGAAATATTAATATCCATCTCCATTTTAAATAGAACGGATTCTTATAGATATTTGTATCCGTAGATAATTTTTCCATCTCTATCCCCATCGCCATCTCCATCCCATATTTCGGTATATACTAATTATCCCATGAGGAAACTCCCGGGGATAAAAGTAACATTCTAGTTGCGGTAAAATATAATCGAACCCAACTGATTATTATTAAGTTGAGAATAAATTGTGCAAAACTTAAGGGGAATCAAAGGAGCTAAAAAAACATTATCGACAAGCACTATTGCTCTTTCTCGTGAGATGTAGAGCTGAATGGAGATACTCTTACCCCAAAAATTATCAAATTAATTTTGTTCTTCCTTCTATCAGGGAAAAGAATACTGCTCCATCTTCAACCCAAAAACTACATGGAACAGAACAAAACAAAAAGAGCTATTCATCCGATACTATAATATCGTGTTGCTGTTACAAATGGTCTGGTTTTAAATACACTCGTTGCTGACATTTGAATTTGATACACTACTCGAACTTTAACCATATACGCCTGGAAACAATCACAACACCTGCAAAAATAGGAAAACTTGCTTCTATTATTTTTCAAAAATATCACAAAGCATTATTCCTTTTCCATCACAAACAGTATAAAATGACATGACAGTCATAAATAACTTCATCAGGAAGAAAAAGAGGAAAATTTGAAGAAATGATAATGATCGCGCACCCACTGTCTCTGAATTAGTTGCCGGCGATCTGATGTTCAGTAGGTCTCAGCAATTGTACATCAAAATTAACTAATCCTCGAGGGCATAATTTAGTAAAAGCAACAAAATATAAATAAAAGCCACCAGCTATCAACCTTACACTCAAAGTACATCAGCAAACCAAGGGGCCAATAACCATTAAAGTGAGACTCTAAACAAGCATATGTGACATTACAGATTTACAGTTCATGTCAACGACGGGCATATGAGATGGCAGTATGAGGCTGACGTGAGTAGATGGTATCAAATGTCGCTAACATCAATGACTGCCTAAAACAATACCAGAGTTCAAGGAGAGAATTTTTCCAACTAATGTATCATTGTTAAACATTAATGCCTGAAAAACATATCTTGTATCATGTACTAAGAATATCACAGAAAATCCATTACATTATAAAGATGATTATTTCCAACTTCTAAAGAGGCAGAACCACGGACCACTAAGTCAAGTTACTGCAGTGCATTGAAACTTGGAATATGAGAACAGGCTTGTGCCATCTTAAAGAACTTCTAATTATGCAGATTTTAGGACTTCATTATCAATACAGTTTGTAGTTGCCCACTAATGAAGAAGAAAATAAATGCACACAACAGTACATGCTTTGATTTTTAGTAAATAATAAATGTCTCCGATCTTATTTACCTCAATTCAATTCTAGATGGCAAGTGCATATGGCAGAGAATTGGTTCTGAAATCCCATACATTCTCACCATAATCTGGTTAGCCTTCTTCAAAGAAGCAATCAATTTTCTACTTTACAATAAAATTTGTCAACCAGCTTCTTCTCCAAATGTTTGTACCAAGAATTCATCAAGTTGCCCCCAGTTAGGAATTCCAGAATTACTCGAATTATCAGAAGGCAATGATCGAATGCATGCAATAATGTGTTTAATATCCCGATGCAGCCTGATGGAATAAAAGAATCAGTATCAATATAGTGTTCTAAAACTAAAACTAATTCTTGAAAAATATACAGCTTTCCTAAAAAAGAGAAAAACAAGGCAGATGTTAGTACCTCTCCTTTGCTTGTGGGGTGTTGATCTCTAAGCGAGAAAATGATTCTGAAATTTGGGAATGGAAGATTATAATAACTTGCCTGCAGAAAAGTATATCGTACATGTCATGACATTGCAAGGATAATATTAAGCAAAAACCCTCTTTGATTATCTACAAAGAAGAAACAATAACTGAAAATGAAAAGGAAAAAATTGTCTAAAAACATATAATCGGAAATAAAGTTTTCATCCAACAGAATTTCCTATCAATAAGATGCTGTCACAAAACTAACATTTAGAAACAATTTAGACTGATATTCATGTGCACACGATATAACAATTTTATTAAATTTGAATCAGGAAAGGTCAAGAGAAGGACGATTGATGCAAGAGAATAAAAGCTCATAGTAAAACGGGAAATAAGTATACTCAACGAAACAACTAACTAGCATAATGTAGTCAATTATTTTCAGACTTACGTCCTATCTAACATTATGTTGTTGATGTCTTAAAAGGATTATGTCACTAGCAGGTGAATTAAATAAGTTAGGATGATTGAGATTTACCTGTTACATGCAAGACTAAGGTTTAGTGTTGAATAAATCTTCTATAAATGATCCTCTTTAAGTCAGTGTAAGCGGTTTTTCTTATCAACTTCAAATCAAATTTTTGATCCAAAAATTAATGTTGCTCTTTGATCCCAAAAATTAATAATTTGTACTAACAGACCTAAAGCATAAGCCGATAGAAAATGGCCAAACAATAGTATTTAAACACTCTAACAACTACGATATTCTGTTCTATGGCTAAAAGTTCTCTTAAACACTCATTTGGGTAATCAGATTGAAATGGCAAGCATCTTTCTACAAGATACAAGGTCCTGGACCTAATCAACAATATTTAGATTTGAGTTGATTCTGCAATTATAGCCATGATAGATTGCGGAAGAGGTCATGGAGATAGAGGAAAATCAACACAAACAGACAGATGATTAAGATGATGCACATGACAAAGATTTGTAGTGGACTATACACGATGCAGTGGAAGGTACAAGCAAAGAGCACAGAGACTTTAGAAGGCATATGGATCCTTGGGTACGCCAGATGGTAATTTTGAAGATAAGAATAAGGATATACTCTGTGAGAACCCTTTTCATGATGATGCTAAGTAAACACAAAGTGAATCAGAAGATCGGTTCCAAGATGGTCATTATGAAAAAGGAAATCCCAGAGAATTTGGTAGAAACACTTTACACATCAAGTGATATCCCACCAAAGATTGTCAGGCAGCATTCTGATTAAAAAGATTAGCAATGTTCACTTGCTTCTGGAGTAAAACATGCAGATACACTTTCCACATGAAGTGATATCCCACTAAACAATGTCAGCCAGCATTCTGAATACAAGGAATAACAGATTCACTAGCTTCTGGAATAAATCATACAGAACATTTCCTTTCATCCCAAAGCATAGCAAATTATTATCAATGGATAATCTAACTATCACTTGAACAATGCAGCACCACAACGAAAAATAAAAGTAAGAAATAATGATAAGCAATGTCATTTATGGCATCTTCACAGAGTAAATTGCTACAACGTATTGCAGTTACAAGAACATGAGATGAGATCACAAAGCAAACTCACTGAGAAGTTTACATCATTTATATTCTACCTCCAGAATGATTAAGCATTAAATAGTTCCTCTTTTTTAATTTCATGAAATTCTAATGCCACACCAAAACAGATAGTTTACTAGAGGCTAGGGCCACTAGGCATAATGATATTCAACATTTATTTACCCTTAAAAAATAACTCACCTAAAAATTGCTTGAACATCAACCTCATGTAAAGTTCGCGATAAGACACGTTGAAGGTAGCCCACTTCCTATAAACAGATTGAACAATAAAATCAGATCCAATTGGTTGGGGAAAAATAATAGCATGTTAACCAAAAATTGTGAGGAAAAAGAGAGCATATTCAGATTGGACTCTTGGTAGATATTTAATTCAATGCACTAACCTTTGTAAGTGATCGAGCAAACTGACTGGGTTGTGAATCATCAGGTCTATTCCAACTCTCAACTATCTGAGGCAATCCGCGTAGGTGAACTAACAGCCTTTCCCTCATTATTTGGACCAGTTTGGTATGTATTTCATCTCGATGAACCTTATAATCCTGATCATCAACCCATATAAAAGATAAGTATACCGTCTATCAATTGAGAAGTAAAAAAATTAAACTGTAATTTGAATTTACATGCCTAAATCTTATAAAAGAACATTTCCTTGATGCAAATTCATAAGAACAAATTGTAAACATATACGCATTCCTTGAAAAACATTGCACAAGCTGAAAGTATAACTTGGATGTACATAAGAAAAGCAAGTTGATGATGATGATGTTAGGGCTCCATTTAAAAGAAGTGGAACATTGAAATTTCTTATTAAACATGAATGGCTAAATTAACATAAGCAACAATGGTAATTTGTGATAGGTTGCAAGATAACAGGACAAAAAATTTAAAAGAATATAAACTAAAAGAATTATGAAAGAAGCGGCACATTTAAATTTCTTATTAATCATCAATGAGTAAATTAACATTAACAACAATGGTAATTTGTGATAAGTTGCAAGATAACAGAACAGAACTTTTAAAAGAATAAAATTATGAGAATTATGATTTTATCCGAGATCCTATAAAATATTCAATTTCACAACGTTCTCAAGTGTGTATCATCAGTGAACAGGTTTATACTTAGCTTTAAGATCGTATAAACTGTCAAACCCAAAATGACACAAAAATGTTCTCAAGTGTGTATCATCAGTTACCATCAGCTGAAAGCTTCAATTAAAATATAGATACTGACTTAATAAACTCAAAACTAGATGAAAGATACAGAAAATAACCATGGGCACTAGTTAGTTCAGCTGGTAAGGTTTTTTGTTGTTATGCAAGAGGTCTTTAGTTTGAATCTCACTCACAATCTCACTCACATAAGGGTTTGGGAGGGTTTGGTTTACGTTTAGTGTAACAAAAAAAAAAGGATTAAGAAACATGAATGTACCTGAGCTACTCGATCAATCTCCAACATCAGCAATGCTTTTCGTGTCTCAGGTACTTTTAGAAAGAGAATTGGCCTGATTGCTTAGTCCAAACACAGAGTCGTGTCTCAGATACTATATATATGAATACATATTCCAACCATGCACACAAGACAATAAAAAAATGCACTCCAAAGATACATAAAATCACCGTAAGCATGACACAATTAATCACAAAGAAATGTTGAAACTCTTTTCTGGCTTATAACAAGACCAGAACACAAAACAAGCCAGTAAAATGGACCAAATGCTAGGTTGTGCAGCATGTACTTGTAATTAGTGAAAAAACTTTGAATTCGACACAAGTTCACAATGTTTCTGTGTGAATACACCAAGTTCATAAATTTTACATACTTAAAAAGTTCAGAACTTTCTCGAAATTCATCACAAAGTTATAGTTAGTTATGTTAGAGAACTCATATGTGAAGGAATAATACATATATCAATGAATGCCACAACCCAATAGGCTAGTCTTTTGGGGGTTGTATGTATGTATCACTTCTCATAAACATAAAAAATAAAACAATTATGAAAATTTAGCATGTAATCAGTTTTTGACGAACATCGTCATGAGTCAGGGCCGAGCTCTGCCAAACAACAATTCAAAACAATAAAAAAAAATTAAAAAAAAAAAGGGGAGGCCAATCAAAGCTAACAAGAGCTCACATGTGAAGCTAAAGAAAATATGATGAATCTTACATTTTAAAAAAACATAGAGAAAGGTGTATATATATAGTAACTTTCTAGTACAGGATCCCGCACGAATTTTTCGTGCAAGTTCATTGATTCCAACCAATTGGAATCGGTGGAACCACACGAATTTTTTGTGCGGGATCCTGAACTTGATAATTTCTATATATATGGGCTTGATCCATGGCCCCAATTTTTTACACAACATTTGACACAATTTATTGTCTATTGGATCTTGGTTGTTTGAATGGACAAGATTGAATTCTTTTGTTTCACTTTTTTCTTTCTTCATTAATGTTTATATTTTCTCTACCATATTTATTCTTTAATCTTTCCTAAATTTTATTATTTTATTCAAATATCTTTCCTCTTCTAATTTTTCTTTCTCCTTTATTTTTTCTTCTTCATTTCTTTTCACATTATTTTTTATCTCTTTTTACGGTTCTTATTTCTCCATTTGGTTCATTTAAAACCAAAAACTTTATTCATGTCATCATCTTCTTTTGTAAAAAAAATGTGGAATGAAAAGAAGAAAAAAAAAGGAGAGAAAAATAAAAAGAGAAAAGAGATTTGAATA
This sequence comes from Dipteronia sinensis, assembly GCA_033220585.1. Taxonomy (NCBI): domain Eukaryota; kingdom Viridiplantae; phylum Streptophyta; class Magnoliopsida; order Sapindales; family Sapindaceae; genus Dipteronia; species Dipteronia sinensis. Next base: position 57,617,518 of record CM065640.1, on the reverse strand, counting down.
AAAAATAAATTTTAGGAGAGAAAAGAATAAATATGAGAGAAAATAAAAACATTGAATGAAGAAAGAAAAAGGAGAATAAAGAGAATTTAATCTTGTCCATCCAAACCAAAATCCAATGGACAATAAACTGCGTCAAATGTTGTGTAAAAAAAATCCATTACACTAGTCTTTTGGGTTGTAAGGTTATCCATTAATACATGTATCACTTTACCTAAACATAAAAAATATAAAAATTATGAAAATTTAACAAGTTAGATTCTCGCGGTGAGTAAAAGGCTTAAGGATCAAATCCCCATCTTACCAATGGTTCACTCTAATTTATGTTTTGTGTATTAGGATGAGATGTGTGGGGAGCAACATGTGGCTAAAAATAAAATTTTCGGAATTGTGTTTAAGAGCTAAATATTAACTAAAATTAAGAATAAAGCCTTTTCCCCTCAAAGACGCCTCTATTATTGCACATAAATTTATGTATTGACCAAAAGAGCCAGCTATAGCTTAGTGTACCAAAATATCAAAAAGAGAGACACATGATAAATAAACAGAATCAAACAGCCATGCAAACAAGGTCAACAGTAATATAACCTTCACACCATGCACAAAATGCTTCATTAGAAGTTGCAAATAAAATACAGGAGTGTTAATGCAATTGGAACAGCATACTATCTACTAGAAAAAGACAACTAAAATCACAGTAAAAATACATTAATATATTTTCACCTACCAGGAATAATAGCATAAGTAAAACTGATAACTTGACTTGCCAGGGCCAGGTGTTTTGAAGTGATGGACTTTAAACCAGACACCTGCAATTCCACAAAATGCAATTACAATATAAAGATTTTTTTTTATATATAGGAATTAAGATATAGGGTATTAACCTGCATCAAAATTGAGTTCACTTAAAGAGAATTGTAAATAGATAGAACAAAGCATTGCCTATAGCAGGGTATGCCACTTATGAATACACATGTAAAGTTAAATACAGAACATATATATATATATAATGATATCAATGGCATATTCGGAACCAATTCAGAATTTCATTATGGTTGAAAATTCATGTATTTACCAAATAAATGGCAGAACTTTTACCTGCATGGCGCCTGCACCAAGAACAAGCTGACAAGTCCTGGTATTGAAAAATTTTAATATCTCCACAACACGATGAACAACTTCTGAAGACAGTGCTGGCAAAAAGTTATTCATATCAATGTACTCTGACAACATCTTGAGTAATATTAAGCCACTGATAAAGGAAACAAAAGAAAAAAAAATCAGTTCTTGTTCACGAAAAACTTTTTTCTTGTTACAAAAATAATATTCATATTAGGTAGCAAACTAAACGTAGAAGATCTGAAGATGTGCATCTCAATTTTGAATTGGCAAATGAAGAGTACAAATATATATGTAGAGCAGACTTGACAATTCAAAATAAACAATTTGCAGAAGCTGTAGCTAAGTACAACATATTCTAAAGAATGAAAAGAAAAGCAAATCAAGATGACTAACCAGTTTACCATGTGATAACCAACACCACCATAACTAAGGGTTTGAGAGGTAGATTTTACACGCTCCTTCGTGTTACTACTATTAGTCTGAACAGAAGAAGATGTGGCATCAACTTTACTATTTGCATTTGCCTCAGCAGAAGAAGTAGAGTTCAATTGAGCAGAATTTGATGCTATTACTTCACTTGAATCACTCCGCTCAATTTGTTGGTGCGAATTTTGTGGTCCACTGGGAGCAATGATTGCACTATCATTACTTGTGCCTACTTCACTGTATGTTATCATATTACCTTGGACATCATCTGTACGTCCAGAAACCAATGCTTCAGAGGAAACTAGTGACGCAACAATGGTCTGAAATTCATCAGGAACGTCTACTTCCACCCACGTTTCTTGGTCAAGAACTGCCTTAATTTTTGTCATCTGGAATAACCAATAAAAAGATCAGTCCAATAACCACCAACTGTGTAGCACGGACACTCCTCCAGGAGAATGTAGCCTGTGTCGGACACTGCCAGATACGTGTCGGGCAAGGCAAAAACATGTCCGTTGACTTTTGAGTTCAAAAGTCAACGGAGGGGACACGCGGAGGATACAGCTGGGACACACGAAGACACGGCGGGTAGTTTTGCAATTAATTTTAAAAAAACGGGGTCAAAATATGAATTTAAAAAATGTAGGGGTCAAAATCTAATTATTCATACATTATATGTTAGGGTTTCATACTCTCATAAAATGTGTTGTGTGCTGCCGCTGCCGCTGCCGCTGGAAGTCTGGAATAACAGAGAGAAGAGAAGATAAGAGAAGAAGGAGGAAAGAGAGAACACTGATGCCGACGAGCTTCAAACCTTCACGTCTCCATTCTTCAATATTCAACAGGAATTTGTTTTCTAACTTTTCTTTCACTTTTCAACTCTTCTACAGTTCTACACTTCTACTTATTTACTAGGTACATCATTTTAGATAGTAGATTGTTCATGAGTTTTATGAGTTTTTTTAGACAACAGGTATTTATGACTTTTTTTATGTTTTATTTAAACTTTTGAATATGTTCTATGTGACAATGTTTATGTTTGTTTTTAATGTTACTGAATTCTAGAAACGTATAGCTTGTGTTTTATTGAATTATCTTTTTATTTATTATTTTTTTTAAATATAAAAATATATTATTTTAATTGCCATATCCGTATCCTAGTTTTTAGAGATTTGCTGTATCCCCCGTATCGCGTGTTGTCGTGTCTGTCCGTACAACATAGACCACCAACATAAGTCATAATAAAACAGAAGTCCTCTAAGAACTATATAATATTAAGCGGGAATTCAAACAAACTCACTCGAGATTCATGCTGGAAATCAACAAAGGCTTTGGCTTGTGACTGCAATGTTCCTCGAATGCTATATCCCAACCTTCCACCAACCTGATCATGTTAGAATAAAATGAAATCATAATCAAAAACAGGTGACTTGCATTCACCAATTCCAATAAAGAAAAATGAAAAGATGATACCTTCTCTGTAGCAGTGATAAACTCTTGGGTGATGCTATATATACTTAAAAATTCCTGCAATCTTAACCTGGGATGCAGTAGTACACGGACCCCAAGGAGCTTTGCCCATCTTCCATGAGCAGCATCACATGCAGCAAAGACAGCTTCTGCATTTTCTCTCAATACATCGGCTCTGTCAATGGCAGGATATAATATCCGCAGTTTGGGTATCAATAAAATTTGGAAACAAGCCAAAACCTCAGGAAGTAGAAATTACTTTTGAGAACAATCAATTTCATGTTAAACGTGACTTTTAGGATTTAGAGATGCAACATGAACAACAATGGGAGAAGTAGAATCAAATTCCCTTTGTGCAAGTCTAACTCAAACAGGTTCTACAGAAACAATTCACATCACATGATGCATTCAACTAAAATGATTAAACAGCTGATATTAGAAAGAGGAAAAACTAATGGCCTGTTACAGCAAGGTAGGGAGCAGATATAATGCAGAGAAGTAATGGTTATGCAATAACATTGTTACAAATGAGCCAAGCGAATGAGAAATCATTTATAATGCACTTTTAAAGGGACTCTTAAGTCTTAACTTACTGCATAAAATCACAAAATAAAATATCGATTTGTTAATGACAAAAAGAAAAGATATGCATTGTCATACACAACATTGCCAATCAACACTTCCCACCAAGTTTTCTTGTTAAAGTCAACTGCCAACCAATAGGTGAACTTAGCCTCTTCATATTCAGTACTGGGGAGGAGTACATCAGATGAAGAATTGATGGTAAAGGGCTAGTGCCAAGATCATTTTAAAAAATGCAACATTTGAATGCAATGCTTGTTTTTAATATGAAAAATGGAAAAGCAAACAAAAACAAAAAATATGAAAAATGGAAACACATGATCCTCAGTTTCAAACATTATCATGAAAAGCTATATAGGAGTGTTAGTATTAAAGTTATGCTATTTATAAACCAAACTATACTTCTAATGATTTTCATTTCCTAGAAAATAAAATAGATTAGTTAGCTTCAACAAACAGAATAGCATATAATAAAAAGTGGCACCGATGCTTTAATAGTCTAATAATAATAAAATAAAAATAAAAATTATGAGATCCCATCATGCTCTTAAGAACCTAATTGTAATACCTCAAAACAGAGAATAAGTTGTTTTTCTGCCACTGTCCCCAACAAGGCACACAATTTCAAAAAGAAGCGATTGGTTTCATTCACTTCTATTTCTGCTAGAACTACAAAGACTATGATCTTAATGTTCTCATCATCACTTTGTCATCTTTCTCCATTAGTGGAGAGACTACTCATATTGTTTAAAAGGTTTTTCCATCAGCTTTTTCCTATGATTCATTTTAAAAGCTATAACCTGAATCCTAGAATATTGGATCATCTTCCACCATTAACCCCATACTATACTGAAACTACTCATTCTTATCTCCACAGAAATCGAATCACATACAAAAGTTAGCATGCACAAATTGATAGACCATATTCCACCTCCATTTCTACCCAAGTAATGCTAATCTTCTTTAAACAAAGTACATAGGTAAAAACTGCAAATTAGAGTTGTTCAGCTTTTACCCAATGTTCAAAAAAATGCACTGAGGCGCGCCTTGAGGCGCACTTCTGAGGCTAAATTCAAAACAACGCCTCGAGGCTTAAGCCTCAATACCTGTTAGTGAGGCTTACGCCTCAAAGTGCGCCTCAATACGCCTCACCTCTACGCCTCAGAGGCTTAATGAGGCTTTCCGCCTCAAATACATTCTATTTTCTATTGAGCTTTAATAATTTTGAAGGCCTAATTTGACAATTTTGATTTGCCCATTGATAATTATAAAATAATGGGTTTTAAATTGTATTTAAAGCCCAAAAACAGAGGCTCATCAATCAAAAAGAAAAAAAGAAAAAAAGAAAAAAAGGAAAACCCATTGTGTTAGGGTTTATTCTTCACTAAAACACAACACTAACTCATCTTTTATCATGCAATGAACTTGTTTTTTATTTTTATCATGTTATGAATTATGAATTTGTTAGTTGTTTTATGAATTATAAATTATGAACTTATTGGTTGTTTTATACTTTAATGAATTATGAATTTTATGTGTTTTATTTGTTATATATATATATATATATATATATATATATATATGTATTTTTACTCTCCCTAATGAGGCTTATGCCTCGTTACGCCTTGAGGCTTACGCCCCGCATCAGTAGACGAAAACGCCTCAATGCTAAAAACGCCTTTTAGAACATTGCTTTTACCAATTGAAATGTGTTACAAATATCTTATCCAACATGACAATATTATAAGAAATCACTCCAACAAAAGAAGTAGATTATACTAATCTTTACTTTTTTTCCTTTTCTTTATAAGCTAGATACATAAAGTTTCTATAAAAACCTCAAAAATATGTACATCAATATGACAACAAAACATTGGTACTCTCTGTAAATACCGAGTTAAGAGGAAAACAAAAATATAGGAGTTCCTACCTAAAAAAACTCAATACTTATAAACAACATAAGCACATATGTAAATCAACTAAACAATAAGATAATACAGAGGAGGAAAAAAAATACATATGAACTTAATCATATAAACAAAACAAGACTTTACCTAAAATTTCTTGAAATATTTGTGGGGCTTGCTGCATCATTTGCTTTTACCTGAACTGAAGGAACCTTGGTGACACTTCTTTGAGGTGAATATGGTAAAAGCGAACCACCTTGACTATGATTCTCTTGAGCTGTTTCTGCTGCAGCAGCACCAAGTGCAATTGCTGCAGCAACAGAATCAGCAGCATAATGATCATCAAGGTTGCACATAATCCACTCGATGGCCTTTTTCACATCAGCAGCCCGCATTAAATGTGCCTGCATTCACTAAGAGAAAAGAATTCATATTACATCTTTTTTAAAAATATTAATTAATCAAGAAAACTTAGCATTCGTATTAGGCAAGCAAAAGAGCATGTTAACAATTATCCATCCATCATAATTAAAGCTGAACCAAATAAATAATTAGAATGTGTCTGAATTCCAAGTGTTTATGGAGGACAATTTCTGTTAGGTCCTGTTGCTGCCTACTCTAGTATCTGTCTAACTCTAAGCCTGGTTTTTGTTTTTGCTTCGAGGATAGATTGTTCACTTTTCCTTCCATCTTCTTTTTCTATTAATATTACTTTAGTTCTTATCGGATACTCACATTGCAACATAGAAACTCAATCCCCTTCCACGCCCACTAAAATAGAAGACAAAAGAATAAGGAATCAAAATTATTGGGAAAGAGATGCAATTTCTCCACCCAGTGGTTAAAGCTCATGGCAGTCATCAATCTTGACAGGAAGAAAAGTACCAAAGTTAGCATCGACTCAATTCTTTCCCTACCCCTTTAAAATGAAGCACCTTCTCATGTGAGATGAATCCAACTCCTTTACATAGTACATGGACCAGAATTGACTCAATGTGCGGAATATGTTAGCATTTTCACAAATAAACCATCCTGTCTTAGATACTCCTAGAAACTTGAGTATCCTAAATATCCAAAATCCAAACGCGGTAAGGTTTTAGTCTTGGATTATTCCATGGAAAACTCCCACAATAATGCTCATACTTGTGGTTCATACTCATACCCATTCAATTTGGACTTGTGGAGTTACAACTTATGTGATTCAAATAAATACATAAAGCTGGTTTTTTGGTATGCACTGTCAGCCTCAAATATGTTGGAGATAATCTTAGTGACCAATCTGTCCTCCATTCTGCACTTATACGCCAGACCAAGAACATCGTTTCTGATCACATATAACAAGTATACATGACACATGTTGTCTATGTCATCTAAAAACTTTTAACAGCTCCAGGCATAAGCAGATAGTAAGGTACACATTACCTGAACAATCATGAAAATAGCACCCAAAAGCTGAACAAAGCTTTCGGATGACAGGCTCCTCAACTTGCTGGCAAGTGACGAGCCACCACCTGAGTCACCACATTAGCATTAAAATAATTGAAATTTATAACAGACATGCTCATTATATGTAGAGAAGTGGAATTACATAATTATGATATTATTATCTGCTCACCATCTGCATCCACTGTACGCTCTCCAGGTGTGAAATCAGACTCTATAGGTCGAGCAACAAGAACAGGGAGCAGCTCTGCGACTGCAGTCTTAATAGCAGTTTTCATATCAGCAGTAAGTGTGTCGCGATACATCCTCAAAACAGAGGGGAGCTTACCCTGTCAACAGACATTACTCTGTCAGACGTTTACTGAGCCCGGGGCTAACTCCATTATTTCTCAGTAGAAAATGAAAGCATTATATGATCAATGGACCCAGGCAAACTGATTGAATTTCATGATTAAGAACAATAGAAATGAATAACACAAAAAATAATCGCTGAAAATTACTTACTGTTCTGAGCAACCCAATAATGAGAGGAAGAAGGCGATCTCGAAAACTAGACGTTTCTTCCTCATCCAATATAACCTGGTAACAAATTAATCCAAATAATCAGTTCACAAACTAATCAACAAAACTGAATCCTGAAGGTCCTGTAATAACAAAAACAATTTGATAACAATAGTGAATAGTGTAGTTAAATATATCAAAGACGGCCTGCGTGCCTATTTAGTTTATTGTTTTAGGACATGTACGCCCCTCTACTTTCACTTTTATTTTTCCCTCTCCTGTTTTTTCTTTTGTTTCCTTTTTATTTATCTATAAATGGTTGTCTAGAGGTTTTTCATTATATGACTGTACCTTTTCCCTCCAAGTCCGTCCAATTTTATCTAAAAAAATATATCAAAGACATACAATTAAGAAGCACATTTAAGACATGACAGAAGACACAAAAACTAGGCACAACTGACTGCTCACATTGCATATGCAAAGCAGGATATCATGCTCAAATTAGTATAAATCTTTACAGAAAAAGAATATTCCTGGCATCAAGGACAAGAGGACTGAAGACATGATCTCAAAATACTTTCTTCAAAGCTAGGTAGTGGTAGACAAGGAACATGCTTTGATCAGCCGGAAATGGTGCCTGACACAGCATTTAGACTTCTCTGAAGAAATATATAGTCACTCCAAATGACTAGACAAACACATTGCCACCTATCAGAGATGTCTAGCATACAATGACCTAATCCACCAGCCTATTGCATTAGGCCCATATAGCGCACTAAGTTAAGCAAACAAGAAGATAAGCTCCAGTCAAAAGGATAATAAGGAAATTTCAAGTCCTTGTGCTGTAACTGCTTTACTAACCAATAAGAAACAACAATGGGAGTTGACATGTCACATGCATAATGGGGCAGTTGTGCCATCGACAAAATAACTGCAAATATTGCTTCCAGTCCCATAACTAATGAAGGCCCAGTTTGGGAATGCTTCCCAAGCTGCTTTTGGAGCCAAAAGTGCTTCTGAGGTTGGCCTAGGGTGTTTGGTAAAATTTATGGGAAATGCTTTTGGTCTCCTTTGGCTGCCCCCACAGCAGAAATTGAGAAGCTACAAATTGATGCTTTTAGAAACCAGCTTCCTGGGTAGCAGAAATGATTCCTATTTTATCCCTTGTCTTTCATGAAATTTACCAAATAACAAAACTCATTCTCACCTCGAATCTTCGAATCATCAAACCCATTCTCATCACAATTCTGGAGTTGAAGCTTTGATCAAAAGTCTTCATCACCTGGATACAGACCCAAAGCAGTTTGATCAAGCTTTGAATCTGCCCAGATTGAATGTCTTCATCACAAGTCTTCAAATCATCTAACCCATTGTGATTTTCAATCTAATCTCCATCACAGTTCTGGAGTTCACCTCTACCAGATCAAAGCTTGATCTTCAATCTGTCTCCTTTGCCTACCACGGCTTCGCTGTCTCTCGATGCCCTCTTTCTAGAGACGACCAGGCCCTCTTGAGGCCACCGTCTTCGCTGTCGAGGCCCTCGTCTCCGCCCTCTATTACAAACAGAGGAAGCGTGACTGTTCGCTGCCTAAGGAGGCGATGGTCACGCCATCGCAAATCATGAATCCATCGATGGAGGCGGCGATGGAGACGAGCAGCGGGAAGAGGAGATAGACGGCAACCGTCTGGAATGATGGAGACCCAATCGATTTTTCGATTGGTTTATTTTTTTATTTTTTGGGGGGAATAGATTGAAGAGGGGATTTTGGTTGATGAACCATGAATGTGTGTTTGGATCTCTATTTTTTGTTTTTTGTTTTATTTTTAGGAAACAGATTGAAGATATTTTTATTGATGAAGGTGTGTTTGGATCAAGAATTTTTTTCTCAGATAGTGAACCATGATCGTGAACAACAACAAGAAGAGAAGAGAAGCTTGTTTGGATCTAGAAAAATAATAATAACAATAATAATAAAATCCCTTAAAAAAACAATAATAATATAAAAATAAAACAAATCATTTATTTTCAAAATATCTCAATATTCATTTGTGTCCTTTCTAGTAACTTTACACAGTCAAAACACTTTTTAGTTACGGTTTACGTTACGGTTTACCAAACACATTGTAATTGATTTTGGTTCTTACAGCACTTTTAAAAATCAGTTTACCAAACACTCAGCTGATTTTTCTCACAGCAAATCCAAAAGCAATTCCCCCACAGCAGAATTAAAAGCAATTTTCTCCACAACACAACAATGCCAAACTGGGCCGAAGATGCGGTGGGAAGGAAGCTGCCCTAGCCTATCTGGCAAATCATTCAGATAAACTAGATATGATATCTATATCTATCATCTTTTAAACGCTTAAATATCAAGACTAGTTTCACAAAATATTGGGGATGAAGAAAACTGCCTTCAAAACTAATAATGGGTTATAGGAGTGGCTGGTTGTTCCTTTTTGGCTAATACAATACACCTAGCACCATCAGGTGTGTGACCATTAAATATTTCAACCTTTCATTTGTCAATTTCTGGTTGTGTGCTTTGATGACATATTAACTATAGTAAGACAGTGAAGGAGCATGTCCCTCATATCCAACAAGTGATGAGTTATCTAAAGCCCGCTTGGTTATACAACATTCTGTATTCTATAAAAAATTTTGGGGTGTTCTAATTTATACTTTCTGTCATCTTTTGATATCAGAAAGCTTTCTGATCTACAGATTAGCACATTTAAGCTAAAATTATTAAGTAAGATACTCTAATATGATGACTATGTGGGAGGTATCAATGAACATACATTTAAGCCAAAAGATCCCAGAACCTACCATTTCAAAATCAAATTCTAATGTAGAGCAACAATAGTGCCCAATTATCTGCAACAAAAAACTCATTTTAAGGATCTGGGAAATAACTAGTAGGTGCTTTGGCTGATTTGTAATACTAAAATGGCTACAATTTATTAAAGCATTCCACAGTTTTGATTTAAAATGGTTATGATATTCCTATGCGGACTACATTTTAAAAAACTATTTAAAAAAAAAAAAAAAGGAAAAAGAAGAAAACAAGAGACCTTAGTCTCAACTGATAACATCTTAAATTAAGCTTACTTTATCATATTTTCCATTTGAGGAAATGGATGCTCTAGCTTTTGCTCTTGATAAAATAATTGCATCTGTATCCCCAGCATCTTGTATTGGAGCACGCATAAACTCTGCTGAAAGAATGCTACATAAATAAACTTAATAAGTAATTAAAAAAGTATAAACTTCAAACATTTCTAGTTTTCGTTTAAAAAATAGAAACAAAATGCCAAAACAAGGATAAACATTTTGGAAATCAAAGATGTTACGAAAGAACAAACTGGAGTTGCAAAATGTATAACAAAGTTTTTAAGGAACAGAACAGGACTGATAAGCTAAAGAAAATATGCAATATACCAAAGAGACCTGTGTTTCATTAAATTATATTGCACACTTACGCAGAGATAGTAATGATGTCAACTACTGTTTTTTGTGAATGTTGAAGTTTCAATATCCTTAGAGTTTTATATGTTGAATTCTTCAAGTTCAATCACCATTGCCTTTAAACATTAAGCTTTTAAAAATATATTTCAAATTTACAATTTACAATCCTAAAACAGTTCTGTCATTAAAAAAACCATAAATCAAGATTTATACTAAACCCTACCCACCCAATAAGCAATAGAAGAAAGGTTTTCAAATATGTTCTAAATATGTAGAAGAAACAAACTCTCACAATAATGAAAACTATCTGATGTAATCTTTAAACTACATCAGCCAGGACTGTGACTGCCAAACACTAACAGATGCATATCAATTCTTTAAATATAATTTTGATAGAGCAAATTGTAAAATGATTGAAAATGGAAAGATTTCAACATGTTTATAATAAAAATAAAAATTTTAAAAATTTTAAAAAAAATCAGATCAAGAGTACATTACACACTCCATACAAGGCAGAGCTACTAAGAGAGGGTTGTACATTTCAAGTAGAAGAGCAAATTTCCATTTTTCTCACTTTCTCCTTATAAATTTCCAACTTCTTAGACTAAAAGGATTATTAAACACATTGTAAAAGTACAAAGCTGCACACAAGCGCCAAGTTACTAATTTGCTTTAGGTTAAAATGAAATTACATAGGTAAATAAGGTACCAACTGAAATGCCATTTTCTAGTTGCAAGGGAAAAAAAATCTCCACAACACCAATGTTACTTCCACCACCATTGCTAGTGTCAGAGGTTAATTATCAACCACTGATCCATCATCAATTCTCACTCGAAGATCTAAATTATAAATTGAGAGGTGGATAATTAATTACAGAAATCACACAACAAGAAGACACCCAAAATAGAAAGAAATGTGTTCCTTCACTTCCCCACATGCTAGGACAGAATACGTGCATTGGAATCACTTCTTTATTAGTTGAATAGACAATTCAGAAGCAACTCAGCTTAACAAGGATTTTCTTTAGGGCAGCAAAAGTAAGAACAAATACATGTCACGGATTTTTATTTATTTATTTATTTGTATTTGATAAGCTACAAAATATATTATGTAGTATTATGGTGAATCAATGTGGAGATGTACATAAACACCGCAGACTAATTTCACCATGGAATATAGATATTGTACCCATTAATGGAATCTATTGAGGTTGCTACATGCTCCCGAAGATGACGAAAGCAATGTAAACCAGAAAGCTCATCCCCAACCTATCAAACACAAAGAAAAGCAGTAAGATAAATGGAAACATGTAAACTTTAAACCATGATTTCATCAGTCGAGGAAAACATACCAACAAATGCTGCAAATCATCCGTCACATCCAAAGCACCAGCACAATCAGCAGATGCAACAAGCTGTGTGACAGAAACATTAAACAATTCATTTTCCAACATCAACAAAACAAATGCCAAAGTTCTAAATAATAAAAGTTTACCAGTGTCAATAACTATTTGATTATTTTGAATACAATGTTCCCTAACCTATTCTCCAACACTAATTGTTGTGTTCATAACATCCTCTCTGTGTTTTACAAAATAAATCCACTAAAACACTATTCAGGATCTTTTTTGTAAGTAATGCTAAGGAAAAAAAAATACCAGCAAATAAACTGAAAATGAATTCAGGCGCACACACCAAAAACAACAGAACAATTTTACACGGTTTAGCAAACTTTGTTATCCCCGCAAAGTCTACAGATTTCACTGGACTTGGGAATAGCACAAGAACCTTTCAAAAGAACCCAATATAATAAAGTAACTAGAAAACAAATATATGTAATGTGTATATCCATGAATACACAGATAATTTAGATTTTACACATTGAGAAACCAGAATTCTCAAAAAGAAAAAGAAATTTACCAGCTTAAGAGCGGATAAAGCTTGGTTGACATTCAATATAAGCCTCAACTTGTCTTGCAGGGCCAACAAATTACTCCTGGTAGCATTCAAATCCTGAATCTGGCGCGCGGAGTCCACCAAATCAGCATCCAGAAGTCGTATGGTCTCCTTGAGCTCCCGTATCCGACTACAACCCTCGACAATCTTGACATTCAAGTCCTGCAACTGCCCCTGCGCCTCGAAGAAAGAATTGGAGCGCAGTGAAATCTCCTTGACCAAATGCAGCTCCACCACGTCTAGGTACTGAGAGAGCTTCTCCTGCAAGACAAGGTTTTCGGAGAAGTTGGAGAAGGGGCAGGCAGCGCGGAAGGTGGGTCCTTCGGACAAGGAGAAATCCTCTTTGAAATAAAGCGCGGGAACTTCGCGGAGGCAGGCGACGAGTGCCTCCCCTTGGCCTCCGAAATCGACGCTCTCCTCCTTGGTGGCATGGTCGCGGATGTCCTCGAATCGGCTGTAGGGATCGGAGATGGAGGAGATATAAGGATTGAAATCGGATCGGGTGACTTCAGATGCGGCTTTTGTTGTAGAGAGAGGAGCGAATTCGGGAGGGGAAATTAAGGTGGAGGAGGACCACCAGCCGACCCAGGAGGCGTCGGAGCCGACGTTAGGGTTGTTGAGGATGGAAGAGAGGCTCTGGATACTGGCATCGGAGATCGTCTTCGTCAAGGAAGGCTGTGGTTCCATTTTCTTATCAGTGTTCAACAACCATCAAAGTTGGATCAAATTTGGTTGAATTCAACAATTAAGGCTGTGTTTTGAGATGAAGACTTGAAGTTGGGTTGGATTTGGATCTGGAAAAATAATAATAACAAGAAGAGAGAAATGAGTAATGCTTTTGCCTTTGCTTTTGCTGCTACTGCGGACTGCCCACTCAATTCAAAGAATAACCCTCTATGTTACATCTATTTCTTTAATTACGCATGTATTTCACGTTCCACTTTTTGTATTCTAACTGTTCAAACAAACGACCAAAACTCAAGAAAATAGAGTAACAATGTAAATAATGCAATGTAAATAATGCAATGTAAATAATTACAGTTTTGTACATCTTGAAGTTTTTTGGCGAGATTTGAACCTCAACTTTGAAAACCAGTTTTTGTTTAAGAATTTCAATGATTTTAGTCACCAACTCTTACTATGTTCATGTTTTATACATATCCGTCAAGAAATAGTGATATATTTGAGAGAGAATTGTTGTACAGTATCTGATTGTAAAAAGATGAAAGAGGGATAAGAAAAATATTGAAGAATAACATAAAAGGGTAATTTTGTAATTATTTGACTATGGGGTGAAATGATAATTTCATTTTCTTTTTCTTTTAATAGTATTTATATATCCACCTATCTAGATCAAGTACTTTATGAAGTTTTTTGTTATTGGTAAAATTCGAGCTACTGACTTGGGAGCCATTTGCTCCATCTCCAAGCTCATCCATGTAGCAGCAGAACTACGCCCCTGGGGGCATTTCATGTTGATTAAAAACATGAAAACTATTGGTTTGGCTAAAAGCAAAATTCAATAAATTTATAAAGTTAATTTTGATAATTTTCTCATAGGAAAATAACTATTTAACGTTGTGAAATACTTTATTTGATGAGTAGGTCGCATTGTTCAATGTTTTAGCATTGAATCTTTAAGTTTTTAACTATTGCAACATATAACCAAAAGCCATCAAATGAATAAGAGTTTAGAGTTTTACACACTTTGAACAATAATAGCGAGATTTGTTGATTTGTTAGTCAAAATTCAAAAATCTCTCCCACTTGAGCAATGCCACACTACGAATCTGTTTTCCAATGATTTTTTGTACCAAAATCTTATTGTGGTTATGTTTGAACCAAATTCATTAAGAAATAGTGAGAAATTTATGAGAAAAATGCGGTAGATGATAGTAGGAAGAGTGAGAGAACAGAGAAGGGAAAAGTTGAAGGTAGACGATGGTGGGTAGTTTAGTAATTGTCTGGTTTTAAGGTGAAATAAAATTTTTCAAGTTATGTTAAAAAGGGGCAAACTACTGCTTGTGGTAAAAAAAATAAAATATCATAATTCTATAAGGTTAATTTTAAAAATTCCCTCAAATTAAATAATCCAAATACTTCTTATAATACAAAAGGATTTTGGAAAATAGCCGTTGTTTTCCGATGTTGATTAAAATTCTCAAGCTATGTATGTTAAATAGATTTTTGATTGAACCAGAAATTAGCTAATTGGAGATTAATCAGATTATAACGCGTTGGGTTGCGTTGCATTTTAGGAAGTTGTAAACACTTTTGCAACCATTATAATTTGCAAGCTAGTTGTGTATTTTTCACTCCTTTTTTTTTAAGGGTAATATCATTATATCAATAAAATTTTCTGAATTATGATAGAAGATCAAGCTAATTTATTATCAAAATCCTTCTGTAGTTTGTCATATTTTCTGTTTCCCTCCTCTAGTTTTATTAATTACTAAAATTATCCTTAGATTGCCATACCTCATTGTCCCACTGCCATTAAAAAATACCTAAAATGCTATCTTAATTATTATGTTAAATATTTTAA
Organism: Dipteronia sinensis; assembly: GCA_033220585.1. Classification (NCBI taxonomy): domain Eukaryota; kingdom Viridiplantae; phylum Streptophyta; class Magnoliopsida; order Sapindales; family Sapindaceae; genus Dipteronia; species Dipteronia sinensis. The sequence continues at coordinate 57,602,103 of CM065640.1, read as the reverse complement.
GAGAAATGCTACTTTGTCTAAATTTGGTGTCCAAATCTGGTGCCCAAATGATGTGGCAACACTCTAATTCATTCATTTAAATCATGCAAATCTAATACAATTTAAATGAATGGATTACAGTGTTGCATCATCATTTAGACACCAAATTTAGACAAAGTAGCATTATTGATATTTTAAACATTTAATGGTGAAAAGGCAATTTGGCAAAAAACTTAAATTAAATATGATTTATCAAAATATTAAAATAATAAAATAAAATATTGAAAACAACAAAATTTTAAAAAAAATTTAAAAAAAAAGTCCAACATATGTCAAAAAAAAAACCCAAGCAGACTCTCTCTAAACCCAAATCCTCTTATCTCTTTCTCTCCTATTCTCTAAACCCAAATCTGCGTACTTTATTATTTTTTGTAAATAATTTCTATTTATTGTATATTTCAATATTTTTTTTATTTTATAAATATCTTGAGATACAATAGTCATTTGCAAGTTTTATTGCAGGGTAAAACAGCATTTCCGTTCAAAATCTTAACAAAAATTAAAGGAAGGGGATAATGGGAAATATGGCAGACTAGGGGGGATTTTGATCATCAATTAAAGTAGAGTGAAAAATAGAAAATATGACAAACCATAGGGGAAAATTTTACATGAGATTTTTGGCAATGTTTTTAAGTATCGAAGAAAAGACTAAGGATCCGCTATGTAAACGTTTTCAGTTGATATTTTTCGAAAAGAAAAAGAAAAAATAAAAATAGTGTTTTTGGTTTCAGTTTCGAAATCCGAAAACAAGTCTGATAGCATGTACTGAAGTCCGTATTTTTAAAATAAAAAGGAGAAAAACTTGTTAGGCTAACTGAAAACTATCGAAAATTGAAATATCAATTTTTACATTTTGTTTAATATTATAACAATTATAAACAAATTGATTAAATAATTAACCACTATAATTTTTATATTGTAATTTATAAATTAAACAAAGTAACACATCACAAATTACTTCAAAAAATATCAATTAATCAATTAATCAAAGCTAAACTCTTAAATAATAAATAGGTATTATTTTAATAAATATAAATAACATTAAAAACAATATTAAACAAAATTTAAAAGAAGAAAAAGAGACGAACCCAGATCGGAGAAGAATAAAAGAAGAAAAAGAACGGAAGAAGATCGGAGAAGAAGAGGAAGAGGATCAGAGAAGAAGAAGGGTCGGAGAAGGATCGGAGAAAGAGAAGAAGAGGATCGGAGAAGAAGAAGCATCTGAGAAGGAGAAGAAGAGGCTCGGAGAAGAAGAAGGTTCAGAGAAGACTAAGAAGATTAAGATGAAGATGAAGATGAAGAAAGAAGTAGAAGAAGAGAAGAGAAGACCCGATGTGACTAAGACTTCAAGTTTAAAGAGAAATTTTTTTATTTTTTTTTAATTTTAATGTTACTTTAAAAAAAAAACAAGTATTTTGTATTTTTTCAAATATTTCACTATTAATATTGGTTTTGTTTTTCATTTTGTTTTTTATTTTTTGAAAATAAAATGAAAAACGGTTAACAAACGCGAATTCGAAATTGTTTTAGGAAAACAAAAACGAAAACGGGCTGAAAAACACCTGACGGACAGGGCCTAATGTTTTCCATTACCTGATTTATTGTTGTTTAGATCATGAACATCAGCATTTTCATTTTGGATTTATGAAACATTTTATTTCAGAAAAAAACTATAAGGGAAAATTTTGATATATCTCTGATTTTAATTTAGTTAAAATAATTCCTTTCATTTTTTTTCTTCTTAAAATTGACTATATTAAAAGTGGGAAAGAGCTCCAGTGAACCAGTGCAATGAATTCTAGGCTCATCTCATTTGTTTAAAAGGTAAATATACATTTATACACTTTAATCTTTCGAAAACTACTCAAAAAGTTGTGGCAGTTATTATAATACAGAAGGATTAATATAACATTTATTAAATTATATTGATTTTACAATATATTTTATGAGAAAGGACAATAATAGCCTTCGTATGTTTAAATATGTTAACTTTTTAACTTGGCAAAGATGTCTTTTGGCCGACAGAGTCAGGGCAGAGCACAAAAAGAGAAGAACAAGAAAAACACAACAACAAAAAACAGGGGAGGTGAATGAAGTACACAATATCTCTCATACCTCTACGAAATAAACCCATACCTTAGAATGACATGAGAGAATTGATTGCTCTCACCTTTTGTACTGGCAGTTGAGAATGATTGAGTTAAAAATCTATTAAATTCAGAAACCAAAGAGGAAGAAAAAAAAAACTCTTTGTCCAAAAGCTCTAAGTTTATAGAGAGAGCTCTTCCGGTTTATGACTTTGACAGTAACAAGTTTCAAGCCAGTTCTTCTCAAATTTCGTGATTTGTATTTTAATTTGTTGGTTTTAGATTTGTTTTGGTCATGTGCAGAATAGCGACAAATGTAATTTCGAAAACTTTGAATCTCACTAAAGAGGCGAAGGTCGTGAGTTGAGGGACGAAAAGACCCAGCAATGTGCTTCTCTATATATGAAAGTCTCTCGTCCTTCATGGCATTCCGGTGGAGAGTGGTTTTACAAATATATTTTTTTAGTTTCACATTTTGTGTTTATGTTGTCTTTGTAGATTGCTACTGTTGATATGATTTTTTATGCTAATGTTTGTTCATTAAATTTATTTTATTTGTGAAATTTATTAAAATTTATTTATTTATCTAGTGACTATAAAAAAGTGGGAAAGAGCACCCATGAATAGTTGATAGCGTTCGTTAGCTATGCCATTTATATATAATAAATGGCATATATATAATATATTATATATATTTAATATATTATATATAATTTTATAATATATATTATATTATATTATATATGTAATTATAATTTTTATATATTATTCAATATTAATATATATATAATAATATATTTAATATATTATATATTATTACATATAATTTTATAATATATATATATATATTATATGTAATTATAATTTATATATATATAATATATAATATATTGGATATGTTTGTAATTGCTTGAACATTTAAAGGGTAAATTGGTTTTTTTGACATTTGTACCATGTCATGGGACAAGTTGTCCTAGGGTCTTGGGTGGGACAATTTTTTTGTGATTTTTGTCCCACATTGTCCCGTCCTGTCCCATGCTAAGGTCGCGCCAAACGTGGGACAAGAACAAGTTGTCCCGTCCTGTCCAACATACCAAACGCACCCTTAAGGATATTTGGATGTCCTGTACACGTGTTAAAAGGAAAGACAGAAAAGACGGAGTCCCGTTTAGAAACATGCATATTTGTGGGGTATCCAAAAGGAACTAAAGGATATTATTTCTATAGTCCTTTATATCTTAAAGTATTTATTTCGACAATTGCTAAATTTCTGGAAAATGACTATATGAATAATTTTGTGCCTAAGAGTAGAATTGTCCTGAATGAGCTTTCAGGAGATACAATTCCACAAGAGGTTTCACAACATAGCCCAATTGTAAATTCTGCACCATCACAAGATCAACAGCCTACCATTCTTCGTCGTAGTGGGAGGGTTAGTATACAACCCGAGAGATACATCGGTCTTGGAGAATCAGTGGAGAATCTCCCAGACGACGATGATCCCTATACATACAAGGAAGCTATGAAGGATGTTGATTGTCGCCATTGGCAAAAGGCAATGCAATCTGAAATTGAGTATATGTATTCAAACAAAGTCTGGCCTCTTGTAGACTTCCCTAAAGGGATAAAACCCATTGGGAGCAAGTGGGTATACAAGAGGAAAAGAGGAATGGATGGAAAGTTTGAAACCTTTAAAGCTAGATTGATAGCTAAAGGTTACACACAAAAGGAATGTATCGATTATGAGGAAACCTTTCTCTCATGTGGCCATGCTTAAATCCATTAGGATACTCTTATCCATTGCGGCATCTCTAGACTTAGAGATTTAGCAAATGGTCGTCAAGATAACTTTCCTTAATGGATGTCTTGAGGAAAGCATCTATTTGATGCAACCAGAAGGATTCATTGAAAAAGGTCAAGAGGAAAGGGTATGCAAGTTGTAAAGATCCATATATGTACTTAAGCAAGCATTCAGATCCTGGAACATAAGGTTCGATCAAGCTATGAAAAGTTTTGGATTTATTCAAAACCTTGACGAACCCTATGTATACAAGAGGATTAAAGGCGACAAGATGGTTTTCCAAGTTCTTTACGTTGATGATATACTACTCATCAGAAACGATGTAAGCGTATTGACATCAGTAAAAGAATGGTTAGCAAAACAATTTGATATGAAGGACTTAGGAGAAGCAAATTATATTCTTGGTATCCAAGTAATAAGGGATAGAAAGAATAGAACGATTGCATTATCTCAAGCTTCATACATAGATAAAACCTTGTCTAGGTTCTCCATGCACGATTCCAAGAAAGGTATGTTACCTTTCAGAGATGGAATCAAACTTTCTAAAGAACAAGTTCCTAAAAATGAGCATGAAGAGCAATTCATGAGTAGGGTTCCATATGCCTCGGCAGTTGGAAGTCTCATGTATGCAATGCTCTGCACTATACCAGATATTTGTTTTGCTGTTGGCATAGTTAGCAGGTTTCAATAGAAACCTAGTCCTGATCACTGGACGGCAGTCAAACATATTTTCAAATATCTTAGGAGAACGAGAGATCATATGCTTGTATACTCTAGAGGGGATTTAATTCCCATTGGGTATACAAATTATGATTTCCAGTCAGATTCTGACTCCAAGAGATCCACATCAGGATCTATATTTACTCTTGGAGGAGGGATAGTCATATGGAGGAGTATCAAGCAATCAGGTATTGCTGATTCCACCATGGAAGCTGAGTATGTTGCTGCATGCGAAGCCTAAACAGGTTATCTAGCTCTGCCAATTCTTGATTTACTTGGAAGTGGTTCTTAATACGAATAAGCAGATCATATCTACTGTGACAACAATGGAGCTGTTAACGGAAAATTTGCTCGGGGTGAGAAATCTCAATTAACACCCTCAAGACCACTGCAACGGAGGTGGTGGTCAAGGTAGAATGTATTCTAGTCAGTGCTTGTTCAAAATGACAAAAAGTAATACTATCAGTACCATCAAAAAAGAATGAACATGCTTTCTTTATTTTTATTAATGGTGTATCGTGTACAAATATCTCTAAATGGCTCTCCATTTCTCTAGGGTGTAGTAGGGTTGTTGTCGTATGCCTTTTGAAAAGTAGTCTCATCATTCTCTTTACCTTTCTTTCTATTTATACATAGTTTTGTTGGTTAAATCAACTGATCCTCCCCTTGATTTTCTCAGTCTCTCCCCTCCTTATCGTGCGGGATTTCTCGTTTAAATGTCATTGACTTTGAGTTAATAGCCGAATTGAGAATATCTTGGTGGAGATCAGTTTGTTTCCTCTTTGGACTCTATTACTTATTCTGCACATACGTAATGTTTTCAGATATGATCCAGTGTATCTTCATATCTTTATAGCATGATCCTTCATAGAGGTCGCTGAATATGGCATGTATGGCGAGGTAGATCAGATGGGTGTCTTGGTTCCAGTATTCAGGTGCTTAACCTAGCTAGGAGCTCGGTCTGACCTCCCTTGATTTCTTGGAGCTTGATGTGGTCCCCTGCTGACACTCCTCTATGATAGTGGGGTTCAGGCGAGCTTTTGGAGAGGTTACGAGGTAATCTCGATCCCGGGGGAGCTCCCTGATTTCAGGTTCGGCGACGCGGGCTCGATCTGATCGTGTCGGGTTATACTCTGGGTGTTTCTAGAGCTCGCCTATATTTCTGTGGGGTGGTATCGTAGCTCAACTTTGGGAAGCGTGATCTCCTAGTGGATGACCTCAGGTCTGAAGTCAGACTAGAAGGGTGAAAATTTTTCCCTTTAGTCCTTAGCCAAATTTGGCTATTAACAGGAGCAATGGCTAATTCGAGAGAACCAAGAAGTCATAAGAAAGGGAAACACATTGAAACGAAGTATCACCTTCTAAGGGAAATTGTGCATATGGGTGACGTGACGATCACGAATATCGCGTCAGGAGAAGAATTGTTCGTACATCTGGATATGTATGAGGTAGACACAATTCTTTGGTTAGTCTTGAACAATGTTCACAACTTAAGATAAAGGTTGGGCGCCTTTACCTTGTTAAAGTTGTAGATTCTTTTGCTAGCATTTGAGTGGGATCAAATGTGTTATGATGAGTCTAAAATCATCAAAGTATGGTGTCTTTGGGCAAAAGAATGTAGTGCACAAGGTGCATTGAATATGATCACTGTGAAATACTTTATCTAGAACCGTCTGAGGATAAAAGTTTTCACTTGAGGACAATCGGAGAGTCTATCTCAATCCTGAGATAAATGATGGACTTATGGTTACAAGTGTTATCATTTGAGCTATCAATGAGTACGATTATATAGCATAGTCTATCCTCGATAGTTTGGTGGTATTCATTTGTTAATCGATAGAGGACTTCATTTATAGATAATGACTTCATTTATAGATAAGGACATCATGGCTCTATTTATTAAATATGAGTAGAATATATCATCATATGGATGTTTTGAGGTATTGGATATTAAATCTTAACGTTAAGTTTTCAATAGTGTCTATTGAAACATGGCTTCTTGACAAGTCAAAATATCAAAGCTAACAATGTGGTCATATGAGTAAATATGGTAACTAGGAGAGCTATAGGCGGTCTATGAGCTCTTGGCTATTACTGATATTCTTCACAAGGATACACTATCTCCAATAAGATTGTCTAGGGTACGAATGAGAAATATGATCTTATTCTATTTTCATTTAAGAGTTCAGTTTTAGCTCTTTAGTGGAATGATCTAAAATTAATAGATTGGACATAAGTGAATCATTTGTTGATTGTGATTAGGTTATGACTATTGAAGCTTAAATTAGATAGCCCGCCTAGATCCCCAATCCACACGAACTTGCATGGATCACTTAATATATTCTACCGGACCAATTTCTAGGTCCATCTAGAATTGTTTTTGGATTTCGGAATCAAAAAGTTTTGGAGAGGTGTGGTCATGTGTGATCAAGACACGTGGTAACTCCTCAAAAAGGCTTGGAATGGGCGGCCAAGGATGTAGGAATCCTATGGTGGCCCTAATGGGGTGCATTTAGCATTCCATTAATACATTAAGAATATAATTTGCACATTTTAATTAAATGGGCTGCTATATTATATTAATGTATTAAATTTAAGGCATGTGGACATGTTTTTTATATAGTAATAATAGGTCTAGTTCACATGTGGACTCTTTACTAAAGTCCAATGGATTTAATAAAATGGAAAAATAATATATTGCACAAGTATTTACTTGGGCGGCAAGGCTAAATTAATTAGTCTAATGTATTGTTTTATTTTATTTTATTAATCAAATAGAAATTAGTTAATATATTAATTAATTAATTGATTGATTAAAAGGCAAAATCTTTTTCTAACTAGGAGAAGGATTCCTAGTAACATACTATTGTTGGTAGTATGATACATATCAAAAACTATATTTGATAAGTAGATAAATAAAAGTATTTTATTTATCTAGTCAAGTTAGGAAGTTTTTGATAAAGTCACAGTTTTAATATTCAATAATTTATTTATTGGATAATATACTAATGAGTTGGATAGGGTTAAAACTCTATGTTGATAGGATAGTTGGTGAAAAAGTAATCCTACTTGTGTAAGGATTTGACTACAAGGTAGAAATCCTACTTAAGTGAGGATTATGCCATCACCTCTATATATATCATTAAATTCGGAATTAACCCTAGGAGTTCAAGAAAAAAAATTGTTTTTGAGAGAAAGAATTTTTATTCTCTTGGTTTTGAATAAATAAAAAAACTTCTCCAACTCATAGATTTCGACCAGGGGAGAAAAAGAATAAGAACGTTTTGATTTCGATAGTGTACTAGTAGCTTTTATATCAAAAAAGCTTTGTGCACAAGATCGAATCAAGGTTCATGCGAGTTTTTGATTAATAGATTGAGAATTCAAAAGTGACCAAGCTTTCTTTGTTTTTCTCTTGGAGGATTATTGTGACTAACAAAAAGAAAAATGTTTGTTTTCCATCCTCAGGTTTACAATTCAAAGAAAATAGAGCCCACACTCCTAGGTGATTCACGTTCGTGATTTGATTGGAAAATCTTACGGATTCAATTCGAAGCAAGCAGATTCAAATCGACGCAAAATCAATCGTCATGTGAAAAATGTACGATACTTTTACTATATGTTAATTAATCAAGGGTTAAGGTTCTTTCTTTCAAAAGGAAAATTTTTAAAATATACAAACCCAATTTTTCGCTTCAGCCGCCTGTTTTTCCTTACAATATGTGCTAAACATTCAAGATTGCCGGATGTAATCTCAAATTGAGTATATAAGTGTCAAATGCAGAGGAATTCAGTTTGAGATGTGCAATCTAAAGAGTTTGTAGAGAGCAAATAAAGTTGAGTACTTTATTTGTAGTTAATCTACAATTGCGGTCCATTCTGTAATGTATGGTGGTCTTATCCTTGACTACTCATATGGTGATTTGAAAATGGAGGCACTTTATGTGATGTGATCATATAGAACTGAGCCACGATCTATATGAATCTCTCACCAATATCCATTACATAGGGAGATTCATATATATCGACAAATGATGGCTGTGTATGAGGGATCTTCATCCTGAGTGTCTTACTGACTCCTTTAGGTTAGATTGTGGTTTTTGATTTACCATGGGTGAGATCGGATTAGCATTCCCGATCAATATCTCTGTATTTTGGAATCGTGGTTTGGCTTGTGGTTGGGAAGGTCTGCACACAATAGTGAAATCTACTCATTCGTGCGAGAAGTAGAGAAATAGTTCCCTTAAAGATTGCTTCGGGGCTTGAACAATTAAGAGCGCTCTCCTTCTTCCATAAAGGAATGAAGGATATAATTATTCATTAGAGAATCAATGGTACTTAATGGAAAAGATATAACTAGAGGGGTATAACGGACTTTATAACCCAGCTCTAATTATGAACTACTTGTAGAGGATTATACCATATGTAATAGCTATATCAATAGACACTGAGTTTTTGGATTATGTAAAAACATCTATAGTTACGAGAGTCCAGCCTCGGGGTTTTAGTGGAGTAACTCTGAGGTTAATAATCATGATATATTAATTAAAGAGTTTAATTAATTTTTTCTAAGAATTATTGGATCTCAAGACTGTGAGTCCATTAGGTCCCCTTGCTAGCCCGAAACGTTGATGGTAACAAAGGTCTCGGTTAATTAATTGAATGGTCCAATTAATTATGTTACGAAAGTAACATGAATTTTATTCGGGCAATTAATTAAATGATGTGATTATTTTATTAATGAATTAATTATTAATTATATTAAATAATGTGATTTTTAATTGTATTAATTATTTTATGGAGGTCAAGGGTTCGAACCAAGACCAAAGCAAAGATATAAAAATAATATTGATTATTTTGTCTTTAGCAGGTCATGGGTTCAAGTCACAGTGACAACACTGACCTAAATGAGATTTAGAATCCTATTTAATCTAGGCCACTTATAACCCTATCATGATATAAGATATCAGGATATTTTGTTTTTATTATTTTTATTTTAAAAACAAGATAAATAAGATTTTGTTTTTTAAATATTTGATATTTGAAAAACCTAATCAATCTTATAAAAGGTGTTATATATCTATGTAAACTCTTTATTAACGATATAGAGAGCTTGAAATATAATACAAAAACAAACAAAACAAAAAAACAAAAAAAAGGGGGTGCGGCCAACAAGAGAAATTATAAGAAAAAAAAAGTTTTTTTTTTGTTCTTTATTATTCAAGTGGCCAAATTCCATATACATAAAAAAGTAAGAATTGTTTTGTGTTGTTTCTACAACCTTTATATAACCTCCTGAAGTTCGTGATGTGCCCACATATAGTTGCCGGAACCTGAGCGATAGCGAGGTAGATTCGCTGGTACAAATCGGAAAGCAAATTCAAGAATTAAATAACGAAGAAGTTAGCCTTGATGTATGATTTCGAACCCTGCTTTTAATTTATTCTTATATTTTAGGGAAAAACACGCGGCGGAAGCGAAAAATTGGGTTTGTATATTTTAAAAATTTTTCCTTTTAAAAGAAAGAACCTTAACTCTTGATTAATTAACATATAATAAAAGTATCGTACCTTTTTCACGTGACGATTGATTTTGCGTCGATTTGAATCCACTTGCTTTGAATTGAACCCCCAAGATCTTCCAATCCAATCACGAATGTGAATCACCTAGGAGTGTGGGTTCCCTTTTCTTTGAATTGTAAACCCGAGGATGGGAAAAAACAAACCTTTTTCTTTTGTTAGTCACAATAATCCTCCTAGAGAAAATAAAGAACGTTTGGTCACTTGTGAATTATTAATCTTTTTAATCAAGAACTCGCATGAACCCTAATTCGATCTCGTGCATAAAGCCTTTTGATGTAAAAGCTTCTAGTGCACTATCGAAAATAAAACGCTCCTTATTCTTCTTCTCTTTGGCCGAATTCTACACCCCTTTCTTGAGTTGGAAGTTTTTTTTTTAATTCAAAAGTAAGAGAATAAAAATTTTCTAAAAAAAAAAACTTCTTCTTTGAACTACCATTATTAATTCCGAATTTAATAATATATGAATAGGTGATGGTCTAATCCTCACTCAAGTAGGATTTCTATCTTGTAGTCAAATCCTAACACAAGTAAGATTACTTTTTCACCAAGTCTCCTATTAACTTTGAGTTTTAACTATATTCCAACTCATGAGTGTATTATCCAATAATAAATTATTAAATATAATATTGTGACTATATCAATATGCAAGTTCGTATGGATTGGGGATCATGACGGGCTATCTAATTTAAGCTTCAATAGATATAACCTAATCACAATCAACAAATGATTCACTTAGGTCCAATATATTAATTTTAGCTCATTCCACTAAAGAGCTAAAATTGAACTCTTAAATAAAGATTGAATAAGATAATATTTCTCATTCGTACCCTAGACAATCTTATTGGAGATAGTGTAACCTCGTGAAGAATATCGATAATCGCCAAGAGCTCATAGACCGCCTATAGCTCTCCTAGTTACCATATTTACTCATATGACCACATTTTGAACTTGGATATTTTGACTTGTCCAGAAGCCATGTTTCAATAGACACTATCGAAAACTTAACGTTAAGATTTAATATCCAATACCTCAAAATATCCATATGATGATATTCTATTCACATTTAATAAATAGTGTCACGATGTCCATATATATAAATGAAGTCTTCTATAGATTAACAAATGAATACCACCAAACTATCGAGGATAGACTATGCTATGTAATGTTAGGATTATGCTCAATAGCAAGAGTGTAATATTGTAATTGACAATCTTTTCATATTAATAAAGTGTTTTTTGATTCTTACAAATACATTCTAGCATTTATTATTATAATTGTCAAGGTAAATAATCATAAGGTCAAAAGACTATGAGCAATGAAGAATTGTTCATACATCCGGATATGTGTGAGGTAGACACAATTCTTTAGTTAGTCTTGAATAACGTTCACAACTTATGTTAAAGGTTGGGCATCTCTATCTTGATAAAGTTGTAGAATTCTTTTACTAGCATTTGAGTGGGATCAAATGAGTTATGATGAGTCTAAAATCATCGAAAGATTTTCGAGTAAAAGAATCTAGTACACTGGGTGCATTGAACAGGATCACAATAAAATACTTTATCTAGAACCGTCACTAGATATAAGTCTTTTCTTTATTAGGACAATCAGAGAGTCGATCTTAATCATGGGATAAATGATGGACTTATGGTTGCAAGTGTTATCATTTGAGCTATCAATGAGTACGATTATATAGCATAGTCTATCCTCGATAGTTTGGTGGTATTCATTTGTTAATCGATAGAGGACTTCATTTATAGATATGGACATCGTGGCTCCATTTATTAAATGAGAGTATAATATCATCATATGGATGTTTTGAGGTATTGGATATTAAATCTCAACGTTGAGTTTTCAATAATGATTATTGAAGACATGGCTTCTGGACAAGTCAAAATATCCAAGTTCAAAATGTGGTCATATGAGGAAATATGGTAACTTGGAGAGCTATAGACGGTCTATGAGCTCTTGGCTATTACTGATATTATTCACGAGGATACACCATCTCCTATAAGACTGTCTAGGGTATGAATGAGAAACATCTCCTTATTCTATCTTTATTTAAGAGTTCAATTTTAGCTCTTTAGTGGAATGAGTTAAAATTAATAGAACGGACCTAAGTGAATCATTTGTTGATTGTGATTAGGTTATGTCTATTGAAGCTTAAATTTAGATAGCCCGTCAAGATCCACAATCCACACGTACTTGCATGGATCACTTGATATATTCTACCGGACCAATTTATGGGTCCATCTAGAATTGCATTTAATATATTAAGAATATAATATGTCTATTATTTATTTAATGGGCTGCTCTATTATATTAATATATTAAAAGGAGACATGTGGGCTTGTTTCTTTTAGTAAGAATAAGTCTGGTTCACATGTGAGCTTTTATTTAAAGTCTAATGGATTAAATAAAATAAGAAAAATAATATTAGGCCCATGTATATATGGTGTGGGCGGCAAGGCTAATAAAATAACCCAAGATATTATTTTATTTTATTGTTTTGATTAAATGGAAATTAATTAATTAATAGTTTAAATCAAAATCTTTTCCTGATCAGTAAATAAAATACTATGTGTTGGATTAGGGTTAGAATTATTTTAAGTGATAGGAGTCCTAATGTGGTAAGGATTAAGTCCATATACACTCCATACCACACAAAGAATTCGGCCACCCTAGTCCTATAAGGGTTAGGATTCTTAAATTGATAGGAATTAGGGAAAAGCACAATTCCTTTTCAAGTAAGGAAAAGCACAATTCCTTTTCAAGTAAGGAAATTGGCCAACCCTAGATTTCCTACACAAAGAATTCGGCCAACCCTATTTTAAGAAGGAGAAATTTCGGTCACCTTATAAATATAAGGTGATAAATTTCGGCCACCTAGAAGCTTGAGTGAGAGAGATTTTTGTTTGCTTTGAAAAATAAAAATATTACTCAATACATATAGAATTTCGGCCAAGAGAGAAAAAGAAAAATAAGTTCTCATTCGATAGTGCACTTGCAAGCCTTTAACATCAAAAGGTTTTGTGCACACTTTCGATTTAGGGTTACGCGAGTTCCAATCATATCGATTGTGAATTCAAAAGTGACCGGAACTATTTTTTTAGGCTCTTGGTGTTTTGGGATTGAAGATCAGGATCAGAAGTTCCATACATCCATTCTCAGGTAAGCAATTCAAAGAAAAAAGGGAGACCACGCTCTTAGGTGATTCACGTAAGTGCTAGGATTGAAGATCTTGCGATTACCATCGACGTAAGTCAATTGGATCACGCGACAAGAGGTATTTAACTTTAACCATATATTTGTGTTTAATTAATTAAAAGGTTAAGGTTCAAATATTTAGAAATTTTTTAAACTATACGAAAATCTACTTTTCGCCTTCCGCTGCGGTTTTAGATAATTTTTCCCTACAATTGGTATCAGAGCCCTAGTTGTACCCTTTAATTAATTAACGTATATATACGTGAATCTATTTCTTTTTATTGTGATTATGCATGTTTTAGAAAGAGATGGCACTCTAGGTATTCGCATATATAATTACATGTCGAATGTATGGATTTATATATGTTGTTATAAAGTGAATTGTTATTGCTCAATTTTGGTCCTAGATTTTCCATGTAATTTTTGTTTCGGAATTGTAACAAGAAGGGTGGCATATTATCGTCACAAGTTCCTTCTTGATAGTTGCTTAATTTTTTTGTTGTTGTATAAAATAGTGCAGTTTTTTTTAATGTATTAAAAATACTGCAGTTTTTTTTTGGTGCAGTTTTTTATTTGTAAAAAAATAAAAATACTGCAGTGGTTAATAAAAAAAAAATTACTGCAGTATTTATTTTATAAAATAAGCTATAATATATTCAAGATTCGAAGACTCGAAGATTTGAAGAAATTGGAGCATCCGGAACCCGTCTTGGCACCCGCGCGAACCGAGACAACAAGCGCGCACGCAATCAAGCGTGCAGCTGCGCTTGTTGCGGTGCAGCAGCGCGCAACCCATGCATAGGCTGGCCGTGCGGCAGCTCATGCTCTTGCATGGGCTAGGCGTGCGCATGGGCTGCTGTGGTGATCTTTGGGCGCACGAGTTTCGTGCGCGAGATGGTCGCTTGAAGTCTTGTCCGCCAAGAAAGGAGTTTTTGTATTCCGTACAATTGTAATTTACATGCTTTTCTAGGGTGGACCAAAATTGTGGCTATTTATTTTTTATGTATAAATATTACAATATTTGTTATTGTATAATAACATGTCATATAGAATAGGAGTGCCACTCATATATCTCTTTTGGTATGAACATGCATTGAATGATTTAGATATCTAATTGGCATCTATATAACTTGGTAAAATCATTCTTTGGAATCTAATCACACGCCTTAAATAATTGAGTGGAGAAGGTGTGTTAGAACGCCTATGGCCTCCAAGGTTAGTTGAGTTTTATTATTTTTGGTAATCCCCCCAAGGGGCGTCCATAAATGGAATTTAACAAAATACTTCCTTACAATGATAGACTAGACAATTGACTTAAACGAAATCTACTCCCCAAGGAGGGATTCTCATGAGAGAAAATTGAGGGTCGATATCTTGGTGACACACTCAATGTAATTTTATTAATATCCTCCCAAGAGTTCTTGTTAATAAAATTGCAATGCTAAAATTGAAAATGCTGGTTGTTATGTTAACAATTAGGTGGGACCTAGTCCAACTAGTAAATAGTACGAACTCCCAAAGGAGGCGTAAGATTTATGGGTGTTGATTCACCGTTGAATTTTTACGATTGAATTATTTATTTAATTCAAGATAAATATTTAAAAGTGCTTTATCATGATTATTTACTTATATATGTTTTTGTTTTAATCAGAAATCATGACCCCATCACTTATGAACATCCTGAAAGATAACACCTTAACTGGAGATAATTATGTCACATGGAAAAGGAAAATTGGGTTGTTGCTGCAAAGTGAAAAACATAAATTTGTTCTGACTACTCCTAAACCACCCCTTCCTAATAATGAATCTAGTGTGATGCAAAGAGATGAGTATGAGCAGTGGAAGACTTCTGATGATATGGCAAAATGTTATATTATGGCCACTATTTCCGACATGTTGCAACAGCAACATGAAGGAATGGAGTCCGCTGCTGATATAATGATGTCTCTAGAGGAAATGTTAGCTATGAGGTCTAGGACGACTAAGAGAGAGGCAGTGACTGCTTTTATGAATCTTAGGATGAAACCTGGACAATCTGTGAAATATCACATGATGAAAGTCATAGCACATCTCAATATTGCTGAACTAAATGGTGCTGAGATTGATGGTGAGACCAAAATTGATATGGTAGTTAACTCACTGTCTGATTCCTTTGATCAGTTCAAGTTGGACTACACCTTGAACAAAAAGGAATACACCTTGCAGGGCCTGATGCAAGATGTTCAAAGCGCTGAAAAGATCCTTGTGAAAAACAAAGGTCAAGAGATTCATTTGGTTGGTAAAGTTGCTACTATTAAGACCTGTAAGAAGGTCAAGAAACAACAGAAGAAAAAGCAACTTGGGCCTACCAAGAAGGAAACCAAGAAAGTAACCAAGATCAAAGGGAAATGCTTCCTTTGTGGTGAAAAAGGACATTGGAAAAGAGATTGCCCAAAGTCCCAGAATAAGAAGGAAGAAGGTAATATTAATTATCTTGAAACATGTTTTCTGGCAGATTCTACTAATTCTTGGATCATAGACTCTAGAGCCACTAATCATGTTTGTTATTCCTTGCAGAGGTTCCAAGAAAGGAGAAGGCTGAATGAAGATGAAGTCAATTTGCGCTTGGGCAACGGAACGTTAGTGTCTGCAAGTGCAGTGAGAGATATTAGAGTTATTTTAGATTCTAGTAGGCATTTAGATTTAATAGACGTTTATTATGTACCTTAATTCAAGAGGAATTTAATTTCAGTTTCTTGTTTAAACAAATTTGGATATTCGGTTACTTTTAATAAAGCTTTTATTATTAGTAAAAATGACAAAATTGTTTGCAAAGGTACATTGGAAAACGGTCTATTCTTTTTGCATAGAAATATCTCTCACTCATTAGACACAGAAATAACGGAACCTAATCATAAAAGAGTAAAATTATCAAAAGATGAAACCTACCTTTGGCATTTACGCCTAGGTCACATTAACCTTAATATGATTAAAAGATTGGTATGTGACGGACCTTTAAGTGACTTAAAGGTTGATGATCTACCAACTTGTGAATCTTGTTTGGAAGGTAAAATGACCAAAAGGCCGTTCAATACCAAAGGTGCAAGAGCAACTGAATGTTTAGGACTAATACACACTGATGTATGTGGTCCTATGAGCATTCAAGCTAGAGGTAGATATGAGTACTTCATCACCTTCACAGATGATTACTCAAGATTTGGTTATGTGTATCTCATGAGACATAAGTCGGATGCTTTTGACATGTTCAAAGCATTCAAAGCTGAAGTAGAAAATCAGCTTAAGAAACATATAAAAATCTTGAGATCTGATCGTTGTGGAGAATATCTATCTGGAGAATTTTAGCAATATCTTATTGATAATGGGATAGTTTCTCAGTTTTCTGCACCAGGTACACCTCAACAAAATGGGGTAGTAGAAAGGAGAAATAGAAATCTTTTAGAGATGGTTAGGTCAATGTTGAGTTATTCAACACTTCCTATTTCTTTTTGGGGATATGCTATACAAACAGCAATATACATTCTAAACGATGTACCATCTAAATCTGTCCCTAAAACCCCACATGAATTGTGGACTGGGCGAAAACCTAGTTTACAACACATGAGGATATTTGGTTGTCCTGCACATGTGTTGAAAGGAAAGACAGAAAAGATGGAGTCCCGTTTAGAAACATGTATATTTGTGGGGTATCCAAAAGGAACTAAATGATATTATTTCTATAGTCCTAATGATCTAAAAGTATTTGTTTCAACAAATGCTTCATTTCCAGAAAAGGACTATATGAATAATTTTGTGCCCAAAAGTAGAATTGTCCTGAATGAAATGTCAGGAGATACAATTCCACAAGAGGTTTCACAACCTAGCCCAATTGTAAGTTCAACTCCAACACAAAATCAACAACCTACCATTCCTCGTCGTAGTGGAAGGGTTATAACACAACCCGAAAGGTACATCGGTCTAGGAGAATCTGTGGAGAATCTCCCGGACGACGATGATCCCTACACGTATAAGGAAGCAATGGAGGATGTTGATTGTCGTCATTGGCAAAAGGCAATGCAATCTGAGATTGAATCGATGTTCAATAACAAAGTCTGGTCCCTTGTAGACTTGCCTAAAGTAATAAAACCCATTGGGTGTAAGCGGGTATACAAGAGGAAAAGAGGTATGGATGGTAAGGTGGAAACCTTTAAAGCTAGATTGGTAGCTAAAGGTTATACACAGAAAGAAGGTATCGATTACGAGGAAACCTTCTCTCTTGTGGCCATGCTTAAATCCATTAGGACACTCTTATCCATTGCAGCATCTCTAGACCTAGAGATTTGGCAAATGGACGTCAAGACAGCTTTCCTTAATGGAAGTCTTGACGAGAGCATCTACATGATGCAACCAGAAGGATTCATTGAAAAAGGCCAAGAGGAAAGAGTATGCAAATTGCAAAAGTCCATATATGGACTGAAGCAAGCATCCAGATCCTGGAACATAAGGTTCGATAAAGCTGTGAAAGGTTTTGGATTTATTTAAAACCCTGACGAACCTTGTGTATACAAAAGGATTAAAGGCGACAAGTTGGTTTTCCTCATTCTTTATGTTAATGATATACTACTCATTGGAAACGATGTAGGTGTATTGACATCAATAAAAGAATGGTTAGCAAAACAATTTGATATGAAGGACTTAGGAGAAGCAAGTTATATTCTTGGTATCCAATTAATAAGAGATAGAAAGAATAGAACGATTGCATTATCCCAAGCTTCATACATTGATAAAATCTTGTCTAGATTTTCCATGCAAGATTCCAAGAAAGGCATGTTACCTTTTAGACATGGAATCAAACTTTCTAAGGAACAGGTTCCTAAGAATGAGCATGAAGAGCAATTCATGAGTAGAGTTCCATATGCCTCGGCAGTTGGAAGTCTCATGTATGCAATGCTCTGTACTAGACCAGATATTTGTTTTGCTATTGGTATAGTTAGCAGGTTTCAATCGAAACCTGGTCCTGATCATTGGATGGCAGTCAAGCATATTTTCAAGTATCTTAAAAGAACTAGAGATTATATGCTTGTATACTCTAGAGGGGATTTAATTCCCGTTGGGTATACAGATTCTGATTTCCAGTCGAATTTTGACTCCAGAAAATCCACATCAGGATCTGTGTTTACCATTGGAGGAGGAGTAGTCATATGGAGGAGTATCAAGCAATCTTGTATTGATGATTCCACCATGGAAGCTGAGTATGTTGCTGCATGGGAAGCTGCAAAAGAGGCTGTTTGGCTCCGCCAATTCTTGATTGACTTAGAAGTGGTTCCTAATGCGAATAAGCAGATCACTATACACTGTTACAACAGTAGAGCAGTGGCTAATTCGAGAGAACCAAGAAGTCATAAGAGAGGTAAACACATAGAAAGGAAATATCACTTTTTAAGGGAAATTGTTCATAGGGGGGACGTGATGATCACCAAAATGACGTCAGCAGAAAATCTAGCGGATCCTTTCACAAAGGCTCTACCTTAGAAGAGTTTTGATGGGCACCTAGAGAATATGGGAATGAGAGATATGACACACTTGCTATAGCGCAAATGGGAGATTGTTAGGATTATGCTCAATAGCAAGAGTGTAATATTGTAATTGACAATCTTTTCATATTAATAAAATGTTTTCTGATTCTTACAAATACATTCTAGCATTTATTATTATAATTTTCAAGGTAAATAATCATAAGGTTAAAAGACTATGAGAAATGAAGAATTGTTCATACATCCGGATATGTGTGAGGTAGACACAATTCTTTAGTTTGTCTTGAATAACGTTCACAACTTAAGTTAAAGGTTGGGCACCTCTATCTTGATAAAGTTGTAGAATTCTTTTACTAGCATTTGAGTGGGATCAAATGAGTTACGATGAGTCTAAAATCATCGAAAGGTTTTCGAGTAAAAGAATCTAGTGCACTGGGTGCATTGAACATGATCACAATGAAATACTTTATCTAGAACCGTCACAAGATATAAGTCTTTTCTTTATTAGGACAATCAGAGAGTCGATCTTAATCATGAGATAAATGATGGACTTATTGTTGCAAGTGTTATCATTTGAGCTATCAATGAGTACGATTATATAGCATAGTCTATCCTCGATAGTTTGGTGGTATTCATTTGTTAATCGATAGAGGACTTCATTTATAGATATGGACATCGTGGCTCTATTTATTAAATGAGAGTATAATATCATCATATGGATGTTTTGAGGTATTGGATATTAAATCTCAACGTTGAGTTTTCAATAATGATTATTGAAGACATGGCTTCTGGACAAGTCAAAATATCCAAGTTCAAAATGTGGTCATATGAGGAAATATGGTAACTTGGAGAGCTATAGGCGGTCTATGAGCTCTTGGCGATTACTGATATTATTCACGAGGATACACCATCTCCTATAAGTTTGTCTAGGGTATGAATGAGAAACATCTCCTTATTCTATCTTTATTTAAGAGTTCAATTTTAGCTCTTTAGTGGAATGAGTTAAAATTAATAGATCGGACCTAAGTGAATCATTTGTTGATTGTGATTAGGTTATGTCTATTGAAGCTTAAATTTAGATAGCCCGTCAAGATCCACAATCCACACGTACTTGCATGGATCATTTGATATATTCTACCGGACCAATTTATGGGTCCATCTAGAATTGCATTTAATATATTAAGAATATAATATGTCTATTATTTATTTAATGGGCTGCTCTATTATATTAATATATTAAAAGGAGACATGTGGGCTTGTTTCTTTTAGTAAGAATAAGTCTAGTTCACATGTGAGCTTTTATTTAAAGTCTAATGGATTAAATAAAATAAGAAAAATAATATTAGGCCCATGTATATATGGTGTGGGCGGCAAGGCTAATAAAATAGCCCAAGATATTATTTTATTTTATTGTTTTGATTAAATGGAAATTAATTAATTATTTAATTAATTAATAGTTTAAATCAAAATCTTTTCCTGATCAGTAAATAAAATACTATGTGTTGGATTAGGGTTAGAATTATTTTAATTGATAGGAGTCCTAATGTGGTAAGGATTAAGTCCACATACACTCCATACCACACAAAGAATTCGGCCACCCTAGTCCTATAAGGGTTAGGATTCTTAAATTGATAGGAATTAGGGAAAAACACAATTCCTTTTCAAGTAAGGAAATTGGCCAACCCTAGATTTCATACACAAAGAATTCGGCCAACCCTATTTTGAGAAGGAGAAATTTCGGTCACCTTATAAATATAAGGTGATAAATTTCGGCCACCTAGAAGCTTGAGTGAGAGAGATTTTTGTTTGCTTTGAAAAATAAAAATATTACTCAATACACATAGAATTTCGGCTAAGAGAGAAAAAGAAAAATAAGTTCTCATTCGATAGTGCACTTGCAAGCCTTTAACATCAAAAGCTTTTGTGCACACTTTCGATTTAGGGTTACGCGAGTTCCAATCATATCGATTGTGAATTCAAAAGTGACCGGAACTATTTTTCTAGGCTCTTGGTGTTTTGGGATTGAAGATCAGGATCAGAAGTTCCATGCATCCATTCTCAGGTAAGCAATTCAAAGAAAAAAGGGAGACCACGCTCCTAGGTGATTCACGTACGTGCTAGGATTGAAGATCTTGAGGATTACCATCGACGTAAGTCAATCGGATCACGCGACAAGAGGTATTTAAATCTAACCGTATATTTGTGTTTAATTAATTAAAGGGTTAAGGTTCAAATTTTTAGAAAAATTTTAAACTATACGAAAATCTACTTTTCGCCTTCCGCTGCGGTTTTAGTTAATTTTTCCCTACATATAATCGTACTCAATGATAGCTCAAATGATAACACTTGTAACCATAAGTCCATCATTTATCTCAGGATTGAGATAGACTCTCCGATTGTCCTCAAGTGAAAACTTTTATCCATTGACGGTTCTGGATAAAGTATTTCACTGTGATCCTATTCAATACACCTAGTGCACTAGATTATTTTGCCCAAAGACACTACACTTTGATTATTTTAGACTCATCATAACATATTTGATCCCACTCAAAAGCAAGCAAAAGAATCTACAACTTTAACAAGGTAAAGGCGCCCAACCTTTATCTCAAGTTGTGAACATTGTTCAAGACTAACTAAAGAATAGTGTCTACCTCATACATATCCAGATGTATGAACAATTCTTCATCTCTCATAGTCTTTTGACTTTATGATTATTTACTTTTGACAATTATAATAATTAAACTATAAAGGCTATAAGATTTGTCAAATTAGAAATCACTTTATTAATATGAAAAAGATTGTCAAATACATTATTACACTGTTGCTAATTAGCAAAATCCTAACAATCTCTGACTTGCGATATAGAAAGTGTGTCATATCTCTCATTCACATGTTCTCTAGGTGCCTATCAAAACTCTTCTGTGGTAGAGCCTTTGTGAATGGATCCATTAGATTTTCTGCTGATGCGATCTCCGTGCTCGTCAAGTCACCCTATGCACAATTTCCCTTAGAAGATGATACTTCCTTTCATTGTGTTACCCTTTCTTATGACTTCGTGGTTCTCTCGAATTAGCCACTGCTTCACTGTTGTCACATCAGATAATGATGTGCTTATTCGCATTAGGAACCACTTCCAAGTCAATCAAGAATTGACGGAGCCAGACAACCAAGATAATGATCTGCTTATTCGCATGTGGTAACATACTCAGCTTGCATGGTGGAATTAGCAATACATGATTGCTTGATACTCCTCCATATGACTACCCCTCCTCTAAGAGTAAT
Organism: Dipteronia sinensis; assembly: GCA_033220585.1. NCBI lineage: Eukaryota > Viridiplantae > Streptophyta > Magnoliopsida > Sapindales > Sapindaceae > Dipteronia > Dipteronia sinensis. The sequence continues at coordinate 57,579,878 of CM065640.1, read as the reverse complement.
CACAGATCCTGATGTGGATCTCCTGGAGTTAGAATCTGACTAGAATTCAGAATCTATATACCCAATGGGAATTAAATCCCTTCCAGAGTATACAAGCATATGATCTCTCGTTCTCCTGAGATATTTGAAAATATGCTTGACTGCCGTCCAATGATCAGGATCAGGTTTCGATTGAAACCTGCTAACTATGCCAACAACAAAACTAATATCTGGTCTAGTGCAGAGCATTGCATACATGAGACTTCCAACTGCCGGCATATGGAACCATACTCATGAATTGCTTTTCATGCTCATTCTTAGAAACATGTTACTTAGAAAGTTTGATTCCATGTCTGAAAGGTAACATACCTTTCTTGGAATCTTGCGTGGAGAACCTAGACAATATTTTATCTATGTATGAAGCTTGAGATAATGCAATTGTTCTATTATTTCTATCCCTTATTACTTGGATACCAAGAATATAACTTGCTTCTCCTAAGTCCTTCATATCAAATTGTTTTGCTAACCATTCTCATATTGATGTTAATACGCCTACATCGTTTCTGATGAGTAGTATATCATCAACGTAAAGAACTAGGAAAACCATCTTGTCTCCTTTAATTCTCTTGTATAAACAGGGTTCGTTAAGGTTTTGAATAAATCCAAAACTTTTCACAGCTTGATCGAACCTTATGTTCCAGGATTTGGATGCTTGCTTAGGTCCATATATGGATCTTTGCAACTTGCATACCCTTTCCTCTTGATATTTTTCAATGACTCCTTCTGGTTGCATCATATAGATGCTTTCGTCAAGACTTCCAATATGGAAAGCTGTCTTGACGTCCGTTTGCCAAATCTCCAAGTCTAGAGATGCTGCAATGGATAAGAGTATCGTAATGGATTTAAGCATGACCACATGAGAGAAGGTTTCCTCATAATCGATACCTTCCTTTTGTATGTAACCTTTAGCTACCAATCTAGCTTTAAAGGTTTCCACCTTTCCATCCATTCCTCTTTTCCTCTTGTATACCCACTTGCACCCGATGGGTTTTTATCCCTTTAGGTAAGTCTATAAGAGACCAGACTTTGTTTGAATACATAGACTCAATTTTAGATTCCATTGCCTTTTGCCAATGGTGACAATCAACATCCTCCATAGCTTCCTTGTATGTATAGGGATCATCGTCTTCTGGAAGATTCTCCACTGATTCTCCAAGACCGATGTATCTCTCGGGTTGTATACTAACCCTCCCACTACGACGAGGAATGGTAGGTTGTTGATCTTATGATGGTGCGGAATTTACAATTGGGCTAGGTTGTGAAACCTCTTGTGGAATTGTATCTCCTGAAAGCTCATTCAGGACAATTCTACTATTAGGCACAAAATCGTTCATATAGTCCTTTTCCAGAAATTTAGCATTTGTAGAAACAAATACTTTAAGATCTGATGGACTATAGAAATAATATCCTGTAGTTCCTTTTGGATACCCCACAAATATGTTTCTAAACAAGACTCCATCTTTTCTGTCTTTCCTTTTAACACGTGCTCATGACATCCAAATATCCTTAAGTGTTGTAAACTAGGCTTTCGTCCAGTCCCAAACTCATGTGGTGTTTGAGGAACCGACTTGGATGGTACATCGTTTAGAATGTACATAGGAGTTTGTAAAGCGTATCCCTAAAAAGAAATAGGGAGTGTTGAATAACTCAACATAGACCTAACTACGTCAAAATAGTCATATTGCTCTTTTCTGCCACCCCATTTTGTTGAGGTGTACCTGGCGCAGAAAGCTAAGAAATAATCCCATTATCAATAAGATATTACTGAAACTCACCAAATAGATATTCTCCACCACGATCAGATCTTAAGATTTTTATGTGTTTCTCAAGTTGATTTTCTACTTCAGCTTTAAATGCTTTAAACATGTCAAAAGCATCTGACTTATGTCTCAAGAGATACACATAGCCAAATCTAGAGTAATCATCCGTGAAAGTGATGAAGTACTCATATCCACATTTAGCTGCAATGTTCATAGGACCACACACATCAGTGTGTATTAATCCTAAACATTCAGTGGCTCTTGTGCCTTTGGTCGTGAACGGCCTTTTGGTCATCTTATCTTCCAGACAAGATTCACAAGTTGGTAGATCATCGTGTTGGAACCTAGGGTTACAGATTGCGCATCGGAAGGTTTTAAAAATATTTATGCAATCATTAAACTAACCCATTTGTACAGTAATAATCAAATGCAATAATAAAATGAAGGAACTTTTCATACCTACGTACGAGGCTCCTTCACTTTGATACGAGCTGCTCCTGATTCGAACCACGTGATCTTCCTCGCTATCTCCCGGAACTGGTAACAGCGTGTGGGCGCGTCACGATATTCAGGACCTGTATAGAGGAAGAAGAGAAGAACACACACACAAAAAACAAAAGGAGAAGTGCAGCACTTGTGGTCTCACCACACACTATTATTTTTCTTAGTTTTGCTTTTGCTTTTGCTGTCTCACGGCACTTCTTTTTCTCTTTTTTTTTTCAAGTAATCTAATTACTTTGCTCTCTCTCCCATTCGGTTCTCCATTTTATTTAATTAAATATATATCTCATATATATTCAAAAAATAAACAAACCAAAATCTTATTTGATTTTAAAAACGTTTCAAAAAATATCTCATATCTTTCAAAAAGATAATTAAATATTTAATTTTTGAATTCAAACATTTTAAATTCAATTTCAAATATTTAATTTAATAAAATAAAATAATCACATTATCTTTTTTTTTTAAAATCAAATATCAACTAACACCCTCCATTTAGTGATTAACAACATAATTAAATAATCTTATTATTTAATTTATTTAATCACCATTATTCATTAATTAAATAATCCCATTATTCAATTAATTCCCGAATAAATACGTGTCACTTTCGTAACACAATTAATTGGACAATCCAATTAATTAACCGTGACCCTTGTTACCTAAATCGATCGGGCTAGCAAGGGGACCTAATGGACCCACAGTATTTTGAGCTCCAATAATCCTTAGAAATTATTAATTAAACTCTTTAATTAATATTTCATGATTATTAACTTCGGTGTTATTCCACTAAAAACCTGAAGCTGCACTCTCTCAACTGTAGACGTTTTTACACAAACCAATAACTCTCGGTGTCCATCGATATAGCTATTACATATGATATAATCCTCCACAAGTAGTTCATAATTAGAGCTGGGTCATAATGTCCGTTATACCCCTCTAATCATATCTTTCCATTAAGTACCATTGATTCTCTAATGAACAATAAATCCTACATTCCTCACGGAATTAGGAGAGCGCTCATATTGTTCAAGCCCCGAATCAACCCTTAAGGGAACTACCATTTACTTCTCACAAGAAGGAGTGGATTCCACTATTGTGTACAAACCTTCCCAGCCACAAGCCAAACCGCCATCCCAACATACGGAGTATATTGATCGGGAATGCAACTCCGACCTCACCCATGGTATATCAAAGACCACGATCTAACCTGAAGGAGTCGATAAGACACTCAGGATTAAGATCACCCACATATAGCCATCATAAGTTGATATATATGAATCTCATCGTTAAACGGATCTTAGTGAGAGATTCATATAGATCATGGCCCAGTCCTATATGATCACATCATACAAGGTGCCTCCATTCTCATATCTACATATGAATGATCCAGGATAGGATCACCGTACACTACGAAATGGACCGCAGCTGTAGATTAACCACAAATAAAGTACCCATCTTTATTTGCTATCTACGGACTCTTTAAATTGCTCGTTTCAAACTGAATCCATCTATATATGACACTCATATACTTAGTTCGAAATTACATCCGGCAATTTTGGATGTTAAGTGCACATGTTATATAAAGTATGACACAAAATGAATGAATATACTACTTCTTTTATTTATGTTCAAATTACATTTACATATTACAAGCTTTAGGGCAAAAAACCCCAACACATCGACATTTAAGTCACTTAAAGGTCTATCACTGACCAATCTTTTAATCCTATCAAGGTTAATATGACCTAGGCGCAAATGCCACAGGTAGGTTTCATCTTTTGATAATTTTATTCTTTTATGATTAGGTTCCATTGATTCCATGTCTAACCAGTGAGAGATATTTCTATAAAATAGAATAAGCTGTTTTCCAATGTACCTTTGCAATCAAATTTTTCATTCTTATTAATAATAATTTTTTTTTAAAAGTAACCGAATATCCAAATTTATTTAGACAAGAAACTGATATAAAATTCCTCTTGAATTGAGGTACATAATAACGTCTATAAAATCTAAATGCCCACTAGAATCTAAATTAACTCTAATATCTCCCACTGCACAGGCAGACACCAACGCTCTGTTGCCTAAGCGCAATTTGAATTCATTACCTTTCAGCCTTTTCCTTTCCTAGAACCCTTTTTTCCTTCTTGTTCCGAGACTTTGGGCAATTTCTTTTCCATTGTCCCTTTTCACCACAAAGGAAACACTTCATTTTGATCTTGGTTACTTTCTTGGTAGGCCCAAGTTGCTTTTTCTTCTATTGTTTCTTGACCTTCTTACGGGTCTTAACTGTAGCAACTTTACCAACCGTATGAATCTCTTAACCCTTGCCTTTTACAAGGATCTTCTCAACACTTTGAACATCTTGCATCAGGCCCTGCAAGGTGTATTCCTTATTGTTCAAGGTGTAGTCCAACTTGAACTAATCAAAGGAATCTGATAGTGAGTTGACAATCATGTCAATTTTCATCTCACCATCTATCTCAGCACCATTAAGTTCAACAATTTTGAGATGTGCTATGACCTTCATCAGATGATCCTTTACAGTCTGTCCAGGTTTCATCCTAAGATTCATGAAAGCAGTCGCTGCCTCTCTCTTAGTCATCCTGGACCTCATAGCAAACATCTCCTCCAGAGACATCATTATATCGGCAGCAGAACTCATTCCTTCATGTTGCTGTTGCAATATGTCGGAGATGGTGGCCATAATGTAACATTTGGCCATCTCATCTGAGGTCTCTCATTGCTTATACTCGTCTCTTTGCTGCTAAGTAGATTCATTAGTAGGAGCAGGTGGTTTAGGAGTATACAAAACGAACTTATGCTTTTCAGATTGCAACAATAGCCCAATTTTCCTTTTCCATGTGACATAATTATCTCCAGTTAAAGTATTATCTTTTAGGATGTTGATTAGGGATGGGGTCATGATTTCTGAATAAAACAAAACTTATATAAGTAAACAATCGTGATAATGCACTTTCGAATATTTATCTTGAATTAAATAAAATAATTCAATCATAAAATTTAATGGTGATCCAACATCTATAAATGTTACGCCTCCTTTGGGAGTTCGCACCATTTACTAGTTAGACTAGGTCCCATCTAATTGTTAACATAACAACCAACGTTTTCAATTTAGCCTTGCGATTTATATTGACAAGAACTCTTGGGAGGATATCAATAAAACCACATTGAGTGTATTACCAAGTTATCGACCTTCAATATTTTCCGTCACGAAAATCCCTCATTTGAGAGTAGATATCGTTTGAGTTAATTGTCTAGTCTATCTTTGTAAGGAAGTATCTTGCTAAATTCCATTCATGGATACCCCTTGGGGGGTTATCAAACAAAACATAAAGCTCAACTTATCTTGGAGGCCATAGGTGTTCAAAAACACCTTCTCCCACTCAATTGTTTAAGGCGTGTAATAGAATTCCGTAGAATCATTTACCAAGTTATCTAGATGCCAATTAGATACCAAAACCATTCAATGCATGTTCATACCAAAAGAGATATATGAGTGGCACTCCTATTCTATATGACATGTCATCAAACAATGATAAACATTGTAATATTTACGAAAAATAAATAGTCACAATTTTGGTCAATCCTAGAAAAGCAAGTAAATTACATTTGTTTGAAATACAAGAAAACCCTAACTTGGTGATCAAGTCATCAAGCTACGGTCCGTCAATACTCTTGCGCGCCAAAATCCATACGCGGCTTCCCTATGCACAGCGTCACACACGCGCCCGAAGGCTTACGTGACTGCCTTAGTGCACATGGGTTGCCGCGGCCTTCCTCTGATGCTTCTTTTTCTGCTCTCAATTCTTCAATTCTTCGAATCTTCGAAACTTGAATTTATTACAACATTTTTTTTTATTACAACAATAAAATAAAAAAAACTTAGCAACTATCAACAAGGAAATTATGGCGATGATAGACCACCCTTCTTGTTACAACTCCAAACAAAAGTTACATTGAAATTCTAGGACCAAAATCGAGCAATAACAAATCATATTATAAAAACATATATATCCATACATTCAGATGTAATTATATATACGAATACCTAGAGTACCATCTCTTTCTAAAACATGCATATTTACAATAAAAAGAAATAGATTCACGTATACATACATCAATTAATCAAGGGTACAACCAGGCTCTGATACCAATTGTAGGAAAAACACGCGGCGGAAGCGAAAAATTGGGTTTGTATATTTTAAAAATTTTCCTTTTAAAAGAAAGAACCTTAACCCTTGATTAATTAACATATAGTAAAAGTATCGTACATTTTTCACGTGACGATTGATTTTGCGTCGATTTGAATCCGCTTGCTTTGAATTGAATCCACAAGATCTTCCAATCCAATCACGAACGTGAATCACCTAGGAGTGTGGGCTCCCTTTTCTTTGAATTGTAAACCTGAGGATGGGAAAAACAAACCTTTTTCTTTTGTTAGTCACAATAATCCTCCTAGAGAAAATAAATAACGTTTGGTCACTTGTGAATTCTTAATCTTTTTAACCAAGAACTCGCGTGAACCCTAATTTGATCTCGTGCGTAAAGCCTTTTAATGTAAAAGCTTCTAGTGCACTACCGAAAATAAAACGCTCCTTATTGTTCTTCTCTTTAGCCGAATTCTACACCCCTTTCTTGAGTTGGAAGTTTTTTTTTAATTCAAAAGTAAGAGAATAAAAATTTTCTATAAAAAAAAATATCTTCTTTGAACTACCATTATTAATTTCGAATTTAATAATATATGAATAGGTGATGGCCTAATCCTCACTCAAGTAGGATTTCTACCTTGTAGTCAAATCCTCACACAAGTAGGATTACTTTTTCACCAAGTCTCCTATTAACTTTGAGTTTTAACTATATTCCAACTCATGAGTGTATTATCCAATAATAAATTATTGAATATAATATTGAGACTATATCAAAAACTTCCTAATTTGACTAGATAAATAAAATAATTTTATTTATCTACTTATCAAATATAGTCTTTGATACTTATCATACTACCTACAATAGTATGACACTAGGAATCCTTCTCCTATTTAGAAAAAGATTTTGACTTTTAATCAACCAATTAATTTCCATTTGATTAATAAAATAAAATGAAACAATATATTAGACTAATTAATTTAGCCAGCCCCCCAAGTAAATACTTGTGCAATATATTATTTTTCCATTTTATTAAATCCATTGGACTTTAATAAAAAGTCCACAGGTGATCTAGATCTATTTTTACTATAAAAGAAACAAGTCCACATGCCTTAAATTTAATACATTAATATAATCTAGCAGCCCATTTAATTAAAATGTGCAAATTATATTCTTAATGTATTAATGGAATGCTAAACGCACCCTATTAAGGCTCTAAACGCACCCCATTAGGGCCACCCTAGGATTCCTACATCCTTGGTCGCCCATTCCAGGCCTTTTTGAAGAGTTACCGTGTGTCTTGATCACACATGACCACACCCCTCCAAAACTTTTAGATTCCGAAATCCAAAACCATATCTAGATGGACCCAGAAATTGGTCCGGTAGAATATATCAAGTGATCCATGCAAGTTCGTGTGGATTGGGGATCTAGGCGGGATATCTAATTTAAGCTTCAATAGTCATAACCTAATCACAATCAACAAATGATTCACTTAGGTCCAATCTATTAATTTTAGATCATTCCACTAAAGAGCTAAAATTTAACTCTTAAATAAAGATAGAATAAGATAATATTACTCATTCGTACTCTAGACAATCTTATTGGAGATAGTGTATTCTCGTGAACAATATCAGTAATCGCCAAGAGCTCATAGACCGCCTATAACTCTCCTAGTTACCATATTTACTCATATGACCACATTTTGAAATTGGATATTTTGACTTGTCCAGAAACCATGTTTCAATAAACACTATTGAAAACTTAACGTTAAGATTTAATATCCAATACCTCAAAACATCCATATGATGATATTCTATTCACATTTAATAAATATAGTCACGATGTCCATATCTATAAATGAAGTCCTCTATAGATTAACAAATGAATACCACCAAACTATCAAGGATAGACTATGCCATATAATCGTACTCATTGATAGCTCAAATGATAACACTTATAACCATAAGTCCATCATTTATCTCAGGATTGAGATAAACTCTCCGATTGTCCTCAAGTGAAAACTTTTATCCATTGACGGTTCTGGATAAAGTATTTCACTGTGATCCTATTCAATGCACCTAGTGCACTAGATTATTTTGCCCAAAGACACTACACTTTGATTATTTTAAACTCATCATAACATATTTGATCCCACTCAAATGCTAGCAAAATAATCTGCAACTTTAACAAGGTAAAGGCGCCCAACCTTTATCTTAAGTTGTGAATATTGTTTAAGACTAACTAAAGAATAGTGTCTACCTCATACATATCCAGATGTACGAACAATTCTTCATCTCTCATAGTCTTTTGACCTTATGATTATTTACTTTTGACAATTATAATAATTAAACTATAAATGCTATAATATTTGTTAAACTAGAAATCACTTTATTAATATGAAATAGATTGTCAAATACATCATTACACTCTTGCTATTGAACATAATCCTAACATATATATCGCCCAGGTTCATAAAGTCGCTTAATAATTTGTAAAAAAGTTTTGAAATCCCTTCCGGTGCGCGCTTCTAGGGCATACAATTGGTATCTAGTTAGGTCCTATTATTATTATTAGGATTAATTTGATTAAGGCCCTAATAATAATTGGATTGAAAAATGTGTTTTAGTTTTAATAGTAAAACTTGGTAAATCACATTATTAATTATAGTCTTAGTAAATTAGTTTACATAGATTAGAATTAGATTAATAAACTAGATTTTTTAATTGTTACAAATTCGGGTAGTTTTATAATTTGTTAATAGAATGAGATTCTACTAATTTACTAAAATGCCCTGGACATTTAGAGTTACATTACCCGTTAATTCTTAGAATAATCTAGGTGCATTAATAATTGAAAACCCTAACCAGAAAATAGTGAATAGGAGAGGGATATATTAAAATATGCCCTACAGTCTCCATTATTAGTTCAACACCGTGAGATTCAAGTGTGGCCTCGAAACGGCTTTGTTTTCGTCCTCTCTAAGGAAGGTCTCCATGAGAGTCAATATCAAGGTTGACTTCCTAACAGATTGTATTTTTGAATGTGTTTTGGGATTGAATGACCTTAAGTCTGCAACTTTTAAGTTAAGTTCATGAGATTTGAAATGATGAGTCACATTCACAAAGGATTTAATAAAATTGGTTTATTAAGATCCCGACTTAAACAAACGATGGTTGAATGATATACGAATAAGAGTTATTCTGGTATATCATTTGACTGAGAATGTCTCAGTCCAACATGTAAGTACTTGACCGACCCTAAGGCCGCACTTGCTTGTGGTATGTTGGATTGTCGTGGCGTAGCAATAATATTTTTGGGTTTATTTCTTGTTCATTAAACATGTTTAATTTTATTTCAAACAAGTACGTGTGATGGATGAAATCTTTTCTTTATTTTTTCAGTAATGTCATCTGCACTTTTACAAATCCTCGCTAATGATAAATTAATCGGAGAAAACTATACAAATTGGAAAAATAATATAAACGCAATCTTGGTAACAAAAGACCTAAAGTTCATGCTAACGAAGGAATGTCCTCCAGTGCCTACTGCCAATGCCACACGAAATGTTCTTGAGGCACACCAGAAATGGGTCTCAGCTGATGAGAATGCTAAAATATATCTATTAGCCAGCAAGACAGACATGTTTGTCACCAAGCATGAGGCAATGACTACAGCATTCGAAATCATAGAGTCATTACAGGCTATGTTTGGGCAGCCATCCGAGCAAAAGCGGCACGAAGCTGTTCATTCCGCAATGCTTGCTAGGATAAAAGAGGGTTCATCGATCCGGGAACATGTCCTATGCATGATGTCCCACTTCAACACAGCTGAGGTCAATGGCATGGCCATTGATGAGACAAGCCAGATGATCATCATACTCACGACTCTTCGAAAGAGTTTCGATCAGTTTAAAAGCAACTACGGGATGAACAAGTTGAAGTTCTGCCTGACTCAGTTGCTGAATGAGCTCACTACCTTGGAGTCCATGACTAAGGGCCACAAATTTAAGACCAGTGAGGTAAATGTTGCCGAACCATCTTCTTCTGGGTCTAAGAAGAGGAAAAGGTCTGTTGGCAAGGCTAAAGCAAAACCCAATAAGAAACCAACCCAAAGCAAGAAAAAGAGCACCTCGAATAACAAAGCAAAAAGGAAGTGTTTCCATTGTGATAAGGTCGGTCACTAGAAGAGGAATTGTACTCAGTACCTCGAGGAGCTCTCCTAGAAGAAAAAGTATAAAGGTAAATATGATTTACTTGTTATTGAACCATGTTTAGTGGAAGATGATTATTCACCTTGGATATTTAGATTCAGGGGCCACAAACCATGTTTGTTTTTCTTTGCAAGGACTGATTCTTGGACGGAGCTAGAGGAAGGGGCCTTCTCGATGCGCGTTGGGTCGGGGGATGTCGTGTCAGCAAGAGCAGTGGGAGCAGTTAAACTTCATTTTAATAGTTGTTTTATTGTTTTGAACAAAGTTTATTTTATCCCTGGATTTACCATAAACCTTATTTCGGTATCCAAGTTGTTGGAACAATTTTATTCTATTTCTTTTAATAATAAATCAGTTGTTGTTTCTAGAAATGAAATTAATATATGTTTAGATTTAATTGAAAACAACTTGTATGTATTAAGGCTGTTAATACATACAACACTGCTTAAATGTTTGAAGTTGAAAAACCTAAAACAAAACGACAAAAAGTTTCTCCAAATAATGAAACATATCTATGGCATGGCTATATCAACCATGACAAGATAGATAGTGAAAACATATACAAGCACAGTTAATTTTCCTTAAGCTAACCTAGCGGGGGGGGGGGTGAATAGGTTAGTACACCTTTTTCATTCCCTTGAAACAAACCAAAAGTTTGTCCCTCTAAGTAGCTTGTATCACACTTTAAAAAGCAAGGAGAAGCAATATCAATTCAATTAAAGATATGCTTGTTTAAACAAAGTCAATTTAAGCTATAACTTGCATGTGATACAAACTAAATTTATAACTTGACTTTTACTCATAAAGTTTCAACATATACAAAGTTGATATAACATGATTGTCAATTACAAAGATATCATCCAAGATATATATATCAACATATACATAAATATTAAGAGATATGGATAGAGAAAATCAACACATGATTTTTATATGGTAAAATCTCCGAAGGGGAAACATCCACTGGTTGATTCCACAACCACAGGCAAACACCTTTCACTAACAAGATAAAAAGATACAATCTCTCACGTGACCACTTCACCTAGAAATCTTCCCTTCAACCTTACACAGTGAAAGAGATGTCACCTTGCACAAATTGAAGAATCACTCTCTAAAATGTGACTTCCATGCTCAAATCAAAGAATCACTCTCAAAAATGAGACTTCGACGCTTAGCTATCTGGATCACCCCAATCCTAGCCAAGACTTCCAATGCACAAATCAAAGAATCACTCTAAGAAATGTGACTTCCAATACACAACTTGAAGAATCACTCTCCAAATATGACTTCCAATGCACAATTTGAAGAATCACTCTCCAAATATGACTTCCAATGCTGAATCCAAAGAATCACTCTAAAAAATGAGACTTCCAAACTTTTTACAAGGCATGTGATCTAAGTGAATGCAAATGATGCAAACACACACAACATAGTATATATGATCGATATATCCTATGGAAACTAGAATTGAATCAATATGCACATGTCAAAAATGTATTCTAGCTGATAATCCTTAAAACAATGTAATCACACTTAATGGTGCATGTACATATGAAATGTGTGGATTAGGCACATAACATGAAAAACTATATTTTTATCAACAAAAGCTCAAAAAACAAATTTATCTATAACTTGTAACATGAACAATAAATCAAGTGTATGTGAAACACCTAACACACACAAAAACCTAGATTTTGTTCAATCACATAAAAATGCTAGAATCAACTTGATAAATTCAAAAATGAATTTCTCGCAAAATATTAGAGCTTAGATTCACAAGATAATCACATAAATTCAATCAAGCCCTAAATCATCAATCAAATATGCCATTTCAATAAATCTTCAATTAAAGTGACCTAGCATATGAAAAGACTATCGATCATTAAAATCAAGTCAATAAACTCACAAGATAGTCCTAGATTTGAAGCTAGCACAATACAACTCCACAAACATGTGAAAACATAGATTTGGAAAAATCTAACTCAACATGTAAGTCAATTAAAGCTCAAACTAGCTCTATTAGAGTTCAATACTCTAATCAGTGTTTACACATCAAACATACATATATAGAAGAAGAAAACCCAAGCTGATTGAAAACTTGAAGATCAAAATCAAGAGGTAAATCAATACCTTGAATGAAAAATGTGCAGCTTCATTTTTGTAAGTGAATCTACTAGAAAACTCAATCTATTGACTCCAAACTCTTATGGAAATGATAGGGGACTGATAAACTGAAGATTCTCTAATTTGAATCACTCAATTCGGACTCCGAATGAAAAATTTATGGTGTTTGAAAGTTAGGAAAATTGGAGAGAAAATTTCTGCACATTGTTTTCAAGGTTTTCTTCTTTTAATGAAATGAGAGGGAAATGGGTATTTAAAGGAGAGGGAAACAAAAGAGATTTGAGAAGCCAATCAAGAGGTGCCACCTTTGCTTCTCATGGAGGCATGTGGCCTCCATGGGGGGCAGAGTGCAGCTCCTCCCGTGGAGGCCACGCACCTCCACGGGGAGAGTTGCAATGGCCGTCCTTTTTGGCCTTCTTCAACCCCCTCGCGCACCACTATGTTCTTCGGCCGTTCTCTGGCCTCCAAACTCTGAGTTATAATCCATTTTTGGATTCCAACCAAGACTCCCTCACTCACAAGAATGTCACAATAAATTTTACAAAAAAAATATAGAATTCAACTTGAAATTCAATGATGAAAACCAAGTACGATTAAGACACAGAAAGTTTCGTAGCTTCCTATTTTGAACTCAAAACTTAATGAATGAGTAACTGAAATAACTGAAACTCATTGAGGAATTATATAAGCTCAAAATCAAGTTCAATATCATACAAACATAAACAAATAAACAAAAGAACACAAAAGTATGCAATTTCCTAGAGATAGTCCTAGAACATGCAATTTACAAAAATTGTCAACTTTAAATCTAATGCATGTGCATACATGAACAAGTGTGTGAATTGTGTTATACCAAATTCTGCACAATGATACAGGGACACATAAGAATGCAATGTATGTGTGTGCTTAGGCCTTGCAAGAGGAAGAAGGTCTCGATATACCTTTTGCTAAGCAATTTAGCTTTGTTCCTCTTGTAGCCACCACTATGTTTGAATGTTGTCCAATCTTCCTTGAAGCTTTTTTATCCATAAATCCTAGACAACTAATCAATACAAAGCAAATGTCATTTTGATATAGAATTATGCCAATACACATCACAAAAACCTAACAGATAGACTAGTAAAAAGCGTGCCTTTAAGCTAGTTAAAGGTCGGCACCTTACCTGTCTGTGAATCCAGTTTAAAAGGTAAAATGACCAAGAGACCTTTTATTGGAAAATGGCTTAGAGCTACGGAACCACTACAGCTTATACATTTAGATGTTTGTGGACCAATGAATGTTAAAGCAAGGGGTGCTTATGAGTATTATGTCACCTTTATAGATGACTACTCAAGATACAGATATGTCTACCTAATGCAACGAAAGTTGGAAGCTTTTGAAAAGTTTAAAGAATTCTGAGCTGAAGTTGAGAACCAATTGGGCAAGATAATCAAGGCCCTACGATCGGATCGTGGAGGTGAGTATCTTGACCAAGAGTTTGAAGACTGCTTGGTTGAACATGGGATAGTAACCCAACTCACAACTCCTGGAACACCATAGCCAAAATGGTGTTGCAAAATGGTGTTGCGGAGAGGATAAACAAAACTCTGATGGAAATGGTGAGATCTTTGGTTAGTTTCTCATCATTACCAAACTTTTTTTGGGGATATGCACTACACAACGGCCTAGATTTTGAATGTACTCCCATCCAAATCTGTTCCTAAGACTCCCCTAGTGTTGTGGAATGGTCGTAAAGATAGTTTGAGATATTTCCGCATATGGGGGTGTCTAGTACATGTAATGAAGAACAAAACTGGAAAACTATATCCTAAATCTATGATATGCTTATTTGTAGGTTATTCCAAAGAGACTAGAGGTGGATACTTCTATAGTCTTGAAGAGAACAAAGTTTTTGTATCAACAAATGCAACGTTCCTTGTGGAGAACTATATGAGTGATCATAAACCTCGAAGTAAGATTGTGTTAAATGAGTTAGGGCCTGCTATGATCGGTGCTCAATCAACAAGAGTTGTTCCACCTACGTTTGATAGTCAGACGGTTCTTAGTCAGACCACACTACCACCTAAACATAGTAGGAAGGTTGTACGACAACCTGATCACTATTTAGGTATTGGGGAGGCACAAGCTGTCATCTATGATGATAGTGTGGCTAATACATTGTCATTTAAACATGCAATAGAACATTCTAACAATAAGTAATGATTTAAAGCCATAAATATCGAGATGGAGTCCATGTACTCCAACTAAGTCTGGGAACTTGTAGACTTACCAGATGGGATAAAACCCATTGGATGTAAGTGGATCTACAAGAGAAAGAGGGGTGTAGACGGAAAGGTAAAGACCTTCAAAGCAAGGCTAGTAGCAAAGGGTTATACTTAAAATGAGGGGGTCGATTATGAAGAGACCTTCTTACCAGTAGCTATATTTAAGTCTATTCGGATTCTCTTATCCATTGCTGCCTATTTCTATTATGAAATTTGGCAAATGGATGTTAAGACAGCATTTTTGAATGGTGATCTTGATGAAAGCATCTATATGATGCAACTAGAGGGATTCATGTCCTGGGATCAAAAGCAAAAGGTTTGCAAGCTTCAAAGATCCATTTATGGACTTAAGCAGACATCTAGATCTTGGAACATAAGGTTTGATAATACTATCAAAACCTATGGTTTCGAGCAAAAAGTCGACGAGTGTTTACAAGCGGATCATTAACAAGAAGATATTTTTCTTAGTCCTATACGTAGATGATATCCTACTCATTGGGAATGATGTAGGGGTACTATCAAAAGTAAAGGGCTGGCTAGCAAGCCAATTCCAAATGAAAGATTTGGGATAGGCGAGTTATGTTCTTGGAATCCAATTAATAAGGGATCATAAGAACAAACTCTTGGCATTATCTCAAGCATTGTACGTCGATAAGATTCTTGTGCGATTCTCGATGCAGAACTCCAAGAAAGGTTATTTACCTTCCAAGCATTGAGTTCACCTGTCTAAGGAATAGTCTCCTAAGACACCTCAAGAAGTTGAGGATATGAGACAAGTTCCATATGCATCAGCAGTAGGTAGTCTCATGTATGCTATGTTATGCACAAGACCGGACATCTACTTCGTAGTGGGAGTAGCCAGCAGGTTTCAGTCCAACCCAGATAAGATCATTGGGCTAAGGACTATTCTCAAGTATCTTCGGAGAACAAGAAACTAGATGCTAGTACATTCAGGACAAGATATGATCCCGTTTGCAAAATATACTGATATCTTATATCATGATAAACTTCATCATAGATCAAAATGGTCTTTCCCTTTGGTTGTAATGGGGCCATTAGGTGAGATGTGGTGAACAAAAGAAATAGGGAAATTTGGAGTTCAAAAATCACCAATCATGTTAAGACGCAATCATTACACACACCCCGTACTGAGCTGCACTTACAAGCAACTTTAACACTAGAGTCTGGGCATTGACTTTCACATACATTGTGCTACAAATTGTACTATAATTTTGTGAGTACTTTACATTACATTAAATTTCAAGAATCATTCTTTGCTTTTTTCTTTTCTTTTTTCTTTCTTTTGCATTTTCCCTTTTCTGAGTGCAAGTTGTTGGCACTTTTACATTTGAGCCTTTTGCTTGCACATTGCAATATTGCCTAAGTACACGCTAATTTCATATGAGAGCTTTACACCTTTCAAACACCATAAAACACACACCCTAACATGATTGGTAATAAAAGGGGTATGCATGTGTTTAGGCTTTGGCTATATGGTTATATGTGGTTCCAAATGAAAGGATATGTGTTTGGCCTCAAATTTGGCTTTGAGTACACAATTAGGGAATTGGAATGTGTTTAGGCTAATTTGAGCGGTTAAATGCACACATATTGTCTAAGATCATTTCCACGATTCCATCTATCAAGGGAATTGTAAGTTATTTCATTGACAAACCAAATTAGGGCCAATTGTAAGGGTAGTCTAGGCATACTCAAGACCTCAAGATCAAGAGCACTTCAAAGGTATACCACTTGTGCTTAATTTTTTGAAGAGATCTAGTTGCACACACACAAACACACATCTCATGCATTCACATATTTATTATACTTTGTGTGTTTCTTTTAGGTTCATTCTCATGTTATAACTTTCTTCATGCATTCTTTAATTCCTTGCATCTGGTGTAATTTATTGGCATGTCACTTTAGGCAGTAGGTTGCTGATCGGACTATTTCATACATATTTTAGGTCCCCAATTTCCTATCGTTTGTTCTCGTTTTCGAGCGTATTTTTGTATATTATGTGTTTGTTGAGCCATGTGTAGGTACATATTCCCTATTTCATGGTTTTGAGCGTAAAGATTGGATTGGGAGGCAAAATGAGCCAAAAACAAGAATAAATAGAAGTATTCAGAGTGCCGTGCCTCACCGTTGATACAGACCGCGACGTGATCTAAGCCCAATCGTGGCCAAGAAAATATAGATGTTTCCACGGTTGATCCATCGTCAAGCAAGAATGCAACACCGAGACTGTGTCCTTGAACCCCTCTGATTATTCGACAGCTTATGGGTTGAAATTGTATGGGTCCTGTGCAGAACAACCAATTTTTGGGTGCCATAACTCCCTCCTCCAATGGAACCAGGTTGTGATCTTTATATATTCGGAAAGGTACGGAAGTCTTGTTTTCAGAACTTTTTACGGATTGCAATTCTGACCTTTATGGAGGAAGTTATGCCCATTTAGGTAACTAGTGCGCAGAGCAGAAATGACATTCGGCGGGCAAATTCGGTGGGCAACCAAACCGCCGTTCTGACCGCCGAATTAGGATAGTAGGTTTTTTCACCAAATCGGTAGGCAAAACGGCTGGCACCATGGCCACCGTTTTGACCGCGAACGGCACCTGGAGGTCACATTTTTACCCGAAATTGAGGGGCAATTTTGTCCCTTCACTACCAATTCATACCCTAACCTCCCAACACTATATAAACACCTTTTCCTCTCCTCTCTTCAGAATATACACAGCCCAAAATTCATCTTCTTCATTCTTCTTCACCAATTAAGAGAGAGAGAGAGAGAGAGAGAGAGCTTTCAAGAGCATCCATGGAGGTTTTCCTCCATGGATGTCTCTCCCACACCATTTCTACCCATCACCCACCACATTTGAGAGTTGATTGCAAGGAGATAGGAGTGGTCTATGAAAAATTTTGAGCTAGGGAATTATGGAGCACTTGGAGGGATTTCTTCAAGGGTTGTCTCCTTAAACTCATTCTCTTTGTATTTCATGTTTTCTTAATTGTGTAAACCCCCACTTGGGAGTATTTGTAAACCTTATTTGTGCTCAATATAATGTGTGGTTGTTTTTATATCTAATTTGTGTTTTGATTCATTCTTGTTATTATTGAATATATCTCTTGTCTTGAAATGCTTGTGTATGGAGATTGGAAATTAACATGTGTTCATGAATGTGATTAGGAGTAGATTAATGTAATTGTAGGAGTAGTTGTAATCAAATGTCCCATTTGTGTGTGTATGTTGATGGAAGGTCGAATTGCATGTGTATGAATGGGTTTGAGTGAATTAGAGTAAGGATTGTGCTTTAGGAGGGCCATCCGGGCATAGTCTTGGCTAATTTAGCTAGTAAGAATGAATGAACTTGTTAATTGCCATATTTAAAGAGGTTTGGTTCATTGTTTTTGTTATACATTGGTCTTTAGTTATTCCTCACGCTAGAGGCTCTAGGTGAGTTATGATTAGAGATATAATAATTGGGAATTCGGCTATTTCTTGTACTAGGGGCTCTAAGCAAGTTATGGTTGGAGGAACAATTACTTTTTCCACATTCATTAGACTTAACGTTGCCGTTTCACATTACCATGTTAGTATTGATGCTCAATCTAGCATTGGTTTGTAGGATTGGTTCACAGGATTGGTTCACATATGTTGGTTGCGGTTTTGTGTTTGAGAGGCTTTCGACACACTCTTTAACCGTTAGCTCTATGAATGGGTATAAATCGGATTGAGGCAAGAACAAACCCTTAACTTGAATTGGATGTGCTTAATGTCTAACAACCCACTTGTGTGCACTTATGTTTGGTAAACTTGTAAACCCTTGTGTGACCACTTTCATGCTTCTCTCCTATCCACCCTTTTATTATTTCTCATTTAATCACCATTTTCACCTCTCCATATTCTCTTATTTATTTTTATATTATTTTTCTTTACATTTTCTACACACACACACAACACCACTTCACATACCATTCTCACCTCTCCACATTCTATTTACATGCTTTCCCTAAACTCTAAAACCTGAAATGGTTAACAACACATCCATGCGAAACGATACCATTGCTTGCACGCTGTACTAGTTTTATTTATATATATGTCTTTTGACTCGTGCCTTATAGCAAGGTTGATTTTATTATAAATGTTTGACGATGCTTTCAACATTATGCTCAATAGCAAAAGTGTAATATTGTAATTGACAATCTTTTCATATTAATAAAGTGTTTTCTAATTCTTACAAATACTTATAGCATTTATTATTATAATTGTCAAGGTAAATAATCATAAGGTCAAAAGACTATGAGATATGAAGAATTGTTCATACATCCGGATATGTGTGAGGTAGACACAATTCTTTAGTTAGTCTTGAATAACGTTCACAACTTAAGTTAAAGGTTGGGCACCTCTATCTTGATAAAGTTGTAGAATTCTTTTACTAGCATTTGATTGGGATCAAATGAGTTATGATGAGTCTAAAATCATCGAAAAGTTTTCGAGTAAAAGAATCTAGTGCACTGGGTACATTGAATAGGATCACAATGGAATACTTTATCTAGAACCGTCACTAGATATAAGTCTTTTCATTATTAGGACAATCGGAGAGTCGATCTTAGTCCTGAGATAAATGATGGACTTATGGTTGCAAGTGTTATCATTTGAGCTATCAATGAGTACGATTATATAGCATAGTCTATCCTCGATAGTTTGGTGGTATTCATTTGTTAATCGATAGAGGACTTTATTTATAGATATGGACATTGTGGCTCCATTTATTAAATGAGAGTATAATATCATCATATGGATGTTTTGAGGTATTGGATATTAAATATCAACGTTGAGTTTTCAATAATGATTATTGAAGACATGGCTTCTGGACAAGTCAAAATATCCAAGTTCAAAATGTGGTCATATGAGGAAATATGGTAACTTGGAGAGCTATAGGCGGTCTATGAGCTCTTGGCGATTACTGATATTATTCATGAGGATACACCATCTCCTATAAGATTGTCTAGGGTATGAATGAGAAACATCTCCTTATTCTATCTTTATTTAAGAGTTCAATTTTAGCTCTTTAGTGGAATGAGTTAAAATTAATAGATCGGACCTAAGTGAATCATTTGTTGATTGTGATTAGGTTATGTCTATTGAAGCTTAAATTTAGATAGCCCGCCAAGATCCACAATCCACATGTACTTGCATGGATCACTTGATATATTCTACCGGACCAATTTATGGGTCCATCTAGAATTGCATTTAATATATTAAGAATATAATATGTCTATTATTTATTGAATGGGCTGCTCTATTATATTAATATATTAAAAGGAGACATGTGGGCTTGTTTCTTTTAGTAAGAATAAGTCTGGTTCACATGTGAGCTTTTATTTAAAGTCTAATGGATTACATAAAATAAGAAAAATAATATTAGGCCCATATATACATGGTGTGGGCGGCAAGGCTAATAAAATAGCCTAAGATATTATTTTATTTTATTGTTTTGATTAAATGGAAATTAATTAATTATTTAATTAATTAATAGTTTAAATAAAAATCTTTTCCTGATCAGTAAATAAAATACTATGTGTTGGATTAGGGTTAGAATTCTTTTAAGTGATAGGAGTCCTAATGTGGTAAGGATTAAGTCCACATACACTCCATACCACACAAAGAATTCGGCTACCTTAGTCCTATAAGGGTTAGGATTCTTAAATTGATAGGAATTAGGGAAAAGCACAATTCCTTTTCAAGTAAGGAAATTGTCCAACCCTAGATTTCCTACACAAAGAATTCGGCCAACCCTATTTTGAGAAGGAGAAATTTCGGTCACCTTATAAATATAAGGTGATAAATTTCGGCCACAAAGAAGCTTGAGTGAGAGAGATTTTTGTTTGCTTTGAAAAATAAAAATCTTACTCAATACACATAGAATTTCGGCCAAGAGAGAAAAAGAAAAATAAGTTCTCATTCGATAGTGCACTTGCAAGCCTTTAACATCAAAAGGTTTTGTGCACACTTTCGATTTAGGGTTACACGAGTTCCAATCATATCGATTATGAATTCAAAAGTGACCAGAACTATTTTTCTAGGCTCTTGGTGTTTTGGGATAGAAGATCAGGATCAGAAGTTCCATACATCCATTCTGAGGTAAGCAATTCAAAGAAAAAAGGGAGACCGCGCTCCTAGATGATTCACGTACGTGCTAGGATTGAAGATCTTGCGGATCACCATCGACGTAAGTCAATCGGATCACGCGACAAGAGGTATTTAACTCTAACCGTATATTTGTGTTTAATTAATTAAAGGGTTAAGGTTCAAATCTTTAGAAAAAATTTAAACTATACGAAAATCTACTTTTCGCCTTCCGCTGCGGTTTTAGTTAATTTTTCCCTACACCCACAACTTGTTGTCATGAGGACAAACAAGCCAATAGAGTTCATAAAAAGTGTGGATACTTTACATTGGTGAAAAGCTTGCTAAGGTATATCTTTATTCTTATGCTAGCTATCTTGTTTAATCTTTTCAACTTTTTGTGTGCATGACATCATGTGGCATATTATATTACAGAGCTTTGGTTAAGATACATATTCTTCTCTTTAATAGTTGCCATCTAGAGATCATTTAGTAAAATTTTTCACAAAGATCTTATACATGATGCATGAATTATTTCTTGTAATTGTTTGAATGATGAGTGGCATTTTTTTTTTAAAATATGAGCTTCACATTCTTTGAAAGCTACTCTCTTGAGAAGTAATGATCTTGAGTAAATCTCTTTGCATTGCTTTTAGATCATGCACTTTTAAGCCTTAAATCTTGGTTTTTAAAAGTACACATATTGCTTCTCTCATATGTTTAGTATTGAGTAAGTTGTGTTTGAAAATATGTTAGTTATGGATGCACCTAGTAGTCTTATGACTAGTACGTGAAAGATGACCTATGGTTAGTATCATTTTGGTTCAGCAATTACATAAAACTCAATAAGCACATTCATGAAAATGGCTACATATATTGGTTGTGCAGCTGCCTAATGTAGGAAAGGGCTACCCCATTATGATGAGTGAAATCTGTCACGAAGTGTATATATTTATGTTTTAAAAAAAATCAGATCTTTCATTCAAAGCTTCAAAAAGCATAAAGGAGTATAGTTGAAAATTCTGATTGCTCGGTTAAAAAATAGAAACGGGATGATGAGCCACATGCACACACACGCTCATATGTTGAGATCTATTCTCCTAAGGTAAAAATTCCGGATGATAATCGGTTTGACCTTGATTGTAAAAGCTTAAGATGAATAGATGTCGATATAGTTTGCATGTTAATGATCCTATTACTCCTTTATATATGCTTGAAGCAATCTCATACACTCACACACACACACACACACTTGTTTTACTTTTAAGTGTATTTGGTTTGCTAGCAATTTTAGAAGAATTATGAGAGTGATTGAAAATCTTGGTGTATCTTTTATAGATTGTAGAGCTTATTTTGTTTGATTTCTTTAAAATTGCTTGAGTGTGTGATTGTGTGAATATCATTGTGAACAATATCCTATCTTGATCATTAGATAGAGAACTAATTAAGGGGGAGCATAGTATGCTAGACTTTGTTCTCTTTTATGATATGTTCACATGTTCAATTTTTTTTTAAAAATTGTTTCTTTGTTTCTTGAATCTTAAGAATGCATGAAACTTATTTTGTAATAATTGTATGAGTGTGTTTGCAATCAATTCCTCCTTGTTTGGGGTTGATATATCGAGATTGTAATCAATTCCTTCATATTTGAGGTTGATATGATTGTAATTGCAATCAATTCCTCCTTGTTTGGGGTAGATTCATTTCCTCCTTGCTTGGGGTTCATATGATCATGATTGCAATCAATTCCTTCATGTTTGGAGTTGATATGATTGTGATTGAAATCAATTCCTCCATATTTGGGGTGGATATGATTGTTAATGCAATTGTTGAACTTGGTGGAATCCACCTATGTGCTTAAGAGTAAAATTATATGCATTTATGATTCATTAGTTTGTTGTGTTGTATAGATTTGAATAACCTTTGCTAGGTTAACATGGAGAACAAAAGAATCAAGGAAGAAGATTGAGAAGCTAAATTCAAAGGTGGTTGAACAGGATGTGAAAATCAAGAGCTTAGAAGAAAGTTCTCTTCAAGCAATGCCTCCACCTCCAAGCATTATGTGAGAGTATCAAATCGTGTGAAATTCTTTGATGGCACTAGTAGCTAACAAATAACTATATGATCTTGAGGTATCGTTTCTTTTCCTTTTGGCTTCATTTCATGTCAAAAAGGGAGAGAAAATTATGATACTAAACATATTCTCATCTTAATTTTAGTATTTTTATTTGTGTTTTTAATTGGTATCTAGTTTGAACTTCTTATGGCATGTAATATTTGGATGAGATATTTTTTTTTGTGATGGATAGTTTGCATGTATTAAAGGGGAGTATACATGTATCCATTTGAAATTTATTGCTTTAACTTAATCAAGTATGTATATTGCCTTATATTTTCTCTTGTGTATGCATTGTTGTTAGGTCTTTGAGTTTTGTATTGAAATAATTATATATGAAAACAACATTCGCTTTGTATTGATTAGTTGTCTAGGATTTGTGGATAATCAAGTTTCAAGGAAGATTTGACAACATTCAAGCAAAATGGTGGCTACAAGAGGAACAAAGCTAAATTGCTTAGCAAAAGGTATATAGAGACCTCCTTCCTCTTGCAAGGCGTAGGCACACACATACATTGTATTCATATGTGCCCCAGCATAGTTGTGCATAATTTGGTTTAACACAATACACACACTTACACATGTATGCACATGAATTAGATTTAAAGTTGACATTTTTCATAAAATTGCATGTTCTAGGATTATCTCTGGGAAATGGCATACTTATATGTTATTGTATTTTTTTTATGTGATATTGAACTTTATTGTGAGCTTATATAATTTCTCATTGAGTTCCGGTTATTTTGGTTACTCATTCATTAAGTTTGGAATTCAAATTAGGTAGTTAAGAAACTTTCCGTGATTTTATCGTACATGGTTTTCGTCCTTGATTTTCAAGTTAAATTCCATATTTTATGTGAAAGTTTTTTTGATGACTTTTGTACGTGAGAAAGTCCCGGTTCTTAATCCGAAAATGGATTCAAAATCGGAGTTCGGAGGCCGGAGAACGGTCGAAGAACAAAATGGTGCGCGAGGGGAGTTGAAGGTCAAAATGGACGCCCATTGCAACTCATCCCATGGAGACACGTGGCCTCCACGGGAGGAGTGCACTCTGCCCCCGTGGAGGCAACACACCTCCACGGGAAGCAGAGGTGGCACCTTCCAATTGGTCCTTCAAAACTTTCTTGCTTCCCTTCCTTTAAATACTCCATTTTCCCTCCCATTTCATTCATAAAGAAAAATTGAAAAACATTGTGCAGAATTTTCTCTCCAATTTTCCCAACTTCCAAACACCATAACTTTCTCATTCGGAATCTAAATCGAGTGATTCAAATTGGAGAATCTTTGTCTATCAGTCCTCTATCATTTCTACAAGATTCTTTAATCATTGGATTGAATTTTCTGGTAGCTACACTCACAAAAACGTGAGAGCACAGTTTTTCTTCAAGGTATTGATTTCTGTGTTGTTCTTGATCTTCAAGTCTTCAATCACCTTGGGTTTTCTTCTCATATATATGTATGTTTTATGTGTAATCATTGATTAGATAAATGATCTCTAATAAAGCTAGTTTGAGCTTCAATTGATTCACATGTTGAGTTAGATTTTTCTAAATCTATGCTTTCACATGTTTGAGATGTTGTATTGTGCTAGCTTCAAATCTAGGATTATCTTGTGTATTTAGTGACGTGATTTTGTTGATTGATAGTCTTTTCATATGCTAGGTCTTTTTAATTGAAGATTTATTGAAATAGCATACATGATTGATGATTTAGGACTTGATTGGATTTAATTGATTATCTTGAGAATCTAAGTTCTATTATTCAGCTAGAGATTCATTTTTGATTTTATCAAATTGATTCTAGCATTTTTATGTGATTGAACATAATCTAGATTTTTGTGTGTGTTAGGTGTTTCACATACTCTAGGTTGTTTGTTCTTGTTATAAGATCTAGATTTAATTGATTTGTGCTTTTGTTGATAAATATCTAGTTCTTCATGTTTTGTGTCTAATCCACACATTTCATATGTACATGCATCATTAGGTGTGATTGCATTATTTTTTAGGATTGTAAACTAGAATACATGTGATATGTACATATTGATCCAATTCTAATTTCCATAGGATATATTGATCATATACACTATGTTGTGTGTGTTTGCATCATTTCCATTCACTTAGATCACATGCCTTGTGAAAAGGTTGGAAGTCTCATTCCTTAGAGTGATTCTTTGGATTGAGCACTGGAAGTCACATTCCTTAGAGTGATTCTTTGGATTGTGCATTGGAAGTCACATTTTGGAGAGGAGTTCTTCAATTTTTTCAATTGGAAGTCTTGGCTAGGATCCGGGTGATCCGGATAGCTAAGCATTGTAAGTCTTGGCTAGGATCGGGGTGATCCGGATAGTGAACGCGCATTTTTTATATGTGTCGTGATATGCACTATTCAAATAAATTTATAAGATCCTAAGATGCACTCAAACAAGTATAAAACTAGTATGTGGCAAGTATGGGTATCGTTCCTCAGAGATCGAGCGATAGTTATGATTAAACTAATGCTTTAGTTAAAAATGCAAGAAAAGTAAATTGATATGGATTTCGAGAACAAATAAAACTAAAATATAAACTAAGCTAAAATGCACTAATCTAAAGGGTATGGATATGTGATATGTGGATTAAGGGATTGATGAATTTAACTAGTAAACAATGGTTAAAGAATGAACTCACATTAATTGTTATTAACTAATGTAACCACCCTAGGATGTATAAGAATGATTATTTACCACTTGTGTGTACCCAAACCATCATGTACAGCATTGGCCACCCACAATTAGTTATACAATGAAAGAACATATATCACATAAGGGACACATCTCTTTGTTAAAAATCACCAACCCATCATGTATAGGTTGATGCTTAATCTATCACATGCAAACAATCCTAGGATGTATAGTCTTGATGAAAGATTAGAATTAGGTGAGATTACTAAGTCCGGATATTACTTGGGTCATGTACCCTTGTTCAATCCTTCTATTCAATTGAGCTTAGAGAGCCAAGCATCATGTATACTTGATTCTCTACACATGTAATTTCTCAAACAACTAATGAAGAGAGTCATGTACAATCAAACACAAATTGCTTTTGAAATCAAGTAAAACATTGTATAGAACAAATGAGATAGATTTTAATAAAATATATTGAGTTCATTACAAATACCCATATTTACAAGTGAATCAAATCAATACCTTAATGGGATTTAGCTACTCATAACAAATGGAATACAAGAATAAAAATGAGGGAAGTAGAAAAGACCCATGTAGAACCTTCTTTCTTCAAGCTTCAATCCACCTCCTATGTCCTTATGAGTAGCAATTGATGAAGATAATGATGGGTTTTTGGTGAGAAGGGTTTTTTGGATTTAGAGAGAGAAAGAATGAATGGAATGGAGTATGGTCGCGGGTCTCTCCTTCAAAAATCAGATTTGAAAACTATTTATACTTCCTTCAAAAACTAGGCCAAAATGCTGATGTGGCGAGCTGGGTATCCCGTATAGCACGGGTATAGCATTGGTAGGTTACTCGTGCAATTACCCATGCAATCTTCATTTCCCTTCATATTTGCACAATGTGCACGGGTATGTGCACGGGTGGATGACCAGTGCACCACTCGTGCAGTTGCCTTTGCCCCTGGCCTTGCTCCTTGGTCTGGTGAACTGCACGGGTGTGTGCACGGGTGTTACTCGTGCAGGTACCCGTGCAATTTGATCTTATCAAAATCCACCTTCCGGTTCACGGGTGAGTGCACGGGTATGCTACCCGTGTACATTTGCTTCCTTCACTTCATATGTGCACTAATTGGTCCATTCCCCCCCCCCCCCCCCCTTCATGCCTTTTTACTTAATACCTGCAATAAAAACCAAACGAGCCATAAATATACATAAAAATGCTCAAGAACAAAACAAAGAGAAAGGATATGAAGGCCAAAATGTATAACATTTTTGGCTCGATTAGATAGCTAAGCATTGGAAGTCACATTTTGGAGAGGGGATCTTCAATTTGTGCATAGAAGTCTCGACTAGGATTGGGGTGATCCGG
Source organism: Dipteronia sinensis (assembly GCA_033220585.1). Taxonomy (NCBI): domain Eukaryota; kingdom Viridiplantae; phylum Streptophyta; class Magnoliopsida; order Sapindales; family Sapindaceae; genus Dipteronia; species Dipteronia sinensis. Next base: position 57,552,525 of record CM065640.1, on the reverse strand, counting down.
ATAGTTGAGCAAGGAGGCATCACTTTCATTGTCGAGGGTTGAAGGGTAGATTTCTAGTTGAAGTGGTCACTTGAGAGATTGTATCTTTTTATCTTACTAGTGAAAGGTGTTTGTTGGTGGTTGTGTTATCAACCCATGGATGTTCCCTCTTCAGAGGTTTTACCACGTAAAAATCATGTGTTGATTTTCTCTATCCTTATCTCCTTATATTTGTGTATGTGTTAATATATATCTTTGTTGATATCTTTGTAATTGATAGTCATATTATATCAACTTTGTATATTTTATAGCTTTATGGATAAATTCCATGTTATAATTTGAGTTTCTATCACATACATGTTAATGCTTGCATTAACTTTGTTTGAACAAGAATATTCTTAATTGAATTAATATTGCTTGTGCTTTTCTTTTGAAGTGTGATACAGGCTACTTGGAGGGACAAACTTTTGTTTATTTCAAGGAAGTGAAAAAGGTGTAGTAACCTATTCACCCCCTCTCCTCCCCTTTTCTAGGTTAGCTTAAAGAAAATTAACTGCATTTGTATTTTTCAATTGTGCCTCAAGTAAATTTTCGGTGATATCAAGAGATGATCAAATGAAGAAGTTCAAGACTTGTTGAAGATTAGTCTAGGTTTTACAAACTAAATGTAATGTGAGGGTGTGTTTGTGACCAATCTTCATTTTGTATGTCTTAGTATTTGTATAGGTGTCTTGACATGGAATTTGCCAAAGGGGGTGATTGTTAGGTTTTTGAGTCTTGTTGGCATAATTCCATGTCAAAAAAATATTTCCTTTGTATTGTTTAGTTGTCTAGGCTCATTTTGATTCAAGCTTCAAGGAAGATTTGATAACTTATCAAAAAAAAAGTCTTCAAGAGGAGCAAACTTTGTTGCACGTCAAAGGTATATTAAGACCTCAATCCTTTAGCAAGTCATTTAGGCACAGACACACACACTGTATCCATATATGTCTATGCATCTTTGTTCTCAATTGGTATAACACATTCTCACACATATTATAGTATGCACATGCATTAGATTTAAATTGACTAATTTTGTAAAAATGCATGTTCTAGGACTATATCTAGGAAATGACATACTTGTGTATTCTTATGTTTATTTGTTTGTATTTCATTGGTATCGGACTTGAATATGATCTCAAATTTTCCTTATTGATTTTTGAACGTTTTGGTTGCTCATTCATAATTTTTCGAGTTCTGAGTTGAAAGTTACGAAACTTTCCGTATGTTTAACGTGCATGGTTTTCGTCTTTGTGTATCGGGTCGATTTCCATATTTTTTTTCTAAAAGTTTTGTAAATGTCCATGTCCGTGAAAGAGTTATGGTTCGTACTCCGAAAACACAAATTCGGAATTGAGAGGCCGGAGGACGGTCGAAAAACGCGAGAGGTGCATGAGAGGGAAGAAAGGGAAGAATGAGTGGTTTTTTACAAAACAACGCCCTCTCCCGCGAAGGCATGTAGCCTTCATGGGATGGCCACCATTCTGCCCCCTTGGAGGCCACGCACCTCCACAGGAAGCCTAGGTGGCGTGCTCCCTTTGGTCACCCGATGTTCCCATCTCTCCACATTGTCTTCCCTCATTTTTATCTTTTAAATACTCTCTCCCTCTCATTTTTCAATTTGAAGAAGACAATGTGCAGAATTTTCTCTCCAATTTTCTCTCAATTTCCAAACATCATATCTCACTCATTTCTTATCCGATTTGAGTGATTCAAATTAGAGAATTTTCGTCTTACAATCCTCTATCATCTCTAATCATCCTTAAAGTCATTTGTTCAAGTATTTTGGTAGTTCTACACCAAATCTCGTGACTGAACGTTTTTCTACAAGGTAATTGATTATCTTTTGATTCTAAACCTCTTAATGTTCAATTACCTTGGGTCTTCTTCTCATTTTATTGTATGTGTCTTAGAAAAATGCTATTAAGAGATAGAGCTTCAATTATAAGCTAGTTGAGCTTAATTAGAGACTTGTATGTGAGTTAGGTTTTTTTTCTTAAAATCTATGTTTTCTCATACTTGTGAGTTGTACTGTGACTAGCTTTTAATCTAGAGCTATTTGTGCTTTAATTGATTATATTTTAATGATTGATAGCCTTTACATGTGATAGGACTCATTAGTTGAACATATTTAGGATTAGCACAATTATTGTATATTTAGAGTTTATTAGGATTTAATAGATTATTTTGATGAATATGTGCTCTAAATGATTGCTAGAAAACTTTATTGATTATATCTTTTGATTCTAGCATTTTTGGTTTTAGTTCTAAAGTATTTAATATGTGCTTTATGGATATGCTATGTTTTCAAGGTTCAGTTATAGGAATAAAATCTAGGATTTTATGTGTTTTGGTGTTTTACATGCTCTAGGTTTTTGTTCATGTTTTAAGAGCTAGGCAATCTTGATTTGTGTACTTTGATGCCTATGTCTAGTTCTTCATGAAGTGTACTTAATCCATACATTGCATATGTACATGCAACATTTGTATGGTGACATTTTTATTAGGATTATAAACTAGAAAAATCATACACTGTGTGCTCATTAATCATTTCCAGTTTCCATAGGATATATTGATAACATATTCTATGTTGCATATGTTTGCATTGGCATGCATATTGATCACATTAGGAAGTCCTTGCAAAAGGCATGAAGTCTTGGCTAGGGTCGGGATGATCCAAATAGTCAAGCAAGGAAGTCTTAACTAGGATCAGAGTGATCCGGATAGTTAAGCCAGGAAGTCTTAACTAGGATCGGGGTGATCCGGATAGTTAAGCATGGAAGTCTTGGCTATGATTGTGATCCGGATAGTCAAGCAAGGAAACTTTCTAGAGACATAGGATGTGTCTTGGATAGAAAGTTGGCTATGTCTCTTTCACTATAATGCCCGAGGGTTGGGTAGAAGTTATGTCCAATAGAGAGTGTATCATGTTGATTGGTCACTTTTAAGGGTGTACTTTTACCATCTAGTGGAAGATAGTTGGCCGGTAATTGTGGATTCAACCCGTGGATGTTTCCTCTTCGAAGGTTTTATCACGAAAAAAATAAATTGTCAAATGTCTCTAACTCAAACTCTTTTATATTTGTATATGTGATTGATTGTATCTTGTTGAATCTATATTGTATATCTTTGTAAACAAGATTCTTGACTAAGTTTGATTTACACACAATTTGTAGAATCAATATTTGTTTCTTGTATCTTTGTAGTGTTTGAACATTGTATCTTGTGAGATTCTATATCAAGTTGTAAAGTTCTACTTAGTGAATTTATATTGTAATATTCAAAGTACAACTTGTGGAATTTGCTTTGTATTGAATATACTTGCACATGAGATACATTGTCTCTTGTTTTTTATATGTGTTAAGTGTATCACATTGTTTCACATTTGTGATTTTATGCTAGTAGACTAAGGGTGGTGAATTGAGCCTACATATAATAGTTGTTATCTAATAACAATCGTATTGAGGGTTAATTTGTATGCTCACCAAGTGTTTGACAAAAGCATCGAAAATGTTTTAAAAATAAAGTGTCAACCTATTCATACTCCCCCTAGGTTATTTAGTTCATAACCTTGTAGGAATTTCAGAATAGGCTCGACTTAGCTTGAACGAGAATGTAGGTCGACTTGCTAAGCGTCGAGCTAGGTGTATTAAATGAGAGGAGAGAATTGTGGAGCAATGGCTTCGCGTGAGTGAATTTAAGAAAGCAGGACCCCTTTCTCTGAAAAAGGGTCTGATATTTATAGTGAAGACCTAAATCTTTCAACAGTCATCCCATTTATTTGAGAGTGGGGATCTCAAGCCCTTAGCTGCCTATTTTGATTCTAACGAATCTGGCAATAAGGGCCATGATGGCTCTTGTCCGGCTTATGATTTGTAAAATGTCCGACATGTGATAAATGTATTGTCAAGGCTATTTATTGGCTCTTTTGACCATGTTTCAGATTGTCCTAATGCTATGATGGGCGGGATCAGGCCTTGGGCCCGTTTAATATGGGACTTCACACATGATAGGTGTTTTGAGGCTAATTTTGGGCCTTTTGTCTTGTGGCCTCAATTTTGTATAGGTAATTATGGAAGTGACATGCTTAATATTCACCCATAACTCATAGCAATTAACGTCTATAGTAGAAAAAATAAGATGAGAGAAATAAATAAACAATCACACAACACAAGATATACGTGGAAAACCCTAAACAGGAAAAAAACCACGGGCCGTCAAGACGACAAAGAAAGTTTCACTATATGATAAATTGTTATAACCACATACTCCAGGATTCTCTCTCTCACAACCCAAACCCCAAACTACCGATCCTTACCAAGCCACTAAGCTCACAATGCTCACAGTGTCCTCATCTGAGTACACCTCCTCCAGAAATATCCCCTTAGGTTTCCCCTGAATTTCACCCACGGATCTCTCCTCTAAACCTGAGATATTCCCCGGATCCCTCCCCGGATATTCCAAGGGTTCCCTGAGATCCACCCATTCTCTAATGTTGTAGGTTTTTATTTTTTGCTCCACACAAAATAACCTAATTACAATGTTCTATTTATACTAGTTACATGGAGTTTAGACCAACAAGGAAATCCATCTCCTATACATACAAGACTTACTTGTTCCACATAAACACTATTTCCTTTTATGGAAAGTCTTCTTCTGAAAAGAAATCATTTCCTTCAAGCAGGAGAACTTCCAAAAGAACTACTTTCCTTTTCCGCTGAAGATTTTCTGTTCCACGCATGCTTATGATTGACTACGATTAGGGTTATAGTTACGCACCCGCTTCCTAAACCGTTACAAGTCACCTGAAATTACATCGCTTAAAAAACCGCGATCCATACACTGAAACGACCTACCGACCTACTTCTTCAGTTCTTCATGGTCTTCAAACCTCTCGCAAACACCATCTCTAACTTTTTATCGTATCCTACGTCTCTAGGAAGTTCCACATCAAATGAGTCTCGTTTGGTTTACATTGGGTTCACTTGAGAATATGAGCCAAAACCTAATAATTCTCCCATTTGGGTTGAATTATCAAGACCTTTGTCCATAACCACGACTCTCCTTAATGAGAACCACCATACCCCACCGCAAGGTGGAACCATTTAAGAACGAACCATCCTAAGATTTTTTTTTTCATTTAGTGTTCGTTGTTCCAGTACCATGTCAAAATAACTTGCTGAAATTGTGATGCAACTCCTCATGTCAGATTTACATGGGAGTTCGTCAGCCATCGACATCCTTGTCCACCCACACACCTAGAATCACCTTTTGACTGATACCCATATGCAAAACTTGTGGACCACTAGCAGCAACATATCCTCTTCATGGCCAGTGGGGAATTCTGACAAAAGGATGAATGTGTCCTTGCATTACCCAACCCTATGAAAGGCCTTTCTTCCTTGCATCACTTATCCTGGTGAAAGACTTCCTACTAGTACCGGGACTGCTTTTCCGGATAACCTCCACACCTCACCAGAGACTTCGAGAGTGTTTTTTTTTTTTTTTGTATTCAGGAATTTTTTTTTTATCTCCTTATGTAACCCATATTAGATCTCCATGATTCGTACTCGCCACCATAAGCCAAATTTCTCCTCTATCAGTATTTTTCCTCCATCAAACCCTAACTAGTTCGAAACCGCTTTCAAGACGTATCTCCTTTGCTAAACCATGTTAGGCAACCATGAATCATCATCCCAATACCACCAAGTCCTCCATACGATCTCCCATAAAGACTTGACACTGCCATCGCCAACCGTAGGGCTTTGATACCAGTTGTTAGGAATTAGAACTGATGAACTTAATATTCACCTATAACATAGCAATTAACATCTAATAGGAAAAAAATAAGATGAGAGAAAATAAACAATCACACATAACACAAGATATACGTGGAAAATCTAAATCAGAGAAAAAACCACGGGCCGTCAGGATGACAGAGAAAATTCTACTATATGATAAATTGTTACAACCATTTACTTTAGGATTCTCTCTCTCACAACCTAAACCCCAAACTACCGAGCCTTACCAAGACCCTAAGCTCACTACCAAGCTTTTTATCGTGGCCCTCAACTCACAAAGCTACAGGATTCTCATCCGAGTACACACCCTTCAGGAATATCCCCTTAAGTCTCCCCTAAATATCACCCACGAATCTCTACTCTAAATCCCCAGATATTCCCTAGATATTCGGTTCCCCTGGATCCACCCACTCTTTGATGTTACAGGTGTTTATTTTTTTTTTTTTTGCTCCACATAAAATAACATAATTACAAGGCTCTATTTATACTAGTTATAGGGAGCTTAAACCAACAAGGAAATTCATCTCCTATACATATAAGACTTACTGGTTCCACATAAATACAATTTCCTTTTATGACAAGTCTTATTGTAAAGAGAAACCATTTTCCTTCAAGCACAAGAACTTCCAAAAGAATTACTTTCCTTTTCCTTTGAAGATTTCTTGTTCCACGCATGCTTATGATTGACTACGATTTGGGTCATAGTTGCGCACCTGCTTCCTAAACCGTTACAAGTCACCTGAAATTGCATCGCACAGAAAACCGCGATCCATATGCTGAAACGAATTACTTCTTCAGTTTTTCATGGTCTTCAATTCTCCCTCAAACATCATCTCTAACTTCCAAACGTATCTCACGTCTCCATGAAGTTCCATATCAGTTGAGTCTCGTTTGATTCACATTGGGTTCACTTGAGTATACGAGCCAAAACTTAACACACTACACTACACTTCACTGGACTGGACTGGACTATACTGGTCTGGATTATGTTCAGTATTGTCCCATGTTTGGTGCTCTGCTGAATAATATTGTACTGGACTGTATTGTATAGTATTATTTTAAATTAAAATTAATATTATTATTTTGAAACTAAAATTGATACTATTATTATAAAGTATTTTATTTATAAAAGATAATATATGTTTAAATTATTTTTAAATATTTTGTTAAATAAATTTTTTTAATAAATAATTCAAGATGAACTATGTTAAATAAAATTTTTATTCTATAAAATTCAAATTGAAAATCTATTGCTATTTTTTTTAATTTCCATAAGTTCTTGTGTTTTTTTGGCACTTCATTTGATATTATATATATACACACAAATTTTCTATTATCAGTTCGTCCCGAGATAAAATATATCAAGACATTGAATATGAGCCACTCATTTTACATACTTTGACTTGATGTGTATGAACTTGTCAAAGCTCCTCCATAAATGAGTGGCTCACATTCAATGTCCTGATATATTTTATATCAAGACGAATTGACAGTAGAAAACTGTGTATATATATATATATGTATAAAATTAAATTGAAAAAGTTATATAAAAAAATAATATGAAAAAGAAAAATAAAGTTGGTGGGACCGTGGTACAACCTATGACAACTTTGTCCCACTTAGGGATGGCAATGGGTCGGGTTCGGGGCGGGGTGGCCTTCCCCGCACCCCACCCCATTTATTTTTTGAAAACCCATCCCCTCATAAAACCCCACCATAGATGGAACGGGTTGGGGCGGGGCGGGATACAATGGGGAGTGCTTTCCCCATCCCCACCCATTAACCCCATTTATAATTTTTTTTATTAAAATAACAAATATATAACCATTGAATATGATATAAAATATAAAGTAATAAATAATTCCAAGAAACTATTAAAAAACATTTAATAAAATTCAATCATTTTCAAACATAAAAATAAAGTATGAAGTCAAAATGTTCGAAATTCATAACGGTGAAGAGAGGTAAAGTTAGGGTTAATGTATTTATATATTTCCTTTTTTAGATATATCTATTTTCTTTGAAACTACGTAGTTTAACTAAGTATTATTTTAAGCCAAGCGGGGAGGGGCGGGATGAGGAGTATAAAACTCATCCCCACCCCATACCCATTGCGGGTTAGACTATATATCCCTATCCCCGCCACATCCCCACCAAATTAAAACCTATCCCCACCCAAAAAGTGCGGGTCCCCACAGGGCCCCGTCCCTATGGGGAATTTTGCCATCCCTAGTCCTACTTTTTTGTTTTTGATTTCTACGGAATTTAAGGCTTGAAGCTTGCGCTGAGTTGCGACTTGCGCACTATAAATCAAGTCCGGCCGTGGCAGGTATTCATGGCCATGACTGAATAGTACTACATAGGCTGATTATACAGTACACTTGATTAAATAATCCACTTGAAAAAAAATTATCAAACATCGAGTACTATCCGGTCTATTTGTCCTGTCTATTACGGTATACCAAACAAGTCCTAGATGTTTTTGAGAGAAAGAGAAAGGTTTAGATTGATGATAAATAAAAGTAACAATGAAGTTACTCAGACATTGTCGCTTCTTTCGTCAACGGTTTCTCTCTCTCTATATATATGTTTTTGAGAGAGAAAGAGAAATGTTTAGATGATTGATAAATAAAAGTAGCAATAAAGTTACTCAGACATTGCCGCTTCTTTTGCTAACGGTTTTCGTCAACGGTTTCTCTCTCTCTCCCTATAGGCATAGTCTCTATCTCTCTCTCTCTCTTCAAATTGGTTGTGCGAACAATGGTGGTGGGAGGGAAGAGGGATGTTGTCTTAACGAAGGGCAGATTGAGAATTGCAAATTGAATGTGTATACTAACCATTAAATTCCATTTGTGTTAAAAACAAAATTCTAATGGTATTTTTTTAGGTTGCTCTTGACTTTCTCCCTTATAATATTTTTATTTTAACTCCGGAAAGATAAATTGTTGTTGCATGAAGTTTGAAACCAAGATAAAATGCTGTTGGTTATATATGAAACAATACTGCACAGAGAGCATGTATAACAACAGACAAAACGTTACTAGTCCCAATTCCCAACTAAATGTGTTTAATGGTAATAATCTCCCTCAAGTACTTCAATCCATTTCAGAATGAGAAAAACTGTTTGTTTTGTTATGAATAAAAACAAATTAATGATAATAATTTGCACAGAACCAACAAAGATAACATGACAACTTAATTGCCCACCATTACCAAACAATCCTAAGATCATTTCGAATGCTTGCCCTCTCCAGGCACAACTCCGAAATCTGCTTCGTGAGCTTGAGTTCAAAACTGATTCTCCGCCAGCAGCAACTGAAACAGAATTGTTCCGATTTTGTTTTTAATGTGGAGATATGCAAATAGACAGAATTCGAAAACCACCTAATCAAGCACAAGAATAAGGTTGCAAACGATATCCATAAAACCCATTGCAGATCAAACAATTTCATACATTTGTTCGACTTCTTCAACATCTTTGAATGCAGGAGTGTGGACAGACTCTTTTTATGCACGGATGCAATGACACTATTAGACAAAAATAGTAGCACTCTGTAAGCCTAGACCAAACAAATGACAACAGAGATGATAAACCATCTAAAGATCGGAATCCTCAAGAAAACTTTTGGAGGTAGTCACCAGTCGCCACTCAACGCAAGCAAGCCCACCAGTAGAGATTCAGTTGACAAATAAAACATGCCATTACAGATATTCTCCCTGTTACCAACTTTGTCTCACCAAGCAATGTCATAATAGTGACTAGTGAGCATGAAAAACATAAACAATAAAGTACTATACATTACTTCAGATAGTAGTATCTTTTGGTCCTTGATTATTATGTGTAATGAAGGGAAAAACTAACTCCCTATCTACGCCGCTAACTGTCTTGATATCATTGAAATCAGCATAAATAATGAAAAACCAAGCATTCACAGAAATCCAACATCTCACATAGGACCCACACACTTAACCAACTACTTAAAAAGTTTCGTTCAGATAGGTTTGCAGAATTACCTACAATGTAATATCAAACTGAGAAACATGATTGTTATGAAGATAAAAGAAATATTATTTCTTCAACTACAATGGAGTAACATGGATTCTGGTAACATCATAAAGAAGAAGATAATGCATTATGGTAACAAGCTCTGTCCTTGAGTAAATATGACATGGCATTGACGATTGCTAGATGCTTAAATATACACATAAACAATAAACCTCGGAAAGTTCTTCCTCCCTTCAACAGTATAGTCAGTTCACACCTATACAGAGATGGTACAAAAAAGCAGTTTTGAGGTAAACCGTTAATGTATATTCCCAAAACAAGCTTCTATGAAGAAGGTATGAGCAGCTTCATATAAGAAGATGCTAGCAATGCAAACATCTGTTTAGAAGCATATATACCTAAACAACTATCTCACCAATGTCTTCTGATAACTCTGGGACGTACCTTACTTGCTTAAGATCTTGACCCAATCTGTCAATCATCTGATATATTTTATCTGATTTAGGGTGCAATCTATCAAGTACTGTAAATTCATGGACATCCTTATCCACCTCAATCGAACTAGCCCCTGAAGGCTTTTGGACTCCAGTGCTTCTCATTTTATGTCTTACATTAGCAACAGTATCCCAGTCTCCTGCTGCGGCAAAAATATTTGACAACATAGAATAGTTCCCAGGATCTGATGGTTCCAATTTAATCAGATGATCATGCACCTCTTTAGCAAGTTCAACGGCATTATGCATTCGGCATGCTCCCAAAAGGGTACCCCAAATAATAGCATTCGGTTCAACTGGCATGCTATGCACAAGCCTAAAAGCTTCCTTAACATGCCCACCACGACCCAGAAGGTCAATCATACAACCATAATGCTCAACTTGGGGAAGAATCCCATAATCTCTCTCCATTGCATAGAAGTATCGTACACCCTCATCAACAAGGCCTGCATGGGTACAAGCGCATAAGATACCGATGAAAGTAATTTTATCAGGCTGAATCCCTTCTTGCTTCATCCTTGAGAAAAGTTCCAGCGCTTGTTCACCATGACCATGCATGGCAAGCCCTTGTAGCATGGCATTCCAAGACACCAAATCTTTCTTCGGCATCCGATTAAAGACACTCATTGCCTTGTCCAAGCTACCACACTTTGCATACATATCAACCAATGCATTAGACACATTTGTAATACACTTAAACCTATTTCTATCAATTGATGCATGAACCTTCATCCCCAAACTAAGCAAACCAGACTGAACACAAGCAGCCAATATACTAATAACAGTACCATCGTCTAGCTTTAATCCAGCCTCCTCCATTTGATCATACAGTCTCATTGCCTCGTTTGCCATCCCCTTTTCGGCGTACCCAGATATAATTATAGTCCAAGGAACCAAGCTCTTAACAGGCATCCTATCAAACAACAATTTAGCTGTGCCCATATCTCCATCTTCACAATAACCCCAAACCATTGTTGACCACGAAACAACATTCCTCTCAGGCATTTTTCCAAACAATTCAAAAGCCATGTTAATTTCTCCAGCCTTTGCATACCCATCCAACATCGTGTTCCAGCTAACCATATCTTTTTCAGACATTTCATCAAACAACCGCCGAGCTTCACTCAACTCACCTCCTTTCATCAACCCAGATAACATCGAATTCCATGTCACATTATCTCTCTCACCCATCGTGGAAAACAACCTCCTCGCTGCACTAACACCAAACACACCACACTTTGAGTAACTATCAATAAGTGAATTCGGCACATATATATCAGCCAAAAAACCGCATTTCTCTATCTGGGTATGAATCATTTGCACTACTCTCAACCAGTTCTTCCCGTCACACGCTTTCAAAAGAAACGGGTACGTAAAATTATCAGCAAACAAACCATTCTTTTGCATCTCAAAGAAAATCCCAAAAGCTTGCATATTCAGCGAGTTCTGTACACAAGCTCGTATCAAAGTATTATACAAATGAACGTTAGGATCATGAACATAATTGAAAACCTTCACAGCCAATCCCATTTGACGACAAAGAGACAGAGAAGATACGAGCTTCGGTGCTATGTAGAGGTCATTGTGGAGGTCTTGCTTGATAATCTGCGCGTGAAGTTGCTTGACGTGGTTTAGGTTATTGCATTTGTGAAGATTGTCCAGCTTTTCCTCCAAGAGTCTCCGAGTAGAGACCCATCTGGGTGCTCGAACCGGGACCGACATTGGTGGTTTAGTGTTGTAGTACAACGGCATCGTAGAAGCGAATTTGCATCGTGCAGTGAAGGTGTTTGTAGAATTGTCTGACTGAGTTTTCGCTTTAAAGAAAATTTGAACAATTGGTGTGTGTTTAAGCTAAGTCGATAAGGTGTGTATTTCTCTTTTATTGGCAACTCGGCTTTTCATTTCTTCAACGACCAAACGCCAAGCGGGATTTTCGTTAAGTGAGTGTGGCTAAATGAATTTCACCTTATCTCTAATTGCACAAAAGTGTGTTCATATACCGTCTTTCTATTGTCAGTTCGAAATAAAATAAAATATATCAGTTCCTTACATGTGGATCATTAGATTTAAAAGATGTTTTGACTAGTACATGCATTTAAATCCAATGCCTAAATGCAAAGAACCGATATATCTTATATCAGTTCGAATTGATAATAGAAAAACTATTCATATATATATATATATATATATATATATATATTGTTAACGGAAAAATCACTCAGGGAGCGGAATCTCGGTTAGCACCCTCACCCACTACCGGTAGCCAATAGCGGGATAGGTACCTTCGGTACCGCGATCTTTCCTCGTAATGTAGATGGATGTAAATAAGGTGCCGGATAAGAATGATCGATGAGATATGAAATAACACTGTTTTATTCAAAAAAGGGTATCAGTAGTATCGTTACAATTCAGACTCTCCTCACACTAAACTCTCTATTTCCTCTTACACAGGATGAAGGCTGAGCCTTCGTTTATGTCAATAAGTGGATATTTCCTTCCAATGATTGTCAATGAACTTTCACTGGCTTCAGAGAATTCAGAGAGTATTCCTCTGGAAATTAAACTCTCTTTTCTAGCGATAAAAAACGATGTTTGGATCCCCCTGTTTACACTTCAAAGCTGTATATATAGTTCTCCTAAGATCCCCTCAATATCCGGTTTCCTTCATGAGGATTATTGAGAGTCCTATTTTAAGCGTTGAAAAGCATTGAGTGGGGCTGAAGGCGCGAGATTTGATCCCGTTAATTACTGTCGAATTCAAATTTTGATTATGTTGACTATTTAGTCTCATTAATGGCACTTTATTTTGGCGATGGAGTCAACTTTCCTTCTTCGTGCAGCTTTAGAGAGAAATTCTGGTCTCTGGCAGATTGAGGTGCTAGTATTAGAGCTTGTTTCGTGTCTTGCTGGAATGGTGCTTGTGTCTTTATGTTCATTCTCGTATTGCTTGGCAGGTGTGGTGCTTGTCTTGAAGAGGGGCTTCGAGTAGGCGTGTTAGGTATCCAGTGGGAGTTGAGACAACGCCTTGGCGGGTATCGAGGTACCAGATACTTTGATTGATGTCGAGGTACTTCGCGGGGTACTAGGCGTACGAGCTACCATTGTACTGATCTGGGGTTGACATCAGGAGCTTCGGTTGAAGCGAGGTACATGCCTTCGTTAACTCGCGGAGCTGATATCCTATACAGAAAGATATGTAGTTGAGGTTTCGACCTTGTCAAATATCGGCTCCTTCTAGGTTGTGGTACTGATCTTGCCGGTTTACTGAAGTATCTGGATGAATCTTCCTAGGAAGGTCCCTATTGGAAAATTCTCCTTTGGTCCTTTGTCATAAAACCCTGTTAACAGAAGTCCCCCCTAACTTGAACACAGCAATGAGGTTGGGGTTGGGGTTGAAGTCAGGATAAATAACACTTGGAGAATTTTTCACAATCGTCTCGTAGGAGGGAATCTTCTCTTTGCACGCTGATTTAAATGAGTCTTCCACGTGGCTAACCAGGATAGGCCAAATTCAAAGAAGGAAATTTTCTGGGGGCGCAAGTTTCCCGAAACCGTTCCCTTCACGCGTCGATATTCCCACGGCATTGATTACCTTCTCTGCCCGTTACAAGTAGATATTTCTATATAAACCCTGCTTTCTCTAGGTGTATTCACTTAAGCAAATCTTCCCGAACAAGAATCTTTGAAAGAAAAAACATAACTTTCTCTTCGTTGATCTTCACGCTTTCCCTTTTCTGAGAAACGAAACCTCGACTCTGTGAATATATCTTCACCTGATGGCGATAGTATCGAGCAGTTGTTTGGCGGCGACGTGGCGGCCAGCGGAAGCCTTGCCCCTAGAAAAAGGCCACGCGTCGACAGTGATAGCGGGGATGATATTCCCTTTCAACGCCGGCGTTCCAACCAGAATGTGGCAATTGGGATGGGCTTTTCGAACAATCCCGATGCTCCAGTTGATATCGATCAGGAGTCGAGTGGAGAAACTGGAGCTGCTACCAGGGTAGTCGAAGATTGGGTTGGCGAGGTTACAGACACCGTGGGGAGGATACTCGCTCTTACTTACGAGTATAGGTGTGTCCCTGATTCTACCAGCACTTTGGACACAGTGAAACGCTTGTGGAGGGATTTTAAGATCCTTAGGGATATCTTAGTTACCATACCCTCACCCGGGTATGACATGTATTCTCCTACTCCTAGCGAGCTTCCGATTCATACGGAGGCCTTCGACAGTGGGGTCAGGCTACCTCTTCACCATACCTTGCGTAGAGCGCTGTACGCCTTGCAGCTCGCCTCTCTTCAACTGACACCAGGATTTTGGAGGCACCTGGTGGAGTTCCTGGTTTTATGGAGGGAACAGTGTGCGAGGGACAACATCGATCTGGAACCGGTACCTGACGAGCTCTGGTATGTGTTTTAGATTGCTGCCAATGCCCCGGGTCCGAAGGGGCAGTTCTATGCTCGGGCGAAGAACAACTTCAAATTTATGGTACCAGGGGCCACAAAGAAGGATACCTCTTAGAGGGAGGAATGGGTCGTCATCAAGGGCGAATGGGGCAGCTCGGTTCACATTGGAGGAACTGAGTTCAAGGTTCCTACCTGCTTTAGCGGGAAACCTCCTTTAGAGAAGGGTAAGCTCTCCGCTGAGTCAGAGAAGATCTTGAAGGCCATCATGGCCCGGAATTATATCAACCTGCAATATCCTACCTCAGATGCTTTCGATGCAGGGAGGGTGGAATATTACCTCTGAATTTTCGACGCACTTCCTGGTAAACACCTTTCTGATTCTACTTTCACTGTACTGCTTTATTGATTCTGCTGACCTTAACTTATGCTGTCTTGGTAGTTTCAACAGTATCTCCAACGGTACCTGAGGTAGAGCTTAACCAGGCTGGGGGCGCCGTTGATTCTCCTCCAACCTCCCCTACCAGGCTTTCTGCTAGCTCTGATCTCAATACAGGAGTTGGCATATCTGCTGGATCTGGTAGGGTCCCGGTCGAGGTATCTGGATCTCCAGCTCCCCCTCCCCTTGTTTCGGTTAGGTCACTGGAGGCCTTTACAGCTAGAGTGGGGAGGTATCGAGGAGCTTTGGTCGGGTGCAGGATACGTCACCCATCAGACTAGTCAATGTTGCCAGTGCTACTGATGCTGGTGCCTCAGCTCCTTCTACTTCTCCCGTTATGGCAACTAGTCAATCTAAACAGGTCGAGAAAAGTTTTGACCCTGCTATGGAGAGGCTGGTGGTACCTTGGGATAAGGCGCGATCATGGTCGAAGGACAGCAGCCAGGATAAAGTTTTGGCCCACTTCGTTGCCTCCTGCCCAAGTGGGAGCTTGGGTGTCATGACGGCCATGCCCACCGAGCTGCTAATTATAAGGGAATCAACTCTTCTGGCTGAGGTAAGTTGTCTCGTTTTAGTCTTCTATCCCGATTAAGCGTGGGAGATATCTTGACTAGTGCTTTGTTATTGTTAGGCTTTTAAGTTCAATTTGGCCATGAGCCAGCAGGCCGGCTCCCTCTTGGAGCATGTTAGAGGTGCTACTGCCGAGCTAGAGTAGTCTAAGAAAGAGCTCGCTAAGGCTGCTAGAGGCGTGGAAGCTTTGAACCAGTCTCTGGATAATGCTAAGAAGGAGGCGGATGAGGCGAAGGTTGACAGGGAGAGGATGCAGCATGCTTTGGATATTGAGAGGCTAAGGTCCCTTCGCCGCAATGAGGAAAGGGATGTTGCTACGGGACGAGTAACGGAGATGGAGTAAAATGTTCAATCCTTTTGTGGTAGCGTGGCCGACCTGGATGCTCAAGTAGACACCGCCTTCGGGGATGGTTACTTTATTGCTGGCTACCAGGTGGCTCTAGCTCTCGTTCCTTCGTTTGATCTGAGTGCCATCACTGGATGGAATAAGGAGGAGATTATGGCAAAGGCTCCTGAATTGGCTGGAGCAGCGCCTTCTGATGTGGCTGGACCCTCCCAGGTTGCTGGAGCCAGTGGAGTGGTAGGAGGTGCAGACCAGAGTTCTATCTCCCTTCATCCACCAAACAGTGCTGGAGCAGCTCCCAGTTTGAAGGCTCATGTGGATGGTATGGCTCAGGCTGAGGGAGGGGTTCATGCCCCTTCTGCCCCTCCATCAGAGTCCGTCAAGGAGGTAAGGGATCAGCCTGTTATTGATGATGAAGAATCTGCCTTGGTAGAGGAAGGTCAGGCTACTTTGATCAAGGAAGTTGGAGGAGATTCTGACCAAGCAGCAGCAGGAGAACTTCGGGGCGATCTATCCCAGGTGGAGCTTCTGGTTACGGGGGGTACCCAAGAAGCAGGCGGGGTTCTGTCTGGTGTTGAAGGGGGAGAAACTTTAACTGGCAAAACTGGAGAAAAGACGGCCAATCAAGAGCAGGAGGATGCATGATCTAGCTTGATCCCCTACCCAGTAGTACCTAGTCAATTTTATCTTCTTGTAGCCCGTGATCGGGGTTGGGCTCCCCAGTTTTAGTAATGAGAACTTTTTATTTTTCCTTAACTTCATGCATGTGTAGTTTATTTCACTCTAGGTTGAAACTCGCCTTAATCTGAAGTAGGGTCTTCAATGTAATTTCGATTCCATAAATGCTTGCTCTTGGAGGAATCTTGGTGCCTAGGTGGAGATTCGGTGACCCACCTTCTATTGCGCCCGATTTAGTGTAGTTGATATCGTAATTGGTCCGAGAGGGGAACCAAGACATCAAACGGATATAGATCGTAGTCCATATTTTTTATGAATTCCCACGTAGGAATTATTGGTTCAAATTCTGTATTCAACTGCTCTTCCAGGTGTCAGTCTAGGACAGGTTCGATTGTCTTAAGCATTAAGCTTCGGGGGGGGGCATACTTTACGAAGCTACCCTTTCCCATATATCGAATGTTGTGTCCATAAATGACCTTATCCTCTCGCTCTCGATACTCGATCTCTCCTTCTATAAATACCCCTTATCTGTTAGATGGATCTTTAGACAATCTCCTTTCCCTTTTAGTAGGCAACCCCCAATAGATTGACCAATGATCGTCGTATCAACTAACAATGTTGGAGGAGGAGGAGATGTCAGCTCTGTGACTGGCTGTATGCTTGGTATTGTGGAAAGAGTTGTGCTCGGTGGACTTAACTACCAGAGAAACAGGAATGGTAACGATTCCCAGGATCATGATGAATGGTGGGCTCTGGTGCTGCAGCCTTGCCAATGGTGTAGACATTCCCCGGGTGAGTTGTAGCTTCGTTCCCCGTTGCATCTTGGATGTGGGGGGTCTCAAGACTGTCCCTATGCCCCCCTTATTTGTACTGACCCTAACATAGCCTCTGTTCCTGTCTTCGGGGTTTGTGGAAGCATCGTCAACATAAGTTCTGATTAAGATCGATGTTGCTAGGTAGGCAGATCAAGAAAGTAGGCGAGAAGTTAAAGAGAAAGCTGGCATTACTAGACTTCCATTTTATTTTCTTGTCACTTTCTCTTTTGTATCTTATATGTAGCTTAAAATAAGGGTTGGGTTACCTGATTTGATCAATGAAAAGAAAACCCATTTCCATCTATATCTGTTGATCGAATTCAGTCCACGCTTCTGATTGTAGCATAAATTCGAACCATAGTCCCCAGCATAAACTAGACTTAATCAATACTTGGTAATGTGAGGACCCTGATGGGAGTAAAGTAGAGAAACAACAGGTGACCGGTACCATGGTACCTCGCACTCTAGTTCTAAGAATCTTGGTTCCTTAATGATGATGAATGTTCCGGCGAATCATCTTGCAATCTAGGTACCTAGCATTCCTATTTTAGGAATCTTGGTACTATGGAGAATATTCTGGTGAATCTGGGTACCTCGCATTCCTGTTTGCAGGGATCTTGGTACTTCGACGAATAACCTGGTACCTAGCCTTCCTGTTTCAAGGAACCTAGGTCTTTAGGCAGATATTCTGGCGAAACAGGGCAACTCGCATTCCCGTTTGGAGTTTTGGTTCCTTGGCGAATAAATTTGGCGAATCGGGGTACCTTACATTCCTACTCTAGAAATATTGGTACCGTGGCAAATGTGATGGAGAACGTATTGGCAGCAAAATCCTGGTAGGCGACTAAGGCCATGTTAGAACCATGTCTTTCTTAACGGGGGGTAGTACCCGGCCAATGCCTTTATCTGGCAGGCGACTACGTCCTTGCTAACCAGACTCCTCCTAGTGGGGGATGGCACCCAGCCAAGGCAGCAGGAAGGCCATATGGTCCTTTCTTGTCTTGAGGTGATTATTGGCGAAAATTAGGCGGTCATACTGGTAACAAGAGCCTGGTAGGCAACTAAGGCCACTTTAGCACCAAGTCTTTCTTAGCGGGGGGTGGTACCCGGCTAAGGCCTTGATCTGGCGGGCAACTATGCACTTACTATTCAGACCTTTCTCATTGGGGGGTGGTGCCCGGCCGAGGTTTGATCTGTAGGGCAACTATGTTCTCACATACTGGATCCTTCCTAGCGGGGGGTAGTGCCCGGCCAGGGCATCAGGAATACCATGCTTCTTATCATGGTCTCGAGGAGATCCTCTTGGAGGGATTTATCCTATCCAGGGCATCAGGAGGGCCATCTGGCTTTCCTGGTCTTTAAGGCGACCATGACGAATACAATTGGCGTCACACAGTAGATAGATGTAGATAATCGTAGAAAAAGTAGATGGAGAAAGAAAACCTTTTTTGTTGATGATCAAAAAAGAGAATACAAGTACTCACGATTACTAACATCTTCTAGTGTTTGTCATGGAACAGTCTTGGCTTACTCTTACTGCATGGCTTATGGGTAGAATCTCTTGAGATGATCAGCGTTCCAAGTGTGGTCTACAGGATGCCTATTCATGTCGTCCAGCTTGTATGCCCCACCTTGGATCACCATTCTGATTAAGTAGGGACCTTCCCAATTAGGTGACAGTACCCCGTCTGACTTCTTCAGGGTATTATGAGTAACCTTCCTGAGAACCAAGTCCTCTTCTTTAAAGCTTCAGGCTCTTACTCTCCTGTTGAAGTAACGAGCGATTCGGCTCTGGTAAACTGCTACCATTTCTGCAACCCTGTCCTATTTTTCCTCTAGGAGGTCCAGGCTGGCTCTCAGCTTGTCTTTATTTTCATCGGGGTCGAAATGTTGAACTCGGAAAGAAGTGAGCTTATGCTCTATCGGAAGGACAGCTTCTACCCCGAAAGATAACGAGTAGGGGGTTTCTCCAGTAGCGGTTCTTTTGGTGGTGCGGTAAGTCCATAGCCCGTCCGGGAGTTCATCAGTCCATCTTCCTTTCTTCTGTTAAAGTTTCTTCTTTAGGAGCCTCTTGATAGTCTTATTTGTGGCCTCTACCAGGCCATTAGTCTGAGGGTGTGCTACAGATGCGAAGCGAAGTTCAATCCCCAGGCTCTCACAGAATTCCATGAACTTGGCATTATCAAACTGCTTACCCAGATCGGTGATAATGACCATCGGGGTACCGATCCGGCATACCACATTCTTCTTGATGAATTCTGTTATATTTGCTTCAGTGATTCTAGAGAGGGGTTCTGCTTCCATCCACCTGGTGAAGTAATCAATAGCCACGATCGCGTGCTTCTGCTGACCTGGCGCGGTTGGTAGAGGCCCAATTAGATCTACTCCCCAAAAGGCAAACAGATATGGCGAGCTGATGGTAGATAATCGTTCCAGAGGTAGGTGATGTAGGTTGGCCATTTTTTGACATGGTTCACAAGACCGTATGAACTGCCTCGCATCATGGTGCAAGGTTGGCCAAAAATATCCCATGCGTAGCACCTGGTAAGCCAGTGCTTCTCCCCCGGCATGACTTCCACAATCTCCCAAATGTACTTCTCTCAATGCCTAGTCTGCATCGTCGGGATGTAGGCATCTAAGCAAGGGGAGTGACCAACCTCTTATGTAAAGGTGCCCCTCTACCAAGCAGTATCAGACCGAGGTTCTCTTGATTTTACGAGCTTGAACAGGGGTTTCAGAGAGCTTCCCTAACTAAAGATAATCCCCGATGGGATCCATACAGCATGGGAGGCGTTCCACGGGGTTGACTTCCTTACCTTCAGCTATGCTCGACGTAGTGATTATTTGGAGCGGTACTCCTTTCGAAAATGCTTGTCCTCCACTGGCAGCTATCTTCGCTAGGACCTCAGCTCGATGATTCTGCTGCCTAGGTATCTTTTCCATCCTAAAACCTTTGAAACGGGGCAATAGTTCCTGGACTTTTTCGAGGTAGGTTGTCATGTTATCTTCTCTGGCCTGGTATAGACCGGTTATTTGATTAACTACCAGTTGCGAGTCACATTTGGCAAGGAGGTAATCAGCCCCTAGCTCAGCTGCTATTCTCATTCCTGCTAACAAGGCTTCATATTCAGCTTCGTTGTTGGTGGTACTGAACTCGAATCTGAAACAGTGACAGCACTCAACCTTTTCGGGGTCGGTTAGAATGATCCCACATCCGTTTCCTGCTTGATTGGATGCCCTATCGGTATATAAGATCCAGACTTGATTGATAGGCCAATCTACAGGCTCTTGCTCCTTCTGAAGAGCTTGATTCAGGGCCGGGGTAGCATCTTGATTGGGTAGTTACACTGAATTCTACCATGAAATCCACCAAAGCTTGGGCTTTGATGGTTGTCCTGGCTTTGTACTTGATGTCGAGCTGTGTGAGCTCAAGGGCCCACAACACAAGTCTTCCTGATACGTCCGACCTTTGGAGAAATTGATGCAGAGGTTGATTAGTGACTACCACGACTGTGTGGGCAAGGAAATAAGGACAGAGCTTTTTAGAAGAAACCACCAAGGCTAAGGCAAGCTTTTCTAGGAGGATGTAGTTCCTTTTAGATTTGGTTAGGGCGCGGCTCACATAGTAGATAGGGCGCTGGACCCCATCTCTGCATTGTCTTACTAATGCTCCGCTGACAGCGGTTTCAGATATTGCTAGGTATAATTGCAGTTCTTCTCCTTGTACCTGGCTAGCTAGTAGGGGTGGGCTAGCGAGGTACTTCTTCAGCGATTGGAAAGCTAGCTCGCTATCCTGGTCCCACTTCATGTTCTTCCTTTGTTTGATTGCCTTGAAGAAAGGGATACACTTGTCAGTAGATCGTGATATGAAGCGGTTAAAGGCTGCAATTCGCCCGGTTAAACCTTGCACTTGTCTGAGTGAGGTGGGGGACTCAAGATCTAGGATGGCTTTGATCTTCTTGAGATTAGCTTTGATCCCCCTCTCATGGACCATGAATCTAAGAAATTTCCCGGCTGTAACTCTGAAGGCGCACTTATCAGGATTCAATCGCATCTGATTTTCTCTGATTATCTGGAATATCTGATGGAGATGGTCCTGGTGATGTCCAGTTACCTGGGACTTCATGATCATATTATCGATGTATACCTCCATCGACTTTCCTATCAGTCCCTTGAACAATCGGTTGACTAGGCGCTGGTAGGTAGCCCCAGCGTTTTTGAGCCCGAAGGGCATGACCCTATAACAGTACATGCCCTGCCCGGTTATGAAACTGGTTTTATCCTAGTCAGCTGGGTTCATCATTTCTCTGGTTGTATCCTGAGAAGGCATCCATAAAACTTAAGAGCTTGTTACCCGCGGTTGAATCTACTAGTTGGTTGATTTTCGGTAGTGGGAAGCTGTCTTTTGAGCATGCGCGGTTAAGATCCGTATAATTAACGCACATGCGCCACTTCCCGTTTGCTTTGGTCACCATAACTACGTTGGCAATCCACTCGGGGTATCGAGACTCCTTGATGAATTCTACCTTTAGTAGTTTGTTTACCTCCTCTTGCACTGCAACATTTCTTGCCTGGTTGAAATGTCTTCTCTTTTGTTTGACTGGCTTGAAGGTGGGATCTACCGCTAACCTGTGAGCTGCTAAAGCAAAAGGTATCCCCCGCATCTCCTCATGGCTCCATGCAAAGATGTCATTATATTCTCGTAGGAGCTTTATCAGATCTTCCTTTACCTTCGCCTTCAATGTTGAACCTATCCTGACTAACTTGGAAGGATCGTCCTTCCTGATAGGTATCTCTTCTAATTCCTCTGCAGGATGGCCACTAGCCCATCCCTTCTCTTCCTCCTCCCTAATCTCTATATCGGGGAGCTCTGACGAGGATTTCTCCTTGACTGAATTTGTTTCATCTTCAAAATCTTCCTCTGAGGACTGGTGATCTTGATTAATGGTTATTTGCACACATTGCTTGGCTAGCGCCGCTGGGTTGGTTGACACTGCATAACACTTGCGAGCAGCCTGTTGATCCCCCCCACTTCGCACACCTTGTCTCCTACTGGAAATTTCAGGTCGTTATGGTATATTGACAGGACCCCTTATAGGGCAGACAAGTAGGGTCTTCCCAGTATAGCATTGTAGGCGGACGGGGTGTCTATCACGAAGAAGTCCGTCATTAGGTTCTGCTGGAGTGGTGTTGTTCCGACTATTACTGGTAGGATCATAGACCCGGTAGGAATCAACGAATCTCCTATGAACCCGTACAATAGGGTGGTGCAGCTGTTGTAACAAGGTCTCTTTCGGTTGAATTGTTCCAAAGCACTCTTGAAGAGAATATCAATGCTGCTACTTATGTCAACCAAAACACGGTGGACCAAGTTGTTGGCTATTTGAACAGTGATGACCATGGGATCATCATGAGGATGGACGGTGTTGAATACGTCCTCTTCTGTGAAGATGATCTGTGCAGCAGGAGGAGACCGAGGTGATCCTCTAGTAACCTTGAAAACATTCTGGCCCGCTTCTCCTCTGGGAACTTTCCTAGCGTGGTTCTTTTGAGCATTGTTGGAGGTTCCTGCCAAGGTGGGACCTCCACTAATGGTATTGACAATGTGGATCTGCTCCATCAGATCCTTCCCTTTTGCTTTCCTTCCTTCTTCATATGCTTTAATATCTACATGCACCTCCTTCCCAGTGAGTATGTTGTCGCGTACTTGTTGGAGGAATTCTTCCAAGCAACCTCCCCAAACCAGGGCTTCAATCTAGTTCCGCAGGCTATAGCATTCCGAGGTATTATGACCTACATCCTCATGGAAGTCACAATACTTGTAGCGGTTCCTTTGTCGTGAGTAGTCCTTTGTCGTGAATGGCGAGGTAAATAGTCTCGTGAGACGCATTCAAGGGGCTGTAGTGGGAGTACCCCATTTCCTCTCTATCTACCCGCGCTTCCTCCTTAGGTGGTGGTGTAGCTCTAGGTGGAGTCCGCCTCACCGGGTACCGGTTCCGTGGAGGCTGATAGGGTGGCGAACGATATGTAGATTTATTGGGAGGCCTGTTCTGATTTTTCTGAATGGGTGCAGGTTTAGGCGCCTCCTTCATTTGGCACTTGGCAGTTCTCATATCATCATGCTACATCTTAACTCGGAGCTGTTCATCTATCTCAAACTGCTCTAGAACTCTATCGTAGGCCTCCTAGCAGGTCTCCGGGGGATGCTTGGTGAAAGATCTGAACAGTCTGCCTGCCCAATGATTCATTCTGAAATTGGCTAAGGTTTCCTTTTCCGCGAAGACTCCAATCTGGATCACTTCTTTATGGAATCTCTCCACGTAGGCTCTGAGCGATTCCCCCCGCTCCTGGATCACGTATTGAAGGTGAATAGGATCTTTGGGGCGAGGTTTGATGCCCTAAAACTGGGCACAGAAGTCAGTCGTCAATTTGGTGAATGAATCAATGCTTCCCGCCGGTAGCTTCCTGAACCATGTATTGGCATAGTCCGTTAGCGTGGTTGGGAACATTCTGCACATAGCGGCCCGAGTAGCATTCTGAACCTCCATCTGGTGAACAAAACTTTCTAAGTGGCTCAGGGGGTCTTCGGTCCCAGAGTATTTGTCGGTTGGCATCTAAAATTTGGGAGGTTGTTCTACCTCCTTGATCCTCCTAGAAAATGGAGCATTCATCTATCCCAAGGGGTCTTTCCAGTTTTCCCGATGCTTGCCCTTCTTTAACTCTTGGATTTCTTTCACCATCCTGGCAACCTGGTCCCGGAGATATTTACTGCCATCATTCCCAGACTCTACCTCAGAATCTCTATCATCAGGCCCCTCCGATGTTGCAGAAGCTTCATCCTGATTTTCTCCTTGGGGAGGGTCTTCTCCGGCGCCCCTGTTGCTACCTCCTGCCATTGAGCGAGGGCGTCCCCTGCTCATTTCCTGGTGAGGCTGTCTAGAATAGGATACTGGTTCGGCTAGGTGGTGGCGCTTTCTAGGCGTGAGATCGATGGCGGATCTCGCACGCCGGGGTTGATAACCTATATGATGCCCTGGAACCGGGGGCATGAGCTCGAGCATGTCATGGACTGATGGTGCTGGGGGCATGGGCCCGGGTCTATTATGGACTTGTACAGGGGTGGCGGTCCTGGCCTGTCAAAGGGAGGTACCCTGGTACCTTGTCGATTGGCATCTCCCTAGATCTGGTACCACGGGCTGACTGGTACTACCTTCGGTGACCGTTCGGAGGCGAATGCTCTCTATAAAGGCAGCGACCAGTTGGTCTAGATTGGTAGGTCCAACTGCTGGGGTAGTAGGTACCTGGGGTAATCCGCGCGGTAGCTGACGGCTTCGAGGCAGGTTTGGGACCTTTCCCCCCCATCTTAGGCTTCTGCCCCTTTCGGGTTAAAGCGTTTGACTGATGTCCCGACGGGTTAGGATGATCCTGAGAGAATCAGAGCTTCATTTTAATGGTAAGATAAGAAAACGAGGCATGCTGGCTTTCTTTTGAGGGTGTGGTGATTTTCCCACAGACGGCGCCAAAAAGTGTCAACGGAAAAATCACTCAGGGAGCGAAATCTCGGTTAGCACCCTCACCCACTACTGGTAGCCTGTAGCAGGATATGTACCTTCGGTACCGCGATCCTTCCTCGTAATGTAGATGGATGTAAATAAGGAGCGAGATAAGAAAGATTGATGAGATATGAAATAACACTGTTTTATTCAAAAAAGGGTATCAGTAGTATTTTTACAATTCAGACTCTCCTCACACTAAACTCTCTATTTCCTCTTACACAGAATAAAGGCTGAGCCTTCGTTTATGTCGATAAGTGGATATTTCCTTCCAATGATTGTCAATGAACTCTCACTGGCTTTAGAGAATTCAAAGAGTATTCCTCTGGAAATTAAACTCTCTTTTCTAGCAATAAAAAACGATGTTCGGATCCCCCTCTTTACCCTTCAAAGTTGTATATATAGTTCTCCCAAGATCCCCTTAATATCCGGTTTCCTTTATGAGGATTATTGAGAGTCTCATTTTAAGCGTTGAAAAGCATTGTGTGGGGCTGAAGGCGCGGGATTTGATCCCATTAATTACTGTCGAATTCAAATTCTGATTATGTTGACTATTTGGTCTCATTAATGACGCTTTATTTTGGCGATGGAGTCCTTCTTCGTGGAGCTTTAGAGAGAAATTCTGGTCTCTGGCAGATTGAGGTGCTAGTATTGGAGCTTGTTTCATGTCTTGCTGGAATGGTGCTTGTGTCTTTATGTTCATTCTCATATTGCTTGGCAGGTGTGGTGCTTGTCTTGGAGGGGCTTCGAGTAGGCGTGTTAGGTATCAGGTGGGGGTTGAGACAACGCCCTGACGCGTATCGAGGTACCAGATACTTTGATTGATGTCGAGGTACTTCACGGGGTACTAGGCGTACGAGCTACCATTGTACTGATCTGGGGTTGACATCAGGAGCTTCAGTTGAAGCGAGTTACATGCCTTCGTTTGCTCGCAGAGCTGATATCCTATCCAGATAGATAGGTAGTCGAGGTTTCGACCTTGTCAAATATCGGCTCCTTCTAGGTTGTGGTACCGATCTTGCTGGTTTACTGAAGTATCTGGATGAATCTTCCTAGGAAGGTCCCTATTGAAAAATTCTCCTTTGGTCCCTATTGGAAAATTCTCCTTTGGTCCCTTGTCAGAAAACCCTGTTAATATATATATATATATAGAGAGAGAGAAATTTTCCAATGGTGACTTTTTACGATATACACTTTAAACACCTTTAATTAAATGTAATCGAATATATTGAATCTTGATTTGATTTTTTGTATGGATGATAAAAACATTGAAATATATTTGTGGAAAAAAATTAAAAAAATTCAAGTCCAAGAACTAATTTTTTCCGACTTTTTTGAAGATAAAACATTTAAAAACAGGGAAATATAAGAAAAAATAGTTCTCAAATCCAAAAAATTTCCAATTTTTTTACCAAATGTGTATTTTAATTTTCTTAGGATACATATAAAAAACCTCAACGAAAAACATTCGATTACATTCAATTTCATCAAAAGTACTTAAAGTGTGCATTTGAAAAATTCATCATTTGAAAATTTCTATATATATAGGGTTAGGCTATAGAACATCGGTGTTTAGAACACCGATACCTGTTGTTAACCTGTAAACTTGTTGAGCAGATTATCATGTTGAGCAGATTATCATTTAATCCAAGGCAATTTAAATTTTAGCTTCATTAACTGTTCTCTAGGTATAACAATCATTTCTTTTCAAATTTAAAAGGCAATCAACATTATAAATAAAGGAAAAAAACACGCGGCGGGAGCGAAAATTAGATTCGTATATTTCAAAAAAATTTCCTTTTAAAAGAAATAACCTTAACCCTTGATTAATTAACATATAATTAAAAGTAGCATACATTTTTCACGTGACGATTGATATTGCGTCGCTTTGAATCCGTAAGATCTTCCAATCCAATCATAAACGTGAATCACCTAGGAGTGTGGGCTACCTTTCTTTGAATTGTAAACCTGAGGGTGGAAAAACAAATCTTGTTCTTTTGTTAGCACAATAATCCCCCTAAAGAAAAATAAAGAACGTTTGGTCACTTGTGAATTCTCAATCTATTTATCGAAAGCTCGCGTGAACCTTAATTCGATATTGTGCACAAAATATTTTGATATAAAAGCTACTAGTACACTATCGTAAATAAAACGCTCCTCTTCTTTTTCTCTCTTGGCCGAATTCTCTATGAGTTGGAGGTTTTTTTTATTAAAAGCAAAAGAAAAAATTCTTCTTGTCCAAAAAAAAAAAATTACTACATGGCCGAATTCAATACATATATATAGGGTGCCCGAATTCCTTGATTGTAAAATATGTGGTGGCCTAATTCTCCTATTATAAGGAGGATTTATGTTGCACCAAAACTCTTATCAAGTTAGTAGTTAAAACCTACTCCAACTCATAAGTGTAATATACAATAAATGAATATTAATTTAAAATTGTGACTTTATCAATTACTTCTTAATTTGATTAGATAAATAAAACTTTTTTTAATATATTTATCAAATAAGGTATTTGATACTTATCATACTACTAACAATAGTATGACAACATGTGAACTAGACTCATTCTTACTACAAAAGAAACAAGTCCACATGCCTTAAATTAATACATTAATACAATTTAGCAGCCCATGTATTTAAAATGTGCAAATTATATTCTTAATGATTAACGGAATGCAAAATGCACCCCATTAGGGCCGCCCAAAGATTCCTACGTCCTTGGCCGCCCATTCCAAGCTTTCGAAGAGTTACCGCGTGTCTTGATCACACACATGACCGGTCCTCTCCAAAACTTTTGGATTCCGAAATCCAAAAACAATTCTAGATGGACCCAGAAATTGGTCCGGTAGAATATATCAAGTGATCCATTCAAGTTCGTGTGGATTGAGGATCTTGGCAGGCTATCTAAATTCAAGCTCCAATAGACATAATCTAATCACAATCAACAAATGATTCACTTAAGTTCAATCTATTAATTTTAGCTCATTCCACTAAAGAGCTAAAATTGAACTCTTAAATAAAGACAGAATAAGTTAATATTTCTCATTCATACCTTAGACAACCTTATTGGAGATAGTTTATCCTCGTGAAAAATATCAGTAATCGCCAAGAGCTCATAGACCCTATATAGCTCTCTTAGTTACCTTATTTACTCACATGACCATATTTTGAACTTGAATATTTTGACTTGTCCAGAAGCCATATTTCAATAAATACTATTGAAAACTCAACGTTAAGATTTAATATCCAATACCACAAAATATCTATAAGATGATATTCTACTCACATTTAATAAATGGAGCCACGATGTCCATAACTATAAATGAAGTCCTCTATCGATTAACAAATGAATACCACCAAACCATCGAGGATAGACTATGCTTTATAATCGTACTCATTGGCATCTCAAATGATAACACTTGTAACCATAAGTCCATCATTTATCTCAGGATTGAGATAGACTCTCCGATTGTCCTCAAGTGAAAACGTTTATCCACTTATGGTTCAGGATAAAGTATTTCACTGTGATCCTATTCAATGCACCTACTGCACTAGATTCTTTTGCCCCAAAGACACTACAGTTTGATGATTTTAGACTCATCATAACACATTTGATCCCACTCAAATGCTAGCAAAAGAATCTACAACTTTAATAAGGTAAATGTGCCCAACATTTATCTTAAGTTGTGAATATTGTTCAAGACTAACTAAAGAATTGTGTCTACCTCATACATATCCAGATGTACAAACAATTCTTCATTACTCATAGTCTTTTGACCTTATGATTATTTACTTTTGACAATTATAATAATTAAATTATAAATGCTATAAGATTTGTTAAACTAGAAATCACTTTATTAATATGAAAAGATTGTCAAATACATTATTACACTCTTGCTATTAAGCATAATCCTAACAATCTCCCACTTGCGCTATAGCAAGTGTGTCATATCTCTCATTCCCATGTTCTCTAGGTGCCCATCAAAACTCTTCTGTGGTAGAGCCATTGTGAAGGGATCCGCTAGATTTTTTTACTGATGCAATATTGGTAATCGTCACGTCACCCCTATGCACAATTTCCCTCAGAAGTTGATACTTTCTTTCAATGTGTTTCCCTCTCTTATGACTTCTTGGTTCACTTGAATTAGCCACTGCTCAATTGTTGTCACAGTAGATAATGATCTGCTTATTAGCATTAGGAACCATTTCCAAGTCAATCAAGAATTGGCGGATTCAGATAGCCTCTTTAGCAGCTTCGCATGCGGCAACATACTCAGCTTTCATGGTGGAATCAGAAATACAGGATTGCTTGATACTTCTCCATATGACTGCACCTCCTTCCAGAGTAAACACAAATCCTGATGTGGATTTCTTGGAGTCAGAATCCGATTGGAAATCAAAATCTGTATACCCAACAGGAATTAAATCCCTTCTAGAGTATACAAGCATATTATCTCTCGTTCTCCAGAGATACTTGAAAATATGCTTGACTGCCGTACAGTGATCAGGATCATGTTTCTATTGAAACCTGCTAACTATGCCAACAGTAAAACAAATGTCTGGTCTAGTGCACAGCATTGCATACAAGAGACTTCTAACTACCGATGCATATGGAACCCTACTCATGAATAGCTTATCATGCTCATTCTTATTAACTTAGTCCTTAGAAAGTTTGATTCCATGTCTGAAAGGTAACATACCTTTCTTGGAATCTTGCATGGAGAACCTAGACAAGATTTTATCTATGTATGAAGCTTGGGATAATGTAATCATTCTATTCTTTCTATCCCTTATTACTTGAATGCCAAGAATATAACTTGCTTCTCCTAAGTCCTTCATATCAAATTGTTTTGCTAACCATTCTTTTACTGATTTCAAAACACCAATATCATTTTCGATGAGTAGTATATCATCAACATAAAGAACTAGGAAAACCAACTTGTCACCTTTAATCATTTTCTATACACAAGGTTCGTCAGGGTTTTGAATAAATCCAAAACCTTTCACAGTTTGATCGAACCTTATGTTCCAGGATTTGGATGCTTACTTTAGTCCATATATAGATCTTTGCAACTTCCATACCCTTTCCTCTTGGACTTTTTCAATGAATCCTTCTAGTTGCATCATATAGATGCTTTCGTTAAGACTTCCATTAAGGAAAGATGGTTGACGTCCATTTGCTAAATCTATAGATCTAGATATGCTGCAATGGATAAGAGTATCCTAATGAATTTAAGTATGGCCACATGAGAGAAGGTTTCCTCGTAATCGATACCTTCCTTCTGTGTGTAACCTTTAGCTATTAATCTAGCTTTAAAGGTTTCCACATTTCCATCCATACCTCTTGTAAGTTCCTTATGTTTTGATTGGCTCATTTCGTTGACAAACCACATTGGGGGATTTGATTGTAAGGGTAGATTAGGCTTCATTGTTCTTGATCAAGTCTCGATGGCATTCCCAAGCTCAAGAGCACTTCAAAGGTATATCACTTGTTTAACTCTCTTTGAAGAGATCTAGTTGCACACACTCACTTGCATGTATTATATTATTGTTTACATGTAATTGAATGATGCATTGTATGCCATTTACCACACTCCACACTTGCACATTTTGCACATTTCTTAGTATGTTGAGTTGCCTAGAAAAGAGAATTTATTCTCTTAGCGCTGCCTAGACCGCTTGGCAAGCTATGCTTGAACCATGGCATACAGAGCTGTATACCTTAGTAGGGTCATGCGTCTTGTACCGCGTCCTGTGCACTTGCACGTATAGCGGTTCAAGTCGCGGTGTTGTCCAGTAGGCCACTGTTGCCTATACCGTGGCCTATGCACCTGCATGCACAGCGGCCTACACTGCGGTGTTGTCTAGTAGGTACATTCATATGTTTACCACGGTCTAAACAACCTGCCTGAGCGCGGTATGCAGAGTGGTATTGACGGGTTTTTGTGCCCTAAGTTCAATACGACACAGTTTTGACTAGGGCTCCCATATGTATATTCTCTCTTCTTCCTTGCTCGTTTTTGTGAGTTCAAGAAGCCATTTTTAGAGAGACCAAGCTTCCTTAAGAGAGAGAAACTCCCAAGAACCCACCTTTACTCAACCAAACATCAATCCATGAGCATCTAGCATCTCACAAGCATCATCCCATCATGGATTCTTCTTGTTTTTGTTGACAAGGTAATATGAACATGCCCTAAATCTCCATTGCATCTTTTATGTTCTTGTTTGCCTAGGTTTAGCTCTTTTATGTGATTTTAATGCATGTCTTTATGTTTAATGGCATTTATAACATGATTGAGTTGTTGTTTATTGGTTGAGAACATTGATTATTGATAGCTAGCATTTACGACCATTTTACCCTTCAAGCTAAATCTTCTTGCTTTGCATTTAGATATTGATATCTAAGAGTTGCTCTTATTGTCATCTTTATTCTCTAGATAAGCATTTAGTGTAGCATAGCATTAAATGCATGATAGAATATTTTTACATATTCACATAGGTTGCTTAATCTTTTCATTGATTGTTAAGCTTTGTGAATAAGTGGATTATTGCAAAAGCTTGTTGGTGTAGGATCACTATTAAAGGCCTGTTGGGTAAAGTGAAAGGTTAGTGACCAAATATGGTGTGACTAGAGGTCAACCTAGGTTGTAAACTTTCATATTTTGCACATTTCTTAGTATGTTCAGTTTTCCTGGAAAAGAGAATTTATTCTCTTAGCGCGACCTAGACCGCTTGGCAAGCTATGCTTGAACTGCGGCATACAGAGCTGTATACCTTAGTAGTGTCATGCGTCTTGTACCGCGTCCTGTGCACTTGCACGTTTAACGGTCCAAGTCTCGGTGTTGTCCAGTAGGCCACTGTTTCCTATACCGCGGCCTGTGCACCTGAATGCACAGCGGCCTACACCGCGGTGTTGTCTAGTAGGTGTATTGATATGTTTACCGCAGTCTGAACAACCTGCCTGAGCCACGGTATGCAGAGCGGTATTGACGGATTTTTGTGCCCTAAGTTCAAAACGACACAGTTTTGACTAGGGCTCCCATATGTATATTCTCTCTTCTTCCTTGCTCGTTTTTGTGACTTCAAGAAGCCATTTTTAGAGAGACAAAGCTTCCTTAAGAGAGAGAAACTCCCAAGAACCCACCTTTACTCAACCAAACATCAATCCATGAGCATCTAGCATCTCACAAGCGTCATCCCATCATGGATTCTTCTTGTTTTTGTTGACTAGGTAATATGGACATGCCCCAAATCTCCATTGCATCTTTTATGTTCTTGTTGGCCTAGGTTTAGCCCTTTTATGTGATTTTAATGCATGTCTTTATGTTTAATGACATTTGTAACATGACTGAGTTGTTGTTTGTTGGTTGAGAACATTGATTATTGATAGCTAGCATTTACGACCATTTTACCCTTCTGGCTAAATCTTCTTGCTTTGCATTTAGATATTTATATCTAGGAGTTGCTCTTATTGTCATCTTTATTCTCTAGATAAGCATTTAGTGTAGTCTAGAATTAATTGCATGATAGAATATTTTACATATTCACATAGGTTGCTTAATCTCTTCATTGATTGTTAAGCTTTGTGACTAAGTGGATTAGTGCACAAGCTTGTTGGTCTAGGATCACTATTAAAGGCCCGTTGGGTAGAGTGAAAGGGTTAGTGACCAAATATGGTGTGAATTAAGGCCAACCTAGGTTGTAAACTTTCATTCAAATAGTGGATTTGAGGACCGTGTGTGGCTAGAAGCATAGCCCGTGAGTTTTGCCCAGTTGGAGGGTTTCTCAAGTAAATCAATCCTTGTGTTTTTATTGTTTTCCGTATGTTTATTTTGGATTAGTTGATTGCTAATATGAGGTAGCATTATTAAAATTGATTAAGTCGAAAAGTTGGTAATAAATCAACTAAAACCTATTCATCCCCCCTCTAGGTTAGTAGACACACGCTTTATAGTATTTTCAATTGGTATCAGAGCAGGTTCCTAGACATGCTTAGGTGATCCTTGCTCTTGTTGTGTGTGTGTCTTGCATTTTTGCATTTTGTTTGCTGCATACATTAGCGTTCATCTCATTCGTACCCAAACACTATGAGTGGGAATGGA
Source organism: Dipteronia sinensis (assembly GCA_033220585.1). Taxonomy (NCBI): domain Eukaryota; kingdom Viridiplantae; phylum Streptophyta; class Magnoliopsida; order Sapindales; family Sapindaceae; genus Dipteronia; species Dipteronia sinensis. Next base: position 57,519,302 of record CM065640.1, on the reverse strand, counting down.
GGTGGGTATGAAGGACCCTCTAGCACAAGACCCCCACTGCTTACAGGGGTGAACTATGCCTCATAGAAAGGCAAGATGGAATCATGCATTTGCCAAATAGATGACCGAGCCTGGATGGCAATAGAAGGAAGCTACACTCCTCCGGAAACAACTCTTGAAGATGATAGTGTAGTTCCCAAGCCAAAGTCGGAATGGTCATCTCAAGAGTTCGAAGCTTCCAAGTGGAACAACAAGACCATGCATGCCATTCTTTGTGCAATGGATGACAATCAATACAAGTTGATTCAAACAACTAGAATTGCAAAAGAGGCATGAGAGATTCTAGAGATGGCTCATGAAGGAATCGAGGTAGTCAAGGACTCAAAGCTTCAAGTCCTCCAAACACAATTCGAGCAAATTAGAATGGAGGATCATGAGTGCTTCAAAGACTTTCAAGTGAAGTTGATGGACATCGTCAATCAAAGCCATCAACTAGGCGACCCTTAATCGGATATGAGGATCAAGCAAAAGATCATGAGGTCGCTTCCCGAAAGGTTCGAGTCTAAGGTGACGGCACTTGAAGAAATAGTGACTACAAGAACATGAAGCCAAGTGAAGTTATTAGAAGACTTCTAGCATATGAGTCTAGGTGGACTCCTACACCTACACCTCCCAAGAAGCAAAAGAGCATAGCCTTGAAGACCTCCAAAGTAGAGAAAGAGGAGGATGACTCGGATGAGGAGAGGCCCTCATAGTGAAAAGATTCAAGAAGTTCATCAAGTTTGAAAATAAAGGGGTTTGGCTCCAAGGGAAAAGAAGTGAAGAAGAAAACTTCTTTCAAGAAGGTTGAACCAAGTCATGACAAGCCCACAAGGAAAGGGATACAATGTTTTGAATGTGGAGGTTTTGGACACATCTTCACGGATTGTGGCAATTTAAAGAACATGAAGAAAGAAAAGGAAATGGCCGCCACGTGGAGTGATAGTGATGACCTAGAAGAGGAAGGAGAATCCTCGGATGATGAAGACCATGTGGCAAATTTTATTGCCTTTGCATCTTCTCTCAAGAGTAAGGTAATAGATGATGAAGAGGAAGAAAAACAAAGTGAAGATGACTCAAGTGATGGTAACTCTTCATCCCACTCAACAAATATGGATGTAGGAGGAATGGACCTTGAAGGGTTCATTGAGCATTTTCAAAGTTTAAGATTGAAAATGAAGAAAGAGATTCTAAGGCTAAAGGGAGAGAATCTCAAGCTATCTACCGAAGTTAGGCACCTAAATGGAGAAGTGAAGATAGCAAAAAGGAATGAGGCGTTGATGGAAAATGATCTTAAAGAAGGAAGGGACATCATTGCTAAGATGACTTCAAGTACGAAGAAACTTGACCACATGTTGGGAGTCGGCAAGAGGCCAAGTGATAAGAAAGGTCTTGGCTATGAAGATGACAAGGAGATCTCATCCTCAAGCAAGACCGTGTTGGTCAAAAGCTTGGACATCAAAAAGCCTCCACCTCCACAACATCCTAGGAAGAAGATTGAACTAGGAGAGTGCTCTAAGGATTCCCAAGTCAAGGTGGCACAAGGGAAACAAGCTCAACCTCAACCAACAAGGGTTGATCAAGCAAGTTTTTCGCAACCCAAATACCACCAAGCCAAGAAGCAATTCATGCAAGCTCAACCAAGGAAGAAATCTAGTCCAACTTAATAACCAAGAAGGAGAGAACAAATTCAACATCAAAGACAAGCTCAAAGGCATGGTAAAGCTCCTTTGTACTCACAAGGGAATGGTATGATCTCCTATTTCATTCCTACATGTCACTTTTGTGGTGTCGATGGTCATATTAGACCAAATTGCTTTAAGTATATTCACATGTGTAGAACTAGAAGCATGATTGAAAGAAGTTGGGCTAGAGCCACAATGCATGTTCCTAGGAAACATAGAGCCAAGTTGCATGATCCTAGGAAATCTAGAGCCAATGTGACTAAAACCACTAGGAGAGAGAGCATTTCACCTGGGTGGATTAGAAGAGATGAATACTTTTGCCATGTGGCTCAAATTGCCTTGAATGCAAATGCCTCTAACACTTGGTATTTGGATAGTGGGTGCTCTAGGCACATGATGGGGAACAAGAGTTTCTTTGAATCTCTTGTAATGGAGGATTTAGGATTTGTCACCTTTGGTGATGGATCTAGGAAAAAAGTTATAGGGAAAGGAACCATTTCCATTCCCGATTTACTCTCCTTGTCAAATGCTTTACTTGTTGATGGCTTGCAAGCCAATCTTATAAGCACTTCTCATCTAAATGATGGTGGACTCTCCGTCTTGTTTAACAAAAATGATTGTTCTATTATAATGCTAAATGGACAAACCTTACTAAAAGGAAAGAGATCTAGTGACAATTGCTATTGTCTTGAAGCTAGTGCTATCTCTTGTAATATGTCCAAGTGTGAGGAAGTTGAGTTGTGGCATCAAAGACTTGGCCACATGAACTATCGAGATTTGAGGATCTTAGATAAGTTCAAGGTCGTACGTGGCATCCCTAAGCTTGGGAAGAAAGTCGAAGGTGTTTGTGGACCTTGTCAACAAGGAAAACAAACCAAAAGCATGCATAAAAAAGGCAAGTATCTCGCCACAAAGGAGCCACTAGAGCTTCTACATATGGACCTTATGGATCCCATGCAAACTGAGAGCCTCGGTGGCAAGAGATACATTTTTGTTTGTGTTGATGATTTCTCTAGATTTACATGGACATATTTTCTTAGAGAAAATCCGAAACATTTGAAAATTTTAAAATGCTTTGCACTAAAATTCAAAATGAAAAGAACTCACACATTAAAAGCATTAAGAGAATTATGAGTGATCATGGGAAGGAGTTTGAAAATGCTTGTTTTGAAAGCTATTGTACTAGCATTGGCATTTCCCATGAGTTCTCGGCACCTCGAACTTCTCAACAAAATGGGGTTGTAGAGAGGAAGAATATGGTATTTCAAGAGATCGCCCGTCTGATGTTGCTTAGCAACAATGTCCCTAGGAACCTTTGGGCCGATGCCCTCAATACAACTTGCTACATAGGAAATAAAGTCTTCCTAAGGCCTAGTACTAGGCAAACCTCCTATGAATTGTGGAAGGGTAGGAAGCCAAATGTTAGCTACTTCCACTCATTTGGAAGCAAATGCTATATACTTAATGACCGTGATCAACTTGGCAAGTTTGATGCCAAGAGTGATGCGGGAATTTTTATTGGCTATGCTCTTAATATTAAGGCCTACCAAGTATTTAATTTGAAAACTCATAGTGTCATGGAATCATCCAATGTTGTTATAGATGATTGTAGGCTTAGAATTACTAATCATGATGATGAGGTTGATGTGGTTCATGATTCTCCGTTGGAGAAATATGGTGAGAATTCTATTGATGTGAAGTCAAATCAAGATGAAGAGGTTATTCAACCTCTTGATAGAGATCAATTTTTGGACTCCAAAGAACCCGCTCCATGGGTCAAACATCTCCACAACAAGAATGATATTCTTGGAGATGTGAATGAGGGTGTTAGGACTAGGCGTCAAATAGCTAATAAAATTAGCTACACTTGTTACACCTCTCAAATTGAACCCAAAAAGGTTGATGAAGCCTTGAATGATGAGTTTTGGGTTCTTGCTATACAAGAAGAGCTAAACCAATTTGAAATAAATGAGGTTTGGACTCTAGTTCCTAGACCCAAGGACACTAATGTCATAGGCACCAAATGTGTGTATAGGAACAAGTCGGATGAGAATGGCAACATTGTGCCAACAAGGCTAGACTCGTAGCACAAGGATACTCTCAAATTGAGGGTATTGACTTTGAGGAGACTTTTGCTCCAGCTGCCCACTTTGAGTCCATAAGGCTTCTCTTGTCATATCATGTGTGCACAAGTTCAAATTGCATCAAATGGATGTTAAGAGTGCCTTCCTAAATGGCATCTTGCATGAGGAAGTGTTTGTTGAGCAACCCAAGGGGTTTGTGGATCCACAGCACCCCAATCATGTCTATCGCCTCAAGAAGGCTTTATATGGGTTGAAACAAGCACCGAGGGCTTGGTATGAGTGCCTCACTCAGTTTCTTGTTGACAATGACTACACTAGAGGTAGTGTTGACAAGACTTTATTCATCAAGAGGAACAAAAATGAGTTTTTCATAGCTCAAATCAATGTTGATGATATTGTTTTTGGCTCCACCAACAAATCCAAAGTCCAACAATTTGTTAATGTCATGTCTCATGAGTTTGAGATGAGTCTTGTTGGGGAACTCAATTACTTCCTAGGCTTGCAAATCAAGCAATTGCATGATGTGATTTTCATATCCCAAGCTAAGTATGCTAAGAACCTAGTGAAGAAGTTTGGCCTTGAGAATGCCAAACATTGTGACACACCCATGAGTACCACCTTGGAACTAAGCAAGGATGCTAGTGGCAAGAGTGTGGACCAAAGTTTATATCGTGGTATGATTGGTAGCTTACTTTACTTGACTGCAAGTAGGCCCGATATAGCCTTTAGTGTGGGTGTGTGTGCTAGGTACCAAGCGGATCCCAAGGAATCCTATCTCTCTTCCGTGAAGAGAATCATTCGAAGGTGGAGGGTTGTCATTGCTTCAGATTCCAGTTCAGTACCACCAATAACGAAGACAAGTATGAGGCTTTGCTGGTAGGAATGAAGACGACAGCGGAGCTTGGAGTTAATTACCTCTTCGCCAGGTGTGACTCGCAACTGGTAGTTAATCAAATAACTGGCCTGTACTAGGCTAAAGGAGATGACATGGCAGCCTACCTCGGAAAGGTCCAAGAACTCTAGCCCGATTCAGGGGATTCAAGATTGAGCAAATACCCAGGCAACAGAATCATCGGGCCGAAGTCCTAGCCAAGATAGCAGCCAAAGGAGGACAGGCGCTGCCAAGAGGGGTACCTCTCCAAATAATAGCCCAATCAAGCATAGCATAGGGAAAGGAAGTTAGCCATGTGGATCATCTTCCATGCTGGATGGATCCCATTGTAGATTACCTCCAAGATGAAAAGCTCCCTGAAGATCCCGATCAAGCTCGCAAGATCAAAAGAACCTCAGTTCGCTATTGCCTGATGGAAGGACACCTTTACCGTAGAGGAAAATCTCTCCCCCTACTCAGATATCTACACCCTGATGTTGCGAGCTGGGCCCTCTGAGAAGTACATTAGGGGAATGTGGGAATCATACCAGAGGAGAAGCGCTAGCTTACCAGGTGTTGCGCATGGGTTATTACAAGCCAACCTTGCACCACGATGCGAGGTAGTTCGTACAGTCTTGTGAAGCATGCCAGAAAACAGCCAACTTGCACCACTTACCTCCAGAACAACTATCCTCAATCAACTCACCATTAGGGGAATGTGGGAATCATACCAGAGGAGAAGCGCTAGCTTACCAGGTGTTGCGCATGGGTTATTACAAGCCAACCTTGCACCACGATGCAAGGTAGTTCGTACAGTCTTGTGAAGCATGCCAGAAAACAGCCAACTTGCACCACTTACCTCCAGAACAACTGTCCTCAATCAACTAACCATATTCATTTGCTTACTGGGAAGTAGACCTAATTGGACCTCTCCCAAGTGTAAGGAAAAATACCAAAAACGCAGCAGAAGCGAGACTAAAAATGAATTTAGTATAGTTTAAAATTTTTCCAATATTTGAACCTTAACCCTTTAATTAATTAAACATACATATATTCAAAAGATATCGTACCTCTTGTCGTGTGATCCGATTGACTTAGCGTCGATGGTAATCCTTAAGATCTTCCAATCCGATCACGAACGTGAATCACCTAGGAGCGTGGTCTCCCTATTCTTTGAATTGCGTACCTGAGAATGGAAAAACGAAATCTTCTTTCGTGATCGTTAATCAAAAAAAATCCAAGAGCCTAGAAAGAACGTTCCGGTCACTTTTAAATTCACAATCGTTATGATTGAAACTCGTGTGAACCTAAATCGAAAGTGTGCGCAAAACCTTTTTTTATGTAAAGGCTTGCAAGTGCACTATCGAATTTAGAACTATCTTTCTCTCTTCCTCTTGGCCGAAATTTCACTATGTTCTAGAGTTGGATTTTTTTTAAGCAAAAGAAAAATCTCTCTAGCAAGAAGCATTCACTTTGGTTGAATTTGCTCCCATCATATATATAGGGTGGCCGAATTCTATTGCTCATTTAATTAGGGTTGACCGAACTCTTTTAATAGGAATTCTAGGGTTGGCTGAATTCCTCACTTTAAGAGGATTTGTGCTTTACCCAAATTCTTCCTATCAACTCAAGAATCCTAACCCTAATCCAACTCATAAGTGTATTTGTGATTATATTAAAGACTTCCTTATATTTATTTATCTACTTACCAAATCAAGTCTTTTATATTTATTATACTACTATAATAGTATACTACTAGGAAACATAATTCCTAGTCAGAAAAAGATTTTGATTTTTTTAATTAAATAATTAATTAATCAATTAATTAATTTCCATTTAATCAAACAATAAAATAAAATAATATTTTAGGCTATTATTATAGCCTTGCCGCCCACACACAAAAAATATGGGCCAAATATTATTTTCTTATTTTATTTAATCCATTCAGGCTTTAAATAAAAGCCCACATGTGAACCAGACTCATTCTTACTAAAAGAAACAAGTCCACATGCCTCTCATTAATATATTAATATAATTTGAGCAGCCCATTAAATAAATAATGTGCAAATTATATTCTTAATATATTAAATACAATTCTAGATGGACCCATAAATTAGTCCGGTAGAATATATCAAGTGATCCATGCAAGTCCGTGTGGATTGGGGATCTTGGTGGGCTATCTAAATTTAAGCTTCAATAGACATAACCTAATCACAATCAACAAATGATTCACTTAGGTCTGATCTATTAATTTTAGCTCATTCCACTAAAGAGCTAAATTTGAACTCTTAAATAAAGATAGAATAAGAAGATGTTTCTCATTCATACCCTAGACAATCTTATTGGAGATAGTGTATCCTCATGTATAATATCAGTAATCGCCAAGAGCTCATAGAACGCCTATAGTTGTCCTAGTTACCATATTTACTCATATGACCACGTTTTGAACTTGGATATTTTGACTTGTCCAGAAGCCATGTTTTCAATAGACATTATCGAAAACTCAACATTGAGATTTAATATCAAATACCTCAATATATCCATATGATAATATTATACTCTCATTCAATAAATTGAGCCACAATGTCCATATCTATAAATGAAGTCCTCTATCGATTAACAAATGAATACCACCAAACTATCAAGAATAGACTATGATATATAATCGTACTCACTGATAGCTCAAATGATAACACTTGCAATCATAAGTCCATCATTTATCTCAGGATTAAGATAGACTCTCTGATTGTCCTCGTACTGAAAAGACTTGTATCTACTGATGGTTCTAGATAAAATATTTCATTGTGATCCTGTTCAATGCACCCAGTGCACTAGATTCTTTTACTCGAAGACTCTTTCGATGATTTTAGACTCAACATAACTCATTTGATCCCACTCAAATGCCAGCAAAAGAATTCCACAATTTTATCAAGATAAAGGTGACCAACCTTTAACTTAAGTTGTGAACCTTTATTCAAGACTAACTAAAGAATTGTGTCTACCTCATACATATCCAGATGTACGAACAATTCTTCCTTTCTCATAGTCTTTTGACCTTATGATTATTTACTTTGACAATTATCATTATAAATGCTATAAGATTTTTTAAAACCAGAAATCACTTTATTAATATGAAAAGATTCTCAATTACAATATTACACTCTTGCTATTGAGCATAATCCTAACACCAACCGCTCATGGTCAACAGAAACACGCGATCGTGGCGATCGGTTATTTTACCAGGTGGGAGGAAGCGGAGCCTCTCACCAAGATTACTGAAGCAAACATGACTGAGTTCATTAAGAGGAACATGGTCTGTAGGTTTGGTACACCAATGGTCATCATCACAGATTTGGGCAAACAGTTTGATAATGCTAGATTCCGGGATTTTTGCGAGAACCTAGGAATCGAGCTTCATTTTGATTCAGTAGCACATCCTCAGACTAACGGCCTGGTAGAGGCCACAAACAAAACTATCAAGAGCCTCTTAAAGAGTAAACTCCAACAGAAGAAGGGTAGATGGGCATATAAACTACCTGATGTGGTATGGGCCTACAGCACTACCTAAAGGACTGCTACTAGAGAAACCCCTTATTCATTAGGTTTCGGGGTAGAAGCTGTCCTTCCTATCGAGCATAAACTCGCATTTTTCCAGGTTCAACACTTTAATCCAGAGGGGAACGAAGACAAGTTGAGGGCTAACCTAGACCTCCTGGAGGAGAAACAGGAAAGGATTGCAGAAAGGGTAGCGGTCTACCAAAGCCGAATTGCCTGATACTCCAACAAGAAAGTCAGAAATAGAAGTTTCAAAGAAGGGGACCTGGTTCTTAGAAAGGTAACTCAAAATACCTGGAAAAGGTCTGATGGGGCCCTATCGCCTAATTGGGAAGGTCCCTACCTGGTAAAAATGGTAGTCTAAAGCGGGGCCTACAAGCTGAAGGATATGGATGGACGTCCTATTGACCACACCTGAAATGCAGATCACCTGAAAAGGTTCTACCCATAAGACATGTAGTGAAGATCAATTGATATCTCCATGGATAGGTATAGGTAGGTACTCATGAATATTTGTATTGCCTCTTGATTCATCAATAAAGAAGATTTGTTCTCCATCTACATTTGTCTACATCTTTCTACATTATGTTGCCATAATTCGCCACATAAATTTGCCATGTCTGCCTAAAAACCGGGATAGCTACATAGCTCTCCTGATGCCCTGGACCGGATCAATCCCTCTAGGAGGATCGCTTTAAAGACCAAGATAGCTACATAGCTCTCCTGGTGCCCTGGGCCGGATTAATCCCTCCGGGAGAATCTCCTCAAGACCAAGACAGGCTACACGGCATTCCTGATGCGCTAGCCTGGCACCACCCCCCGTTAGGAAGGATCCGGTATGTAAGAGCATAGTTGCTTGATAGATCAAACCTTGGCTGGGCATCACCCCCCACTTAGAAGGGTCTGGATGGTATGAGCATAGTTGCCCATCAGATCAAGGCCTTGGACAGGAATCACCCCCCGCCAAGAAAGACCTGGTGCCAATGTGGCCTTAGTCGCCCACCAGGATCTTATTGCCAGCATGTTCGCCTTATTTTTGCCAATGTGCCTAGGTTCCTTGAAATAGGAAAGACTATGTACCACTGTCTTCGCCAAAGTACCAAGATTCGCGAGATTGTTCGCCATGGTACCAAGATTCCTAGAACAGGGATGTGAGGTGCAACGATTCGCCTTATTTTTGCCAATGTGCCTAGGTTCCTTGAAATAGGAAAGACTAGGTACCATTGTCTTCGCCAAAGTACCAAGATTCCTATAAACAAGAGTGCGAGGTACCTGATTCGCCAGATTGTTTTCCATGGTACCAAGATTCCTAGAATAGGGATGCAAGGTGCCATGATTCGCCTTACTTTCGCCAATGTGCGTAGGTTCCTTGAAATAGGAAAGACTAGGTACCACTGTCCTCGCCAAAGTACCAAGATTCCTAAAAACAGGAATGCGAGGTACCTGGATTCGCCAGATTGTTCGCCATGGTACCAAGATTCATAGAACAGGGATGCGAGGCACCATGATTCGCCATAATACTCGCCTACATGCCACGATTAATTAAAATAGGAAGGCTAGATACTGTGCGCCGCCTAGGTATCAGAACCTTTAAAGCAAGAGCGCCAGATACCAGGCCTAAATTATATACTAGAATCCTTGATATAGGGACACTAGGTATCTCGATCGAAGTATCGACTAGGATCCGTGATACCATGTGCAATGGAGTGCTCACACCTAGAAGGGTGTCCAGAGATCCATTGGCTAGGTACCCTAGTACCAGTCGTTTTTCACGCTATACTCATGTTCTTACCAAGCTCCTGGCATTACCAAATCTTGGTTAAATCAGATTTATATTGAGGACTCTTACTCAAATTTCATACTACAGTTAGTAGCTGACGACTGGTTTTTTTATGTGTCGTTGAAAGCATCGTCAAATGTTTATAATAAAATCAACCTTGCTATAAGGCACGACTCAAAAGACAAATATAGAAATAAAACTAGTACAATGTGCAAGCAAGGGTATCGTTCCGCAGGGATGTGTTGTTAACCGTTTCAAGTTTTAGAGTTTAGGGAAAGCATGTAAATAGAATGTGGATGTGGTGAGAATTGTGTTTGTGTTTGTTATGTGATGTGTGCAGCAAAGAAAATGAAAATGAAAATATAAAAACAAAGAGAATATGGAAGGGTGAGAATTGTGATTAAGTGAGAAATAATAAAATGGTGGATTGGAGAGATGCATGAAAGTGGTCACACAAGTGTTTACAAGTCCACCAAACATAAGTCCATTCATAGAGCTAACGGTTGAAGAGTGTGTCGAGAGTCTCTCAAACACGAAACCGCAACCAACATATGTGAACCAATCCTACAAACTAATGCTTGACTGAGCCTCAATACTAACATGGTAATGTAAAATGGCAACCTTAAGTCTAATGAATGTGGAAAGAGTAATTGTTCCTCCAACCATAACTTGCCTAGAGCCACTAGCGCAAGAAATAACCAAATTCTCAATTATTGTATCTCTAATCATAACTCACCTAGAGCCCCTACCATGAGGAATAACTAAAGACCAATGTATAACAAAAACAATGAACCAAACCTCTTTAAATATGGCAATTAGCAAGCTCATTCATTCTTACTAGCTAATTATCAAAGACTATGCCCGGATGACCTTCTTAAAGCACAATCCTAACTCTAATTCACTCAAACCCATCCATACACATGCAATTCGACCTTCCATCAACATACACACACAAATGGGACATTTGATTACAACTACTTCTACAATTACGTTAATCTACTCCTAATCCCATTCATGAACACATATTAATTTCTAATCTACATACACAAGCATTTCAAGATAAGAGATATATTCAATAATCACAAGAATGAATCAAAACACAAATTAGGTATAAAAACAACCATCACATTTATTGAGCACAAATTAGGTTTACAAATATTCCCAAGTGAGGATTACACATTTAAGAAAACAAGATATACAAGAGATGAGATAAAAGAGATAACCTAAGTGGAGAACCCCTCCAAAATGTGCCAATCTTCTTGATCCATGCTTGGCTCGAAATTGGTCCAAAGACCACTCCTTTCCCTTGCAATCTACTCTCAAGTGTGGGGATTGATGGGTAGAAATGGTGTGGGAAGCTTTCCATGGAGGTTTCCTCCATGGAAGCTTGAAAGCTTCTCTCTCTCTTGGTTGATGAAGAAGAAGATGAAGAAATGAAGTGTGGGCTGTGTATATTTTGAAGAGAGGAGAGAAATGGGTGTTTATATAGTGTTGGTAGTTAGGGCACGAAATTGGTTGTGAAAGGATGAAACTGCCCCTGAAATTTGTCAGAATTTGACCTCTCGCTGGTCGATCGGTGGTTTTAAATGGCGGTCAGGTCGCCTAATGTAACCGCCGAATTGAAAATGGACCTACTGGAATTGATCGGCGGTTGGAACGGTGGCCGAATTATGGCTTCTGAAATACACCTGACACTTCTGGGAGGAAAACAGTGGTTTCAATCGGAGGCCAGGCCGCCGAAGTGAACCTCCGCTTCTTTTCTGCACTCGTCCCGTAAGCTGCTGGAAGTCAAAGGGAATTTTGCCATGGGCTCGGTGTTGCGTTCTGGTTCGACGACGGATCAATCGTGGATCATGGCTGGGCTTAGATCACACCGCGGTCTGTGTCAACGGTGAGGCGCGACACTCTGAATCTTCCAATTATTCTCTTTTTCGGTTCGTTTTGCCTCCCAAACTGATCTTTAAGCTCCAAAACAAAATGTAGGGATTATGTACCTACACATAGCTCAACAAACACATTATATACAAAATACGCTCGAAAACGAGAACAAACGATAGGAAAATAGGGACCTAAAATAGGTATAAAATAGTCCGATCAGTAGCATGCAACAAAAGTCAATCAAGGAAAACATAAAGAACAGCCAGACAAGCACATAAAAAGGGGTTTCTTCATTGATCAAATCAGGGAGCCCAACCTTTCTTCCAGGCTACATACAGAAAACAAGAAAGAAAAAGTAACAGGAAATGAGTTGAAGACTTAGACATGCCAACTTCCTCTCCAAACTTCATGTCCACTCTCTTGACTTATTCATCCAACGACACTGATCTCATCCAAGACAGATGTCAGCGACACCATCGCGACCACAGGAGGTAGTAATAGAGGTCGTGTTGGAATCGTCAAATAAGGGAGGGGTAGAAGGATAATCTTGAAACCATCCACGTTCAAAAGGCAACTAGATATGAAGTTGTAGCCTGCCTAGGTAATGTCTAAACCATTGGCAAGGGCGCAGCGTCGTAAACCACCACTCCTTCTGATACTGGGAATCAAAACCTATCGTGGTTCCCTGGTAACTAAGTCTATCTCGCACTGCTCTTTCCACAATTCCAAGCATCCTGCTAGTCAGAGAAATCGCATCTCCTCTTCCTCTCACTGTGATTACCATCACGACGATCATCGATCAATTTGTTGAAATTTTTGACTCTATTGGAGAACAAAGGAGCAATGTGAAGAATTCTCAAGCGAGGAAGGGTATTTATAGAAGTAGAAAGAGGATCTCAGTAACAGGAAGATAAGGTCATTAATGAGGCACGATACCCGGAATATGGGGAAAGATAGCTTCGTAAAGCGTGCGTCTCCGAAGTTTAATGTCAGCAGCAAACGAGCCTATCCTGGGTTGATACATGGATTAAATGTAGTGTCTGAACTAGAGTTTCCTACACAAGAGTGCTAGAAAGGAAGTTCCACAAGGATAACCCCGAACAGGATGTATACCATGACTACCTCGATTGCCATGTACCATGATCCATGTTCAGCTGATGCCCTAGAACCACTCCTGGACCAATCACATCAACGACCGCATTTTATCGGGGTTCAATGGAAGATAAATAACAAAGTCTACACATAGGTACCGGGATTCCACCGAAGATGAGTATCCTTGGTACCTGGATTCTTTCAACTACTATTTTCGCCTAAGTACCAGGATTCTCAGAACCAGAATGCCTGATATCCAAAGCCCTCCCAAGTAAGACCGACTGCTTAGTGCCAAAGGATCCTCGCACTAGCAACAAACTATGCTACGAAATTTGATCTCGACAAATTTCAAATCTTCTTCAGCTACCAGGGATTTGTAAAATCAAGTCTACACTGGGGACTTTTCTTTGGATAAAGGCAGGATTCAACCAAGAAATCAATAAACTACACACACTTAGAGCTGAAGAAAGAAAAGAAATGTTTTCATTACTAAAACTGGGGAGCCCATTCCTCGATCACGGGCTACAAAATTAGAGAAAATTAAAGTTTACTAGGTAAAGGATCAAGCTTGTTCATGCATCCCTCTGCTACTGATTGGCCCCCTTCACTCCATCTCCTACAGTCTGAGCCTTACCTTTAGGTCTAACTGGGAGCGCATCGGTTAATTGCACCACCACCTCGGCTGGAGTCTCGCTTGCTACCTGGACTTCTGCTATCACTAGGATCTCCACTTGAGCAGGTCTAGCCTGGAGCTCCTCCGTTACCATACCAGATGGTTCCCCCACTTCCTTGGTTGAGGTAGCTTGACCATCCACCTTCTTGTCGGGACCCGGTAAGGAGACTGGTACATCAGACCCTTCATCCTTAGTAGCATGCTGGTCCCCTACCTCTTTGACAGATTTGGGCGAAGAGACAAGTGGATTAGAAGCCCCACCTTCAACTTGAACCACTCTACTTGCTCTAACAACCTGAGAAGGTCCAACCGCATTAAAAGGTGCAACCTTAGCTAGCTCGGCAGCTTTAGCCATGATCTCCTCCCGGCTCCATCCCTCGATGACCCTCATGTCAAACGGATGAGGGAAAGCCAGAGCCACCTGGTAGCCAGCGAAGAAGTAGCCATCCGCGGTATCCACTTGAGCATCTAGGCTGGCCATGCTATCACGAAGAGATTGAACCTCTTTCTCCAGCCCCACTACTCTTCGCGATCTCCCTCTCCTCCCTACGGCGGAGGGACCTGAGTCTCTCTATGTCCAAAGTATGCTGCATCCACTCCCTATCTACCTTCGCCTCATCTGCTTCCTTCTTAGCGTTGCTCAAAGACTGGTTCAGAACTACCACGGCTCTAGCAGCCTTAGGGAGCTCCTCTTTGGCTTTCTCCAGCTTGACATTAGTCTACTTAACTTGGTTCCAGAGGGAGCTAACCTGATGATTCATAGCTACATTGAATTTGAAGGCCTGCCAAGTGCAAAACATGAGTTGAAGTATTGCCAGTTAAGAAATCGAGATAAAAGACCAAACGAGATAGCTTACCTCAGCCAGAAGAGCGGATCCTTTTGAGACTAGGTAATTAATAGGCATAGAAGTCATGGTCTCTAAACCCCCACCTAGGCAAGAAGCTATAAACCTAGCCAAGAATTCATTTTCGTTGTTATCTCTTTACCTCGATCGTAGTCTATCATTAGATACCACCTAGATAATAGCAGCAGGATCAGAACCTCTCTCGACCTAGGTAGATCAATCGGTTGCCACAACAGGAGAGGTAGAGGGAGCTGGTTGATCAGCAGCAGTAGCAGCAGGGGCGGTAACTGGGGCGATGGGTGGCAAGTCTTGCACCTAGCTAGGAGCCCCTCGGGCTCTGCCCAAGAGAGCTGTAAAAGCATCTAGTGATCTAGCTACAAGAGGAGTTGAAGCTCCAGACACCTCAACCGAGATTCTATTGGGTCCAGTAGGAATACCTACCCCTCCATCGAGGTCATAACCAGCTGGACCGGGAAGCCTGATAGGGGAGAGTGGTGGAGAATCTCGATCAGCAAGGTCGAGGTCCTCCTCTGGAACCATGGGGGGCACTGTAGAAACTATCAACACAAAGGAATTAGCACATGCATAATCAGTAGAGAAACGCTATCGAGATAGCATCGGGGAGATTATTTACTTGGGAGTGCACTGGAAATGCGGAGGTAGTATTCTACCTTTCCTGCATCAAAAGCATCTGAGGTAGGATACTTTAGGTTGACGTAATTTCGGGCCATGATGGCATTCAAAATCTTCTCCGATTCAGAAGACAGCTTACCTTTTTCCAGCGTGGGTTTGTCGCTGAAGCTGGTAGGGACAGGGAACTCGGATCCCCCAATATGGACAGAACTACCCCATTCGCCCTTGAGAATGACCCACTCTTTCTTCCAGGAGGTAACTTTCTTCGTAGCCCCAGGCACCACGAACTTCAAGTTTTTTTTACCCCGGGCGTAAAATTGCCCCTTCAGACCGGGGGAGTTGGCAGCAATCTCGAACACTTACCCGAGCTCGTCCGGCCCCGGCTCCCGATCAAGGTGATCTTTTTTGCACTGTTCTCTCCACAATACCAAGAACCCCACTGGATGCCTCCAGAACCCTAGTGTTAGCTGAAGGGGGGCGAGGTGTAAGGCATGAAGCGCCCTACGCAAGGTAGGGTGGAGAGGTAGCCTAACTCCACTTTCGAAAGCCGCCATATGAATCGGAAGTTTGCCAGTAAGAGGGGTATACATGTCATACTCTCGAGGAGGAAAAATGACAATGATGTCTTTAGGGATCTTTATAATCCCTCCCCAAGCGCTTGATGACATTCGTGGTACTAGTGGAATCAAGGATGCATCTTTACTCGTAGGGAAGGGCGAGCACCATTCCCAAGGTGTCTGTGACTTCGCCAGCCCGGTTTCCAACGATCCGGATGGCATCCGATACTCAGTTCGATTCCTTGTCAACATCAACTGCGCTGTCGGGGTCGTTCAAAAAACCGGTCCCGATAGCAACAGTCCTGTAGGGACGGCGACGTTGAAAGACTGGGTCTTCGTTTCCACTGTCATCGTCGATGCGAACCCTTTTTCTAGGGATGAGGCCCTCGCTGGTAGTTGCACCATCATCAAACAACTGCTAGACACTGTCACTAATAGAGGAAGACATTATGGTTAAATCGGAGTGGGAGCTCTTGAAAATCGAAGGAATTGAGATTAAAGAATGAGGAGAGAAGAAGATTAGGTTTTGACAAGGTTGGGAAATCTGCTTGAAAGAAGAGTGAATATGTCGTGAAGGGGCGAGGTTTATATAGAAGTAGCTATTTGTAACGGGCAGAGAAGGTAATCAATGCCTCGGGATAATCGGTGACGTAGGGGGAACCGTTTCGAGAAATACGCACCTCCAAGATATTGTCTTTTTTGAATTCGGCCTACCACAGCCAGCCACGTGGAAGACCCATTTAAGTCAGCGTGCAAGGGGAAGATTCCATTTGACGAGATGGTTACAAAAATTCTCTAAGTGTTCTGAATCCTGACTCCAACCCCAACCTAGCACCAGTGTTCAAGTTAGAGGGGACTTCTGTTAACAGGGTTTTTTCGCAAGGGTCCAAATGAGAATTTTCCACCAAAAGCCTCTACTAGGTAGGGACAAATCCCAGCTCCCAGGTACCTAGCGGGATTGATACCACGACCTAGAGGAATCAGTACCTGGTAAAAACTAGAACCTCGACTACCAACCTACCTAGATGAAGCACCCGAGACATTCAACCAGGAAGAACAGGTACCACGGCGGGCATCCATTCTGACACCTAACAAAGGGGGTACCACGATATCGTAGACCTAGTGCCTTGCAAGTACCCGGTCCCTCATATCTGGAACCCCGATACCACGACGTATACCTAGTGTTCCAGAACACCTTTACAACCTTGACATCAACCAGAGACCAACCAAGACAGGCCCCCCGCATGTCCATCAGGACGGATATCATTACAAAGCCACCAGCATGATAGAACAAGCACCACGCCAGTAAGTTAGAATAGTACACTAGTGTACCATGCCACTAGGGCTTAGAACAAGTGTACCTCTCGTAGCAGCGCAAGCTAGGAAAGTTGACTCCTTTGCCATTTAAAACGCCATAAATTAGACCAAACTGTCAACCGAATCAGAGTTTAAACACGAAAATAATTAACGGGATCAAATCCCATGCCTTTAGCCTTACTCAACTCCTTTCAACACCTAAATTAGGACTCCCAATTATCCTTATAAATGGAACCCGATTCTTAGGGATATGAGGGACCTATACATACGACCTTGAAGGAGAAAGAGGGGGGATCCCAGATCGTATTCTGGAGGAGAAAAAGAGAAATTTTGGGGACCGAGAGAAACTTCTTGTGAGTTCTCTAAAGTCAGTGAGGGTTCAAGACAATCTCTGGACGTATAGTAGCCACTTATCGACATAAACAAAATTCTCCATCTACATTTTTGTGTTAGAGAGAGGAAGAGAGAGTGTTGTAACTTTTACACAATATTTATTTTAATAAAACAGTATCCTTTATACTCCTTCTGGTTTCTTTGTTCTTGTTCGTCTTTATCTTTAATTGCCTGAAGGAACCCCGATACCGAAGGTACCTCCCCCGCTACCACCTATCGGCAGTGGAATAAGGTGTTAATAGAAATTTCCATCCCTGAGTGGATTTTTCTGTTAACAGTCCTGTTAACAGAATTTTCTGACAAGGGACCAAAGGAGAATTTTCCAATAGGGACCTTACTAGGAAAATTCATCTATAAACTTTAGTAAACCAGCAAGATCGGTACCACAACCTAGAAGTAGCCGATATTTGACAAGGTCGAAACCTCGACTACCTATCTAGCTGGATAGGATATCAGCTTCGTGAGCTAACGAAGGCATGTACCTCTTGATGTCAACCCCAAATCACTACAATGGTAGCTCGTATGCCTAGTACCTGATCGGGCCAAATATGTAGTATATTTAGGCCATCAGATCCTTACCTTATGTTTTGTTTTCGTGCGTTTTTGTATCTTTGATTGGTTGTTTTGTGCGTATTTGTAGGAAATGATGCAAAGACAGGTTTGGAAGCATATTGCAGTGATTCCGGCAGAAAAGGGGCGAAAGTAAAGGCAAAGGAGTACAAACAGCTCTACAGTGCGGATGAAGTGCGGGTCGCAACCGCACTCTGACCACACTCCAGCCGCACTCATATTCATAGCCGGACAGGATGCAAGTGAAGAGATAAAGTGCGGGTACAGTGCGGGTCATCCAACCGCACTTCACCCTCACTAATGCCAAACCAGAGAAGCTGATGTTGCACCTGACGATAAAGTGCGGGTATTGTACGGGTCATCCAACCGCACTCTACCCGCACTAATGCCAAACCAGAGAAGCTGATGTTGCACCTAACGATAAAGTGCAGGTACTGTGCGGGTCATCCAACCGCACTCTACCCGCACTAATGCCAAACCAGAAAAGTTGAAGATGCACCTGACGTTAGAGTGCGGGTAATGTGCGGGTCATCAAACCGTACGATCACTAAGAACATAAGAGCAGAGTTGTACCTGACATTAGAGTGTGGGCACTGTGCGGGTCATCCAACCGCACTCTACCCGAACTGTTGCTCAAGACAGAAGGTAGATTTTGCACCTGACAGGGAAATGCGATTCAAGTGCGATTACAAGTGCGGGTCAAGTGCGGGTAATTCAACCGCACTCCACCCGCACTATTGCCCTGATCCGAGAACTGAAGATGAAGGCAACCCATACAGTGCGGGTACAGTGCGGGTAATTCACCCGCACTCCACCCGCACTCCGAGCATGCCAGTTTGATTTTCAAAGCTTAAGTGACCTATTTTTTGTATCTTGTATAAATAGAAAAGTATAGAAATGTTTTAGGGAGCCTTTGACTCCATTTTGCAGAGGTTAAACACTTTTAGACCTAGAATCTCTCTCTCTCTCTCTCTCTCTCATCCTCACATTCTCTACTCAACTTCAAGGAAGTTAGGAGATTGGAGCCACTTCAAGGAAGGAGATGTTCTCCAAGGATTCTTTCTCTTTCCTTTCTCTTAGTTTCCTAGTTGTAATGAGTAGCTAAATCCCCTCTAAGGGTTTGATGGAGTAGTTAGTTGAATATTGGGCTTGTACATAAACTTGATATTATATTGATATTCATGTCTATCTTTCATTGATCTATTCTTGTTGTGAATGTGTATCATTGATTTCT
This sequence comes from Dipteronia sinensis, assembly GCA_033220585.1. Lineage (NCBI taxonomy): Eukaryota > Viridiplantae > Streptophyta > Magnoliopsida > Sapindales > Sapindaceae > Dipteronia > Dipteronia sinensis. Next base: position 57,500,117 of record CM065640.1, on the reverse strand, counting down.
TGTGTAGATACATCCTCTTTGCAAGATGTCTTTGTATTATGTATGAGTATTGCATCTAGTATACATCCTATTTAGTTGTTTAAAGCTCTAAAGAATGGATGGAAAGTCATGAATTTCGACTCTTAAACCGCGGTTTTAATCTAACCTCGATCGAGTTTCCGGCACTATACATCCTAGGTCGGAACCTGTGAGAGAGTTAGAAGTCATCACTATACATCCTAGGGTGACTATTTGTAATCGGTTGAGTCATTGTTAGGTAGACGAGCTTCATTTCTAGAATCCGATAAACAACCAACTCTATACATCCTAGGTTGGTAGCTTATGACGGATTAATCCCTAATAGGTGGTCCGCACTATACATCCTAGGTTGGCCACCTTCTAGGGATAAATAACCGACTCTATACATCCTAGGTCGGTTACCTTGAATAGCCGTGCTATTGACAAGTTTGTTGCATTGCTCAGTATTTACTTTCGTATCCATTAACTCCTTAGTTTCCATTATCTATATATATCCCTCATTCCATTTACCCCTTCATTTAGTTTGTATAATTAATTTAGGGTTATTTTTAGTGTAATTCACCACCTACAATTTCACCAACTCATGTTTCGATATTATATATATACATATCATTACTTTAGCAATACCTAATTTAGCTAACTCCGCTCCCTGTGGACGACACCCCACTTGCCACTATATTTATGTTTTCAAACTAATTTAGGCTTGTGAGGTTTTATCAAATATTGTTGACGGATTGATCTTTTTAAAACGACATTAAGAAAAATGTTCTGTCAGTACCCCGCGAAGTACCTCGACATCAATCAAAGTACCTGGTACCTCAATACCCGCCGGGGAGTTGTCTCAACTCCCGCCTGATACCTAACACGCCTACTCAAAGCCCCTCCAAGACAAGCACCACACCTGCCAAGCAAGTACGAGAATGAACATAAAGACACAAGCACCATTCCAGCAAGACACGAAACAAGCTCCATCAATCTGATATACTGGCACCTCAATCTGCCAGAGACCAGAATTTCTCTCCAAAGTTCCATGAAGAAGGAAAGTTGACTCCATCGCCAAAATAAAGTGCCAATAATGAGACCAAATAATCAACATAATCAGAATTTGAATTCGATAGTAATTACCGGGATCAAATCCCACGCCTTCAGCCCCACTCAATGCTTTTCAACGCTTAAAATAGAACTCTCAGTAATCCTCATGAAGGGGACCGGATATTGAGGGGATCTTGGGAGAATTATATATACAGCTTTGAAGGGTAAAGAGGGGAGAAGGGGAACATCATTTTTTATCGCCAGAAAAGAGAGTTTAATTTCCAGAGGAATACTCTTTGAATTCTCTGAAGCCAGTGAGAGTCCATTGACAATCATTGGAAGGAAATATCCACTTATCGACATAAACGAAGGCTCAGCCTTTATCCTGTGTAAGAGGAAATAGAGAGTTTAGTGTGAGGAGAGTCTAAATTGTAACGATACTACTGATACCCTTTTTTTGAATAAAACAGTGTTATTTCATATCTCATCGATCCTTCTTATCCTGCTCCTTATTTACATCCATTTACATTACGAGGAAGGATCGTGGTACCGAAGGTACCTATCCCGCTACTGGCTACCGGTAGTGGGTGAGGGTGCTAACCGAGATTTCGCTTCCTGAGTGATTTTTCCGTTAACACTTTTTGGCACCGTCTGTGGGAAACACCACACCCTAAAAAGAAAGCCAGCGTGCCTAGTTTTCTTGTCTTACCATTAAAATGAAGCTCTGATCCTCTCAGGATCATCCTGATCCATCGAAACATCAGTCAAACGCTTCAACCCGAAAGGGGTAGAAGCCGAAGAAGGGGGGAAAGGGTCGCAAACCCGCCTCGAAGCCGTCAGCTATCGCGCGGATTACCCCATAGTTACCTACTACCCCAACAGCTGTACCTACCAATCTAGACCAACAGGTCGCGGCCTTTATAGAGAGCATTCACCTCCGAATGGTCACCGAAGGTAGTACCAGTCAGCCCATGGTACTAGATCCCAAGGGAGATGCCAATCAACAAGGTACCAGTGTACCTCCCTTTGACAAGTTTGGACCTCCATCTCCCGAACCAGTCCATGATAGACTCATGCCCATGCCCCCAGCACCATCAGTCCATGACAGGCTCGGGCCCATGCCCCCGGTTCCAGGACATCCTATAGGTTATCAACCCCGACGTGCGAGATCCGCCATCGATCTCCCTCCTAGAGAGCGCCACCACCTGGCCGAACCAGTACCCTATTCTAGATAACCTCACCAGGAAACGACCAGGGGGCGCCCTCACTCAGTAGTGGGAGGTAGCAATAGGGTCACCGGAGAAGACCCTCCCCAAGGAGAAAATCAGGATGAAGCTTCTGCGACATCTGAGGGGCCTGATGGCAGAGATTCTGAGGTAGAATCTAGGAATGATGGCAATAAACGTCTCTGGGACCAAGTTGCCAGGATGGCGAAAGAAATACAGGAGTTGAAGAAGGGCAAACATCGAGAAAATTGGAAAGACCCCCTGGGAGAGATGAATGCTCCCTTCTCCAAGAGGATCAAGGAGGTAGAACCACCTCCTAAATTTAAGATGCCAACCGATAAGTACTTTGGGACCGAAGACCCCCTGAGCCACCTAGAAAGCTTTGTCCTCCAGATGGAGGTCCATAATGCTACTAGGGCCGCTATATGCAAAATGTTCCCAACCACGCTAACGGATTATGCCAAGACATGGTTCAGAAAGCTACCGGCGGGAAGCGTTGATTCATTCACCAAATTGACGACGGACTTCTGTGCCCAATTTCAGGGCATCAAACCTCGCCCCAAAGATCCTATTCACCTTCAATACGTGATCCAGGAGTGGGATCAATCCCACAGAGCCTATGTGGAGAGATTCCACAAAGAAGTGATCCAGATGGGAGTCTTCACGGAGAAGAAAACCTTGGCCAATTTCAGAAGGAATCTTTGGGCACGCAGACTGTTCAGATCTTTCTCCAAGCATCCCCTGGAGACCTACCAGGAGGCCTACGATAGAGCTCTGGAACAGGTTGAGGTAGATGAATAGCTCCGAGTTAAGATGGAACATGATGATATGAGAACTGCCAAGCGCCAAAAGAAGGAGGCGCCTAAACCTGCACCTATTCAGAAAAATCAGAACAGACCTCCCAATAAATCTACATATCGGGCGCCACCCTATCAGCCTCCACGGAACCGGTACCCGGTGAGGCGGACTCCACCCAGAGCTACACCTCCACCCAATGAGGTAGCCCAGGTAGATAGAGAGGAAAATGGGTACTCCCACTACACCACCTTGAACTTGTCTGGCGAGACTATTTACCTCGCCATCCATGACAAAGGACTACTCAGGAAACCGGGTCCAATAAAGGCACCAATCGATCAACGGAACCGCTATAAGTATTGTGACTTCCACGAGGATGTAGGTCATAATACCTCGGAATGCTATAGCCTGCGGAACCAGATTGAAGCCATGGTTAGGGGAGGTTGCTTGGAGGAATTCCTGGTGCAATTCACTCAACAAAGAAAACTTTTAGAATATCAATCTCTGATAATCCAAAAGGGTTTGGAAATCACTTCCAGAAATTAGAATCTCTCTAATATAAATGAATTTGGGGTTTCAATGATAACTATTTTACTGCTAAAACAATTGAGCATATATACATGCTCTTTACAACTGAAACTTTCCACAAATAAAGCAACAACTAATACACGTAAACAACAACTTCCACTTGTCATGGGACAGCTCACAACACTCTTGACAATGTCAATATAAACCCATAACAAATGGTACCAACAAATAAGGGAAATGTGGTCCTCAACCGGGGTCATGAAACCAGTTATTTACTTGCCTAAAAACCAACAAAACAGTATAACTAAACACATGGATCATGCAGAGCATGCAAATATTCTGCAATTTGCATTAATGGCCTCCATCTGTAGAACTTGACTCCGGCAAGTTCTGCTGCAGGTAATTGTTAAGCAACTCAGGATTGAGACGCTGCACTTCTGTAGCCTGTAACCACACAGCTTCAGAAATTGGCTTTATAGCCCAACGGACCAGAAACTTGTAATACCCACCTCGTCTTGTGGATACAAATTGATGGTCTAAGATAGCATCAATAGTGTCACGAGGTTGAGGAATGGAAGGAACGCGAGGGGTTGATTCAGTTGGTCGAATATCTAGCTCAACCATGCCTTCAAACTTAGTCAAGTCTTCCACATTGAATATTGGACTAAAGCCATAGTTTGATGGAAGGTCTACCATATAAGCATTAGGACCCAATTTTTTCAAAATGGGAAATGGACCGGCTCGCCGAGCATGGAGCTTAGTAAAACTCCCTGGAGGAAATCGTTCGGGACGAAGACGAATGAGGACCATGTCACCAACAGAAAATTGAACATCCCTTTTCTTTTTTATTCGCATTAGCCGCATAGTCAGCAGTATTAGTCGCTATTTTTCTTCTGATATCGTCATGCAAAGTGGACATATAGCTAGAAAAATCTAACCCAGCCTCACTGACTTTGGTGGGTAAAGGTAGCTGACTTATGTCAATGGGAGTCCTGGGATTGAACCCATAAACAATAGAGAAAGGAGTATTACCTGTAGTACGGTTGACTGAATTGTTATATGCGAATTCAGCTTGGGGCAGGATTAGATCCCAACTTGAAGTGTGTTCTTGTATCAAACAACGAAGCAAGTTACCAAGGCTGCGATTTGTCACCTCAGTTTGGCCATCCATTTGCGGATGAAAGGCACTCGACAGTGACAGTTTTGTACCTAATGCAGCCCATAAAGTCTTCCAAAAGTAGCTCACAAATTTAACATCCCGATTCGAAACAATCGACATAGGCAAACCATGTAACCGCACAATTTCTTTGAGAAAGATTGATGCAATATGAGAGGCATCAAATGTTCTTCGACATGGTATAAAATGGGACATCTTCGAAAACCGATCGACAACAACCATGATAGAATCATTGTTGCGGAGCGTCCTCGGCAAACCCAAAATGAAATCCATACTAATGTCTTGCCATGGCTTGTGAGGGATAGGGAGAGGGGTATATAATCCAGCATTCTGCTTTGTTCCTTTGTTTACTTGGCATATTCGACATCGACTAACAACAGTATGGATATCATGACGCAACCGTGGCCAGGAAAATCGATCAACGACTAAAGTCAATGTCTTGTCGAACCCGAAATGGCCAGTGAGTCCTCCCCCATGTAGCTCATGAATGATAAACTCGTGCATGGACCCTGTGGGCACACAAATGCGTGAATGCTTGATCAAATAACCATCCTTGAGCGTGTACCCTGCATGGTTTGGAGTTGTAGTATTCTGCAATGAGTACCAGATGTTCTTAAAATCTGAATCCAAGGCATATTGTTCTTTCATAGCTTCAAACCCTGTAACATTAGCATAAAAAATGGTTAACAGATATGGCCTGCGACTAAGAGCGTCTGCTACCTTGTTCTCACGACCCTTCTTGTGACGAATGGAGAAATCAAACTGTTGGATGTCGTCAAACCACCTAGCATGTCGAGCATTCAATCTGGTCTGAGAGTGTAGATGCTTGAGCGAGTCATGATCGGTGAACAAAATGAATTCTCGGTGGATAAGGTAAGGGTGCCAATGTTTGAGTGTTTGAACCAATGCATAGAATTCCATATCATACGCAGAGTACTTACGTCGAGTCTCATTGAGTTGCTCACTAAAGAAGGCAATGGGATGACCTTCTTGGCTGAGTACTCCTCCAATTCCCAGATGTGACGCATCGCACGCTACCTCAAAATTTTTTGAAAAATTCGGAAGACTTAATATTGGAGCAGAGGACATCTTTTGTTTGATAACTTCAAAGGCTTTGGTGGTTGTCGGTGTCCATTGAAAGGATTTGGCTTTAAGACACTCAGTAATGGGTGCCATAATGGTGCTGAAATTCTGAATAAACCTCCGATAAAATGTCGCCAACCCATGGAAGCTCCTAACATCAAAAAAAGACTATGGTGTAGGCCATTCAAGAATGGCTTGTATCTTACTAGGATCTGCAGCAACCCCCTTGTAAGACACAATGAAACCAAGGAAATTAGCCTCATTCTTTGCAAAGGTACACTTCTTTCGATTAATAAAGAGTTGTTCTTTTCTGAGGGTCTCCAAGACTTGTCGGATATGAGCCAAATGTGCTGCAAGAGATTGACTATAGATGAGTATATCATCAAAATAAACAACCACACACTTACCCAAGAATGGTTTGAGAGCTTGAGTCATCACTCTCATAAAAGTACTTGGAACATTAGTTAAACCGAAAGGCATGACGAGCCATTTGTAAAGCCCTTCTTTGGTCTTAAATGCCGTCTTCCATTCATCCCCATGGCGAAGACGGATTTGATGATAACCACTCCTAAGGTCAAGTTTCGTGAAAATAGCAGCACCTCCCAATTGATCTAACATATCATCAAGGCGCGGGATGGGGAATCTATATTTAACAGTAATCTTGTTTACTGCTCGGCTGTCGATACACATCCACCAACTACCATCTTTTTTTGGTGTAAGTAAGGCCGGTACTGCACAGGGACTTAAACTCTCCCGGATGAAGCCTCGGTCCATAAGTTCTTGAACTTGACGTTGCAACTCATTGTGTTCTTCAGGGCTCATTCGGTAATGTGGTAGATTTGGTAGTGTGGATCCCGGCACTAAATCAATAGCGTGTTGTATGTCACGCATAGGTGGCATTTGGTGGGGCAAATCTTCTGGAAATAATTCTTGAAATTCTTGTAAAAGATCATTAAGACTGGTGGGAATTCGCCCATCAATTTTGTTTGCTTCTCGTCCAACTAACACAAAGAATGGTACACCTGCTTGCAATTCTCTATCAACTTGACGAAGAGTAAGGACTGAGTTGGTTACCTTATGTGACTTGTCATTATGGTGAGGTCCAAAATCGGCAATAGGCAAGGGTTGTAGAGTGATTTTCCACTTCTGAAAAACAAAGGAATATGAATTTTCGTACCCGTTATACAGAACCCGCCGATCGTAGAGCCAAGGTCTCCCTAGCAGAAGGTGACACACGGTCATGGGAAGGACATCACACCAAACCTCATCAGAATAATTGGCCCCCAATGAGAATTTCACAAGACAACGATGTTGGACGGGAATGGTGCTTGTGTCATCGATCCAGCTTACTCGGTAAGGTGTGGGGTGAGGTTGTTGTGGTAAGTCCAATCGTTCCACCACTGCTTTTGAAATGACATTCATTCCGCTTCCGTTGTCAATAATCACATTCAAAGCTTTGTTGCCATGAACCACTCTTGTATGGAAAATATTGGTGTGCTTCCAGTCATTCACCCCTTGTTCCAAAGGTTGTCTTTGCCTTGTTAAAACCATGTTAATAACACAAATAGGAAGATCAGTGGCTTCTAAAATTTCTTCCTCTTCGACTTCGGGAGTCTCTGGATGTGTGTAGTCTTCACTTGGCTCATCTTCACTTTCTAACAACAACTCCTTTTCACATATGTAAGCTACTCGTTTGTCTCTGGTGGGCCAAACAACAGCATAATGTCCATACCCTTTACATTTATAACATTGTGGACCTTCCCCAAACATTTTTGCTTTGCCTCTGACATCTTGCATTGCTCCTCCTTTCACTATAACATCAGTATTTTTTTTGACTAATTGTTGTAGTGGGACGAGTGTGGTTTCCAAACTCGGCAACTTGATAACGTCTTGGTCCTTCGGAACTCACTTGTTTTTCTAATTGTAATGCCAATTGATACGCCTCTTCCACGCTATAAACTTGGGCTGTGAACATATCTTTCCGAATACTTGTTTTCAATCCATTCAAATAACGTGCTAAAGTTTGAACTTCAGTCTCCACAAGTTTGTTTCGCACAGTTAATTCGTGGAACCTTTCTGTGTATTGATCCACTGATGCTTTGGGTTCTTGTTTCCATTGTAGCATTTCTTCGTAAACGAGTTGGTCATAATTAACTGGTCAAGTTGTTGTTGAATATTGGGAGGTGGTGGATTAGGGTCAACACTCGGGTTTGAGGGGCTGGGGTTGTGTGAAGCTTGTTCCATGGAATTGTATGATTGTCCACTTCTAGTTTCGGGCATGAGGGAAATACTAAGACCTAAACCTTGCTTTGATACCAATTTGGTGCAATTCACTCAACAAAGAAAACTTTTAGAATATCAATCTCTGATAATCCAAAAGGGTTTGGAAATCACTTCCAGAAATTAGAATCTCTCTAATATAAATGAATTTGGGGTTTCAATGATAACTATTTTACTGCTAAAACAATTGAGCATATATACATGCTCTTTACAACTGAAACTTTCCACAAATAAAGCAACAACTAAAACACGTAAACAACAACTTCCACTTGTCATGGGACAGCTCACAACACTCTTGACAATGTCAATCTAAACCCATAACAAATGGTACCAACAAATAAGGGAAATGTGGTCCTCAACCGGGGTCATGAAACCAGTTATTTACTTGCCTAAAAACCAACAAAACAGTATAACTAAACACATGGATCATGCAGAGCATGCAAATATTCTGCAATTTGCATCAATTCCTCTAACAAGTATGCGATAACATACGCACTGGGAAGGAGGTGCATGCCGATATTAAAGCATATGAAGAAAGAAGGAAAGTAAAAGGGAAGGATCTGATGGAGCAAATCCACATTGTCAATACCATCAGTGGAGGTCCCATCTTGGTAGGAACCTCCAACAATGCTCGAAAGAACCACGCCAGGAAAGTTCTTAGAGTAGAAGCGGGCCAAAATGTTTTCAAGGTAACTAAAGGATCACCTCGGTCTCCTCCTGCTGCACATATCATCTTCACAGAAGAGGACGTATTCAACACTGTCTAACCTCATGATGATCCCATGGTCATCAATGTTTAAATAGCTAACAACTTGGTCCACTGTGTTTTGATTGACACATGTAGCAGCGTTGATATTCTCTTCAAGAGTGCTTTGGAATAGTTTAACCTAAAGAGACCTTGTTACAACAGCTGCACCACCCCATTGTACGGGTTCCTAGGAGATTCATTGATTCCCACCAGGTCTATGATCCTACCAGTAATAGTCGGAACAACGCCACTCCAGCAGAACCTAATGACATACTTCGTTGTGGTAGACACCCTGTTCGCCTACAATGCTATACTGGAAAGCCCTACTTGTCTGCCCTCAAAGGGGTCTTGTCAATATACCATAACGTCCTGAAATTCCCAGTAGGAGACAAGGTGGGCGAAGTGCTGGGGGATCAGCATGCTGCTCGTAAATGTTATGCAGTGTCAACCAACCCATCGGCACTGGACAAGCAATGTGTGCAAATAACCATTAATCAAGATCACCAGTTCTCAGAGGATGATTTTGAAGATGAAGCAAATTCAGCCAAGGAAAGATCCACGTCAGAGCTCCCCGATATAGAGATCAGGGAGGAGGAAGAGAAGGGATGGGCCAGCGGCCATCCTACAGAGGAATTAGAAGAGATACCTATCAAGGAGGACAATCGTTCCAAGGTAGTCAGAATAGGTTCAACATTGAAGGCTAAGGTAAAGGAAGATCTGATAGAGCTCCTACGAGAATATAATGACATCTTCGTATGGAGCCATGAGGAGATGCAGGGATACTTGTTGCTTTAGCAGCTCACAGGTTAGCGGTAGATCCCACCTTCAAGCCAGTCAAACAAAAGAGAAGACATTTCAACCAGGTAAGAAATGCTGCAGTGCAAGAGGAGGTAAACAAACTACTATAGGTAGAATTCATCAGGGAGTCTTAGTACCCCGAGTAGATCGCAAACGAAGTTATGGTGACCAAAGTAAATGGGAAGTGGCTCATGTGCACTGATTAAACTGATCTTAACAGCCCCTGCCCAAAAGACAGCTTCCCGCTACCAAAAATCGACCAACTGGTAGATTCAACCGTGGGTAACAAGCTTTTGAGTTTTATGGACGCCTTCCTAGGATAGAACCAGATAATGATGCACCCAGCTGACCAGGATAAAACCAGTTTCATAACCGGACAAGGCCTGTACTGCTATAGGGACATGCACTTCGGGCTCAAAAACGCTGGGGCTACCTACCAGCGCCTGGTCAACCGATTGTTCAGGGGACTGATAGGAAAGTCCATGAAGGTATACATTGATGATATGATCACAAAGTCCCAGGTAGCTGAACATCACCAGGACCATCTTCGTTAGATGTTCTAAATAATCAGAGAAAATCAGATTAGATTGAATCCTGATAAGTGCGCCTTTGGAGTTGTAGCTAGGAAATTTCTCTGATTTGTCCATGAGAGGGGGATCAAAGCTAATCCTGAGAAGATCAAAGCCATCCTAGATCTTGAGTCCCCCACCTCACTCAGA